>VXBJ01002383.1:1750978-1824577 GCA_013400055.1 Nycticryphes semicollaris
TTTTTTTTATCATATTAACTTGCAAGAAGTCCCACAGTGACAGATGGGTGCTGTACATGAACTGTGCACTTTGAGCTTTCCATCTGCGTAGAGAAAAATGTTTGGTGATGGTGCATGAGAATCTTCATATCCCAAATAATATTCCAGAACTCCTGAGTACTTTGTTCTCCTCTGCCATCAAAGCACCCTGCAGTTTATTTCGTTAAAATGAAATCAATGCCGTTTCATTGTCAAAAAAGCTTTAAACCACTAGTATTTCAACAAGCCACCTGGTGTGGTCAGAATTAAGAGCTTTCCATGTGCCATCATCTGAGCAGATAACAAGTCAGGCCCTGATGCTGCAAAGCTGTTGGGGCAGGAGCGACTTTGCCAAGAGAGGACCAAACCTACCCCAGCAGAGCCAGAAAACCCCTTCCTCCACACCAAAATAATCAGAACAATTCCAGCCTGCATTCAGATGCATCAAACACATTTTATGCTAAATTCTATTGCTCACTGAAAAACTTGTTCCTTACCTCTATTTTTTGTCCATTTATAAAAAAAATAAACCTGCTGTGCTGTCTGGGGGTGACATGGCTTGGGGGCATGCTCACTGCCTTCTCCCCTAGGCCAGTTTTCCACCCCAAACCCTCTGCACAGAAACTGGGGATACAAAGGCTTTACTTGCCTGTACTTTCTTAAACCACAGCCCAAACCAGAAACAGCTTAGGAAGACCTTGGAGATACCCCAAGGAGGTCCAGCAGTAATAGAGCTTCAGCTTGCTGCCTGCTGAGCACACCAGTGATCGAACCTGCTTTGGAAATGTTTGAGCAGATGGGAGCTGGGGTCACCAATGCTGTTCAGTCTGTCCAAACGGGTGAAGAACCCTTTAGCATCACCAGGCAAGACAGCATGGAAAGGGATTACGAATTTAGCAGTGTTACCAGTTAGATAGCAAATCAATAGGAGAGACATTAAACAATGGCTCTAAAAGGCAACAAGTTAATTATATAGCAAATAGATGGGGGGAGGACAGTGCCTGTAATACACTAAAATATGGCTTTCCATTTAAAATACTGGCTTTGGTGGTAAGAGCCAGGCTTTGCAAAAGGTGTTGCAGCACCTACTGCAAGATGATCCTTTTCCTATGCCCAAGGGAACAGCTGGTCAATTTAGTCATTGGGCTTGACAGGACTGGGGGGTAACTCCCTGCAGGTGGGAATATTGTAAATTCACAGAAATCATTCTGCACAGCATGATGGGGGCATCAGCAGAGGAGGTGATGCAACCTTCAGGTGGAGGAGAAAATGAAGCAAGAGGCAGAGTAGTGTTGCTGGCCTGATGACAGCAGGGATGGGACATCTGCTCTCCCTGGTGGTTCTGCATACATGGGGTCATCCCCTCAACCTGTCTGCCTGGCAGGTGGTGACAACTCCACCGATAACAGAGGGTAAAGCCAGTAAATCCCATCATGTAAGGGCTGATAAGGTGCCTCCAGACTCATGGCTCCAGGTGGGTAGAGTGTAGGTTGGCGCCCGGGATGGTAAAAATCACCCGAGACCTCTACATGTACCAACACAACTGCTGGCAGGACTTTCACATTTGTGCTGATTTATTATTCTGGAAGCGATGAAAGAAGAAAAATCAATTTAACTAATTCAGTCCTCAGAGAGATAGCCAGGAATTTAAGCTTTCCAGTGTCAGTTACCTCTTGTGTCTCTTCCCAGAGGCGCCGGTAACCATAGCCCTGGGCTCCACCAGAAGTAACTCCAGATTTGGGGTTATTTTATATTTTGGGGGGTTTGATTGATTTCTGTGGAACTAGGGGGCCTGAGGCTGTTGCTCACCCCCAACCTCACTCTGCATTCATGCCTGAGCTCAGCAGCCCCACACACTAGCCCCTTTCCCATGCCCCCCGGCCATAGTGGGTCTGAGCTTCACAGCCACCGCCTCAGTCCATGATATCGTGGTTTGTTTTTTTTTTCCTCTCAACAGCAAAACTGTGATACACTTTCCATGTTTTAATCCTGACTTTCAGAATTTAAATGTCAGCTCCCCCAGATGCACCCAAACTAGTAAATCCAGCCTGTGCCAAAAGCTGGGACTGGCTTGGCAGTGGGAAGGATGCGACAAATCTGCTATTTTGTCTTGACCAGACCCATGCACCTCATTTCCCACCAAGGAATATTTGCCTTTTTACATCAGACCCACTAGTATGTGGGCTGCCTAAAAAGGTCCCACAAAAGCCCAGCTGCATGGTGGCCAGCAGGAACCCCCAGGCTTGTGGAGTGGACCCGGGGGTGGGGAGGGCCATGCCAGAGCCTTTCCTGTTTGCTGCACCGCCTCCAAGGCCGGCATGGTTATTTACGGCATGTAAACGCTACGGTTTAAAATAGCAGGGTCAAACCTCCCCTGCCTCTTCATCCTCCCTCCGCGGCTTCTGCCCCCGCATTGCCCCTCCAACCTCTGCATCCTCATCCCTCCCCTCTTATGCTTTTCCTAAGGGATGCACTGGGCTGCATCGCTTCCAGGCAGGATGCTTCCCTGCCGAGCCCACAGCTCCTTGTCTGCCCTGGCACAGCTGTTATCCCCCTCCCAGTAAAACAGCTGGCAGGTTTTTTCTACCTTTTATAATTTTTTTAACAAGCTACCAACCTGCTGCTCAGGGGATCCCTCGTTGGGGGTGGCTGGTGGATTAAACCCCCCAGCAAAAACCCTCCAGCTGATTTTTCTTTTTTCTGGTCCAGGGCTCCATGGAATTCAGTGCTGGCAAAACTAGGATGGGGAACGTTTACTTTAGTAAAAGCACAGCATCTTCAGGTAGAAGGGAAGACCCAGAGGGGAATGGGAGAGGGTTTTCAGCAGGATGGTGCTCACTCCCCACACCCGGGGCATTGCTCTGCTCTTTGTGACCTCCCCGCATCCTCCGTGGTGACAGGTTGCATAAGAAGTATGGCCACCTGAAATCCCTGCGTGGGATGGCAGAAAAGGAACTGGGATGTGACCCGGCTCAGGATGCAGGACCTGATGGAGGGGAAGAACATCCCTGCATATCCCCAGGGCAGTGGGTGAGCATCCCCAGCTGCACCCCAGTTGGGAGCATCCAGACATTATTTCACCTCCTGATGCTCAGGGTGAGCTCGGGCTGCGCGAAGGCAGCTGGCGAGGGCTCAGCCAGCTGGGAACTGCTCCTCCGTGTGCCTTCTGATTCATGCGATTCGTGTGGGTGGCAGAAAAGGGCTCAGAGAGAAAAAGGAATGGGAAAGAATCCGTTGCTATATTTAACCACAAATAATAGGAAGAGGCTGAGCTTTTAGGCTAAGTTGTAAATAACAGTGAGATGAAATCATCTCAGAAATTCATGACTGGATCATGGCAGCCTCTTGAGAAACAGCATGACTAATGAGGACCACAGCTTGGAAAAAATGTTGCCCCCTGTAAAAAAATATTAAATTAAAAAATAGTTTTTTGGTTATTCCAGACCACTGCAGGGATCCCTCCAACTGCGACAAATTGTCCTTTATTGCCTTTTGGTTGTTACTGCATTTTAATACACTTCAGTGTTTATATGTTCAGCTGATCATACAGCCATCCACAGTATATCGGGCATCCAGCCTCCTCCCTGCTTGCAGCCACCGGCCGGTCTCCCAGGGGTCTTGCTGCCATCATATTAAACATCTGCAAATTATCCTTATGATATGAACATTATATGAAGAGATGTTCATTATTTGTAACACTAAAATCCTCAGTCAAAGCTCACTGCACGAATGAGAGCCGTTCCACAGAGTCAGAGGTCTTGAGTCCTAATTATAAGGAGTTATTGCGAGGGGAGAACTAGTACGATCCAATCTTTGTAATGCATATGTTTAGTAGAAGGAATACAATAGAATACATTAACTGTGACATGGAGTCTGGGAAGCCTGATATCACACTTGATGTCGATATCATTGCCCTGCAATATTTCCACCTCTTATTTATTTGAAGAAAATGCATTTCATTTCTGGAGAGCATCCGAAGTTGTTAACAGAAGAACCGACCCAGCCGGGAAGGAATTGGAGTCATGCAGGAGCATTTCAGCCTCCCTCTTTCTCTCACTTTCTCTGATTTTTAATAGTCTAACAGCAAATATTTGCTGGCAGTTGAGATTTCTGAGCTGTGAGGTAATGGATTTTTCTTTTTTTTTTTTTTTTACATATGCAGAGTCATCTTCTTGTTTCTTAAGCCTTATTGCAGTTACAGATGTGCTTGAAAAACGTGAAGCAACAGATCCCAGCTTTGTGTGTTTAATTCAAGCAACATCGAGCTTTCCCTGAGCAGTGCTCCAAGCCCACTGCCAATGGGATTTCTGAAGAGCTTCTTTAGCGGTTTTTACAGAAACTTTAAGAACGGGGTATTCTTTTTTTGGCGGACTGTTGTGAAGACGGCCACACAGCCAGTGTGATGGCTGCTGGTGGTGATGCCCAGCTTGCCGGGGAAGCCCTTGCCCTGTGCCACCACCAGCTGCTGATCCAAGGGGAGCTTTCATCCCACTCAGACCAAAAGGAAAACTCCCTCCTGCCCCAGGTGCAGCCTCACTCACCCAGCACCCCAAAACACCCCCTTCATGGCACTGCATCTAATGATTCAGGGACCAGGGAGAGGAATACTGGCAGAAAGGCCTGTAACAGAGATGGAAAGGCAACATGAAGTGCCTGCACATCCTCCAACACAGTGGTCATTTTCTCTGTATTTCCTATACAAGCCTCAACTACTGTGAGGTTTGGGTCTACTAGATATTAGAATATCATTGAAACTGAGGTTGCACTTGTTTACAATCCAGATCATCATCCAAAACTGTGCTTCCCTCCATTAATCCATGGGATTATTCCTGTCACCACATACTGCTCACCACATGTGAAGCTTGCAGAGTCTTGTCCAAAAAGACAGACCTCAGATTTGTTACATTTTTTTCCAACTAGTTTTCCCATATTTGGGGGGAAAAGGAAAAGGAAAGATGTGAAGCACCATTGTACAAAGAGCATTTTAGGTAGCAGATTCCTGTGGAGGTGAGTTCAGAGTTACACAAATCCTAATGGTCGCAAGGACAATTACATGCCCTATAAAATAATTATTTGCCAGGTCAGCTCTTTGGCACCGGAAGTCAAGTATTTAATGATCTGCTGCTCCAAAAGGATCGATGTATTTCTGCAGGGATCATTTGCAGGATCAATAATAGTTCATCCCCTGCAAAACTGGAGAAAATTAACTTCTAAAGCTCCTTCCCAGAAACCGCTCGGGAGCTTCAGAGTTTGCCCAAGACTCCAGGCAGCCACCAAGTGGGTTTGTCATGGCTTGTAAAAAGAGCAGATTTCGGGATGGGGGAGGCACGATGCAGCCACTAACGATAATTTATTCATGCTCAGCAACTCCCAGTGCTGCCCCAGTGCTCTGCTGTGCTTGAGGGGTAGAAGAAAGCTTCCCACAAGCCTGGGGACAGCACTGGTCATCAGCCTGGATCACCCCAACCTGCATGAAGGTCCTGACCAGCCTCCAGAAGAGGAGGAGAAGGAAGCATGAAATAGGAGAGCCTTTTGGATGGGCAAGATCTTCCCATGTTCACTTGTATTTGGGCTGGCTGCATGAGGAGAAACACTGCTTCTTTACTCAGATTCTACTTTAGCATTTTGAAATATAGATAAATAAAGATTTTATATATGTTAATAGAAGAAAACTCATACAGGAGTTCTCACAACCAAACTTACACCATCCTCTTTGGTGGGAAACTAGTATCTGTGACAACATGCCCTGGCTTTTTGGCTCCCTACCTTTGGATAGTTCCCCAAAAAACTGTTTCTCTTATTTTTCCCCATTGCCTGTGGGGTTTTTCCCCTGGCTATGACCCTTCCAGCTGCAGACAAGTGCTCACAGCTCTGTCCTGGACACACCAGAGGAACAGTGATGGGATAATCATGATGGCAGGGGCAAGGAACCTGCTCCTGGTTTGTAGGTCTCTCTTCCAAGCATGGCAACCAGGGCCTTATTTGTTTTTTTGAGACCGAAAGAGGACACAGTTGCAAAACTGTTAAGTGATACAGGCATTTGCGGCTCTGCAATTAAAAGAGTGTACATTACAGCATCCTGACAAATTTCAAGACTACTTCTGACAAACATCTGGGCCATCTCACCCATAATTTAATTTCTCTTTCATCCCTGGCAATATGGAAAGCATCATGAACTGTCTACAAGTGACGCAGCTGCTAATAGAAACAACATTTTCCTTTACTACTGCTCTCCCAGCCCTCTCAAAAACAGTCACAGGATGATGCACAAGCCCAGCATTCAAAGAATGTGTCACCGGAGGGGCGGGGAAGGACACTGCATTTTGATCTAAGCAGAAATAAACCTATCTGAGTACACAGGGACTGTCCGACACACAGGGACGCCTGCCATGCTCCGATACCTGCTTGCATTGATTTGTTGGAAGCCTTCAGTGCTATGGATCACTATGAAGGTCCAACCATTGAATTTGAGCTTTAATTAACTGGTTGTAGGCTCGCTTAAGAGATTTACTAGGCAAACGATGAGGTTTGAACCCTCTCCTGGCTGCTTTGATGTGTTGTCAAGCCTAAGCATGAGCTCCAAAATGTGCACCTGCAGTCAGCAAGCAGAGAGCTGTGCCATGGGCTGTACCTGGGCAACCCTGGCATGTCTCCACATCACCAGCACCACCAGGCCCACAGCATCCCTTCCCCCAGATGTGGCAAATCACCACATCTAATCCCCTCAGTCAGCACATCTCACTAAAGCCTCTGCTGCCTTCATCCTCTCCTCAAGCAAGGTCAGGAAATTCCTCACACTCCCCAGCTGGACCATCACCTGCAGGTCGATGTTTACTGCTCCTTGAAGTCCTCCTGTGGAGGAGGAGTGGCAAGGGCTGCTCTTCCTGGGAGCTCAGCAGAGTTTGCTGCATCCCAGTTTTCCCTGCTCTAGCACTGCCACCTCTCCAGCCAGGGTCTGGCTTCCTGTGGCGCACCTCCCTGCCCAGTAAACATGACCACTTGGGAGCCCCAGGGGTGACTACAGTCCCCCCTGTCTTCTGTCTCACCAGGTAAGCAGCCCCTACACCATGCTAGCCCTCAACAGACTAGCCAAGCTTCCAAAAATCACCTATGCCTCATCCTCATTAGTAGATACAGCTGCCTGTGTCTTCATCACTCACACCTGTGACACCAATTACTGCTGATGGAGCCAATTACCCCTGCCTGCCCACCACAGCCACACTGGAACCTACAGCCAGGCAGAAGACACTCTCCATACATTTCCAAAAGTCCAGCCAGCAGCTGTCCTAGCTCACTGATGTACCGCTCTGAATGTCCCCAAACCCATGGAGGATGCAGTATCTATACCTACAGAAGCACCAGGATGGCTGCAGGTGTCCCCATGCAGCCACAAGCTGAGTCCCCTGGCCCTGACCCTCTCAGAAGCCAGTGTTTCTGCATTTTCCCAAGCCAGGTGTGGGGCCTTGGGAGCTGGGGCTGATGGAGCGAGCACAGCTGCATACCAAGATTTTAATTCTTCCTGTCATAGGTGTTACAAGTGTGACAGCACCCTGTTCCCTCCAGCCGTGGTTTTCTGTGTCTGATGGGGTACAGGGCCGATCCTCAGCTACTTCTGCAAGCTGAGCACTGAAGCTGGGCTGGTGGTGTACACTGGAGAGCCAGCCAGAACGTTAGCTTTAATGAGCTATCAACAGGCTTTAATATTTCATAGCGCTCCGATTGCAGAGTTACAGCTTATCAGAAATGTTGTTAAAATACAGCGCTTTATTAATGGGTAAGTAGGCTTTGCCAGGCACCCTGCTGTTTACTCACTGTTGTATTTGCCTTAAAAAAATCATGTGGGTTATTATCAAGACTGAAGTAAATGCAGCCCCAGGCACAGGAGGGAGCTGCTGCTGGTGCTCAGCACTCTCGATGCTGGCAGCCATGGGCTGGGACAACCCTGAGGCACAAGACCACCCCACCCCACCACTGTGAGGGGTGGCAGAGCTGGCACTGCCCAGGCACGTCAGTCCTAAAGCAGCTGTGCCCCACTGCTGCCACCCTTCTGCCTCAGCCTCGTGCCTGAAGCCCACCTTTCCTGTGGTTCCCAGCTCCAGCACCCTTCTGCAGACAAAAATGCCCATAAAGTGGAGTGGGAGGAAATGTATACAGAATAAAGTCCTGAAGATACAGAAATAAACTACCAGGAGCCCAGCACCATTGATCCCCTCCTTCCTTTCAGATTATTTTTATGCAAACTCTGCCGAATGCTTTATCGCTGCTGAGAACCTTTTCTTCCCATCTTTGTTCCTGAGCACCACAAAATCTGTAATAGATATGATAGGCGTGAACTACCCCAACGTAGAGATGGCAGCAGGAGTATCCCTTACAGATATCAGCGACAAAATCATCGCAGGTCGAGTAAACAGGACAAAGGAAACGAATGCATTACATGTGACGGTCACGTAGGTGGGTTAGCTGCTGCATATCAGATTTGGCATGGTCATCTAAAAGGAAACTAAGCAGAAAAGTACCGGTCATTTTTTGCCATGTTTCATATTAGTAAGTTTTTCCATTACTAGATTAAACCTCCTTCTCCTCTCCCAGTTGCCTGAGGAGTGTTGCAATCAAGCTGAGTGTAATCAGCAAATAAGGCAGCTGAGGGTCTGCAACTATGAGGAGCCAAATGAAGTGATGGATTGGGTCCTCAGAAGTGTGGGCAACAGTCACTGCTGGGTGACACGGGGACCCACTGACCTCGTCAACAGGCAAAAAGATGTGAAACTTTAATGGAGAAAAAAACAACAAAAAAAGAATTAAGAGCTCACCCTCACCTGTGCTTTGCACAGGCACCAGGGAGCCAGCCTGTTGCTGACTGTTCCAGCCCTGCAGCTGTCCTTTTTAAGTGACAAAATCAGTGGTAGGTTCTGCACCTTGCATTTTCCCTCCCACAGCTTGCTCAGGGCTCAGGTATCACTTATTCTATGTCCTTGGGTACTGCTCATCACCATGCCCTTGGGTAGCACTCATCCCTGTGTCCTTGAGTACTGCTCATCCCTGCATCCTTGGGTATAACTCGTCCCCACATCTTTGGGTTCACCCCACCTCCTCAGGTACCACTCATCCCTGCATCCTCCGGTACTACTCATCCCTGCATCATTGGTTCATCCCACATCCTCACGCACTGCTCATGCCCACATCCTTGGGTACCGCTCATCCACATGTCCTCGAGTACAGAGTATCCCTAGTCAGGGATCCTGTCACCACTCAGGGAAAGATACATTTTGGCTCAGTGGTAAGTTTTGGGGCATATTTAGTGTGAAGCTAAACATCCCTTTGGTGACCCCACTGGGAGAGGCTGGGGTGGGATGTAGGGCCACTGGGCCTCACACAGCCCCGGCGCAAAGGCCGAGCCTGGCCCAGTGCCCCTTCCCACACCGCTGCCACCCCATTAGCCCATGAACCGCCGCCAAATGGCCCCATCAATTTTTCATCAAGGGATAAAACCCGACCCGGCACGGATAAAACCCAGCTCTGAAGCCGGGAGGGGCGCGGGTGGCAGCCTGCGCCCGCGACCTCGGGGATCGGCTCCGCGGAAGGTGCGCGGCGGGACCGGAGGCGGTTTGCGCGGGGTGCGGAGGATGGGAGGCGGGCGGGGGCCGGCGCCGTGCGGCCGGGACGGCTGCGGTGGGACAGGGGCCGGGGTCGGGGTCGGGGTCGGAGCCGGGCGAGCGCTGGGGCGCGCGTGGCTTCCGCGGGCGCGGTGGCTGGCGNGCTGCCGGAGGCCGGGGGTCCTGCCGCCGAGCCGGCGCTATGGCCGGGCCTGGAGCTCCCGCCGCTGCCCCGCTACGAGGAGGTGAAGCACTTGCCCAGCTACGAGGAGGCGCAGCGCTGTCCCCACCGCCCCCCCGGGGACGGGCAGGGGGACGGGGAGGTCTGCGGTTGAGCCCCCGCCCCGTTGTACACCCGTGGACGGGGTGTCGGACAGAGGGGTCCCCGGAGGGACACATCAGTCGCCGCCGGATGGGATGCCCCAGGGAGACGGGATGGCGGACGTCCTCGGATGGACAGGCAGCGGTCCTGAGGAGTGATATCATGCCAGACACGGAGGTCTCTGGAAGGGACAGAAGGGGTTCCCTGAATGGACATTGTGGACCCCTAGGGGAGACACTGTCCCCTGGGAAGGGTCCAGGGTGGGATGGCTTGCTGAACATCAGGGTCTGCCAAAGAGACGTGCAGGGTTCCCAGGGAGGATAGCCTGCAAGATGCCAGGGCCCATGGAGGGACATGCCACTGTGCCTGGGAAGCAAGCAGGTGCTGATGTTCCCAGCAGGACAGCCTGCAGGACGCCAGGGCTCCCCAGAGGGACCTACACCCTGAGGAGCTTCTGCTCACCTCCCTGGGAGTGTGGGCTGGGTGGCATGGTGGCCAGAACCACTGCTCAGCCCTGAAACCCCAGGGCAGGGGGGCTGATTAAGAAGAGAGATAAATCATCCAGGAAGAAGCTGGCTTGGGGACACCACCTCTGATACAATGTCATCACCTCCAGTACGATGACATGCTCTTCGTGGGGTGACAGAAAGAGCTGGTTGGAGTTGGGTGCAGCACCCTCAGCTCCCTTCGCCTGGGCTGTGCCGTGGGCTCCTGCACACCATGAATGCTGGGTTTGCTCGACTGTGGAGGCAGCAGGAGACCATGTGCAAGGGGTCTGCATGGACATGACCACACAAAGTTGGCCCAACAGAATGATCCTCACACCTCCCGCACCCACGGGTGACAAGTGTGCAAGTGTGGGGAAAAGGAAGACCAGGCTTTCCCCTTTGGCATCACACAGTAGTTGTACGTGGCCTTGCCTTTGTCAGCAAGTCAAACGGAGGAGAACAACCTCCAAAGCTTGCTAATAAAATATTAGCACCTTCTGGTCCTGTGCTTTTTATTTCACTGAGGTGACATGGGATCACTTCAGCTTGAAGGGAAATGAACAGCCCAATCCAGCAGAGGCCACATCAGACCTCGGTGCAGACCACTGCCAGGTCTCCTGCCCACAGACCCTCTAAAAACCTGGTTACGTCGCTCTGCGGGTCCCAGGTAAAGCGGTCCCAATGAGAGCGAGCCTGAGATACCCCTCCTCCCCTCGCAGGCAAGGTTAGTAAATAACATCAAGTGCAAGTGAGATGTTCCTCACGCTGCAGACTTTGGATATACATCAAATACAGATACGAATGCAGGTATCGATACGGGCTTCTGGATTTTGAAGTATTTTTTGCTGCTGCTTCACCTTTCTATAGAGCAGCTAAAAATGCTAAGACAGAAACGTTTTCCCAAATGCTGCGTGAAATCCTCGTACCTAGTTGAAGTGGAAATCCTATTTTTACTGGAATTGAGATTAGGCCTTTTTATATGCTGCAGCATGGAGCTTGCTGGAGGAGGAGGAGGAGGAGGGCCTGAGATGGTTGTAACTCAGACCTGATCCTGCTGTGCTTTCTCACCTGGAGCTCCTTGGCTCACGTTAACACACATCCTGGTGTGAAGATGGATTATGGCACTGGGAATAATGCTGTCTTCCTAACCAATGGGGAAAACTCCATGGAACCCAGCCTGCCTCTTCATTTCTCCTTCACCGGCAGGAGGGGTTATAAAACCTCCACTCCTGCCAAGTGCTTGCAGTGCCAGTGTTGAAGGAACAGCAAAATCGGAGGGGAAAGATAGCCTTTAGAATTTTCTTGCCTTTTTCAGCCAAAATACTGATTTCCACTGCTGACTCACACTTGACTATGTACAAAGTCCACCAATAGAGAGTTTTTTCAGGATTTGCGGCTGGGTGCTGCCTGCCCTCTGCATCCACAAAGCCCAGGCAGGAGCAGTTCTGCGTGCAACGCAGGGAGCAATATTAGGAACTTTTTAAAAAAACCCTGTGTTTAATGGCAAAACTCTTTTCTTGAATAAAATATGCCAAATAAGAGGGTAATTGCATATCTTAAATAGCAACATAGAAACACAGGACTCACCCTTATGCTGTATAACTTGGTCACCAGCCCCACGACTCCAGGGGAAGTTTGGAGGGTCTCTGTGGGGCAGTGCTGCCCTGGGCGCTTTATTCTGAGCCAGCCCAATATATTTAGTACCTCAAAACCCCACAGCGTTGCTTCAGGAAGCACTGGCAAGACAGAGAAAATATTTGATTAATACATGCGATTTTAAATTTCAAAAGCCAGTGGAAAAGGTGTATTACTTTTAAAAAACATTTTTCTTACCCATAGTTTAACACATTAATTAATTTCTGCAGCCCAAGCGCTAACATCAACAAATAGAACTTTTTTTTTTTTTTCCTGTCCCTCCCAGTAGGAAATAATAGTGCATTTTTTAGAGTTCTCCTCTAATATTGCATTATTACTGTATTTTGTATTCGCCCTCCTTGGGCAAAGCTTACACCCCTCCTTTCCCCTGAGAGGAGTGGGTGTTTGCACAGGGACCAGAGAGAAGGAAAAACTCTTTTAGAATCATAGAATCATTCAGGTTGGGAGAGACCCTTGGGATCACTGAGTCCAACCATCTGCCCTACTCTACGAATTCCTCCCCTATACCATATCTCCCAAAACCCCATCTAAACAACCCTTTACACACAGAAGGGACAAGTAAGACCCAGAGGCTGAGAGGGACCACCTCTCCATTGCCCACCTCCGGTAGTTCAACTATTAATCAGTCTGAACAAGGAAAGGCTGGAAGAAGTGTGCGTTTCCTGTGGGACATCCATTGCCAGACTATACTTGGGGCAGATTCAGCTAAGAAAGCAACTTGCAGGACTGAAATGGAATTTTGAATAGATAAATCAATAACTTTTCCTCAGCAACCTCTTTCTATGCCAAAATACTTGGATCTGGGGGAATGTTCTTACAAAGAAAATACTATGTTTAAAATATGGCCCAGTTTGGTGCTATATCCTTACCAGGAGATCGTCCACGGTTTCTACGAAGTCCCATTGTTAATGAAAGAAAGAAAAATAAAGCACTATCATCTTTGACCCACAGCACACCACCCCCTGCAGCCATGCCCAAGTGACGGGACATCAAAGGCTTGCTCGACTGACCCCTATACTAAATTACTCAAGGGGAAGCTTGAGGGAATTTGATGGAGAGGTTTGGATTGCCCGTGCCAGTGTCTGTCTGCAGAAAGCAGTCCTGTCAAGATGCTGGATGCTCTTCACTACTACTACTTTACATGAACAAGGCAAGTACCAAACCCCAAGGAAAGGCAGGAGTCATCTCCATCCTCACTGGCATCGCAGTTGAAGCAGTGTCTAACTTAGTCCTAAATTACCAGTTGATCACTGCTTCATACACAGTTACCATGAGCTCCACCTGAGACTGGAACCGGTTTGTGCCCAAAGACCTCACAAAATGTCTTTTTTTCTAGCTTGAAGTTAGCACTTGGGGTGGAACCAAGGATCCTTTACAGTGCACAGAGATGTAGATATGTGACCTCTCTTTTGCTTTTCTTGAGGGCATATCTGTTTAATCTTGAAGAAAACCTAAATGCTTATTTAGAATAGAGATTAAAATATTTCCAAACTACAGGATTCCGACTACTGCAATTATTTCTTTACATAAAGAAAATAATTCTTGCAGGCCCTTCACGAAAGGCCTAGAAGTAATTAAACATGATATCCTTTGTACATCCATTTCATCTAATTGTTCCAGGCATATTGCCTAGCTCTGTGCAGAGAAAGAACATAACCCTCTATTTCCCTGAAGATATCAGACCATCATATTTTCATATGAAGCACTTAGTTCTCATTAGAAACATTTACAGTAGGGTGAAGGTACCTGAATTAAACCAACCAGTTTACTTTTCTGTATTTGAAATTTTATAGCGTGAGGCCACGTTTGACTGAATTGGATCAATAAAAATATACTTTGGAAATAAAGATTCTTACAGATGATCAATTCACAATAATTTTTCTTTTCCCCAACTTTTCCCCGTACCCTACAGAGTAAAATATCAGCACAGAGGATGTATTAGTACATCAGATTTTATGGGAAGGCAAAGAGATGATCCCAGGAGAAGCTGATAGCTAGACAATAGTGATGAGTGCTGAATAGGTAATTGCCGTGTTCTCTTTTCTATTAACACACAGCTCAGTGCACAATCACCTGTATGTTCCACTCATTGCATAAACCCATGAATAATGTTATAGCCGTTGAATTCAAGTAACATATATATTCCAATCAACAGTTATAACACATCTGCATGTACCATGTCAGGAAATGTCAGCTGATTTTGGAGCCACTGATTAAATGCGATGTGGTGTCCTGGTTTGAGGTAAAACAGAACCAAGGTTTGGATGAAATCCTGCTGCTGCCCAAAGCAGTGCCCATGAAGCCTCCTCCAGCTGTGCTTTTGAGCAAGAGTATGAGGAAGAGGAGGCTGAGGGGAGACCTCATTGCTCTCTACAACTATTTGAAAGGACATGGTAGAGAGGTTGGTGCTGGTCTCTTTTCACAAGTGATAAGCGATAGAACGAGAGGGAATGGCCTCAAGCTCCAACAGGGTAAGTTTAGGCTGAAAATTAGGAAAGAATTTTTCACAGAAAGGGTGGTCAGACACTGGAATAGGCTGCCCAGGGAGGGGGTTGAGGCCCCATCCCTGAAAGTGTTTAAGAGTCATTTAGATGTGGTGTTGGGAGATTTGGTGTAGGGGAGGACTTTGTAGAGTAGGGCTGATGGTTGGACTTGATACCAAGGGTCTCTTCCAACCTGAATGATTCTATGCCCCCGCCCCCCGATCTCACTGGACTCCTGGCTCCAAAACCTCTATCAAATCCTATCTAGGCAGTTTCTGTTGAATTCAATGAAAGCTAGAGAGCTCCATCCTGTAGTCTGCTTTGCAGGCTGGTTCCTTGGCATTTCAGAGGCCTTCACCGACTTAGCCCGGTTTTAGCAGGGATAAGGATGGTCTCCTTACAGCTGCCTGGATCAGCAGGTGGGGCTCAGCTGAAGAGATGGCTTGGTCCTATTGCCAGCTTGCATGGGCCTGCTGGATGGCCACAGGCAAGGGACTTCATCTGTCATAAGGGGGTCATAGTACTGGCCGTCTTCCTCAACCGCTACGACATTTATTAGCGCTTATTGGTTTGGGGTTTGAAAATCTTTGAAGTGGTGACTCACCAGCCTTTCCACTGCCTGAATGCATTATGGACATTAACTTCTTAGCATCCAAAACCCAGCCCTGCAGCATCCTTAAAATACATTAGTCCCATCTGCAGATGGAGGCAGAGAGAGCCCGCAGTGGAGCCACAAACAGAATCAAAACTCCCGGACACGCTCCAGCATCACCTTTATCTCCTGTTACCTCTCTTCTCCCCCAAAAGATGCTTCTGTGATGCAGCTTCTGGCCTCTACTACGTGACATCCCCTGAGTCCTCTTGTGCACAGAATCCTTTAGAGACGAACGTTTGTTTTCCTGCAGGAGGAAATGACTCGACGTAAACTGTGGAATTAAGTTTTCATGTCAGATGAATTCCAAGCTTCACCCAGTGCCAGTTCCAAAGGATAAAATCCAACGAGCCAACTAGATCTCAAATTCTCATTGTCTTAGAGACCAGAACACAAAAAAAAAAGTTTTCCTTTTTCTTCTCAACTAATAAAAATACACAAACTATACAAAAAAATCAAGCTACAGGTAAAAGATTAAGAAGGTTTCTTCAATCATTTGCATTACTTGGAATAATTGGAGGTAAAATGATAGTTAAAATGTGGTGTAAAGCAAGATCAGAGCAGTAATTCAAATTTCTTTTTGTCAAATCCAAGAGGATACTCCCAAAACACTCCTTCCACTGCTCTTCATTGCAAACACCACTGGCACCCATGAGTAAGTTCTCTAGAAACCGTGGGGTGGCTGCTGTGTACCCCCAATAGAATCCTGTCCACAGGGAACAGGCTGCACCCTCCGTCCATGGCTGAAGAGCTGAGGGACAGGGCATGAAGGCTGGGATATAAAAACGGCTGTCCTTGAGGGCACGGGCGAGCACTGTCCTCCCGTTAACAGATTAGTTCAATTTGCCCCATTTCACACTGCTAAAAAGGGGGGGTGGGTGGAATTTGCCCATTTCTACATCATTTCGAAGCCCACATGTAAGGAGCGCAAAGTGCAGCGTTTACAGTGTTTTAAAAGACAGAAATGCTACTTAAGGCACACAACATTTATTCAGTAGATTGCTTTCCTAATTCAATTAGAGCTTTTAAACACCTGTCTTAGTTTTTACTTTTACCTCACTTAAGGATGTATTTTCCATGTATCCAGTTGAATCTACTGTGGTCACGGTCAAATGAAGTATAAGAACTACTGCTACGGCAAAATTAGGGTTATATTTGAACAACTGAGCCACCACAACAGCAACTAAAACAATACAATTTCATTCTTGTTAATTCCTACTTTGGAATTAGGTTTATAATGTCTTAAAGTAAACAGACAATCATTACATCAGGCTTTATCTATTTTAAAACCAGGTATTCTTAAGTCATTGAAGAATCCACGTTCTCGCACTACGCAGTAGCACAGTCAGTAATCGATTAGCTATTTTATTTACAGCTCTGGAAGGTTTTAAATCAGGGTTTGGACAAAGAGGTAATGTGACACGGACACAAGAAGCGGGGTGAAAATGTTTTTCATCTTACTCTGCACCTGCTAATATGCAAATCTTATCTGAGCACATCAGAAATGACTCACGGAAGCAGGTACCCAAGGTTTGTTGCAGCTTGTTGTAAACATACCTGAAATCACAGAATCACAGGATACCAGTGATTGGAACCGACCTTGAAAGATCATCTAGTCCAATCCCCCTGCCAGAGCAGGAACACCTAGATCAGGTCACACAGGAACGTGTCCAGACGAGTTGCCACAACTTCTCTGGGCAGCCCCTTCCAGTGTTCCCTCACCCTCACTATGAAGAAGTTTTTCCTCGTATTTAAGTGGAATCTCTTGTGTTCCAGCTTGTACCCATTGCCCCTTGTCCTATCATTGGACATCACTGAGAAGAGCCTGGCTCCATCCTCCTGACTCTCATCCTTTACGTATTTATAAACGTTAATGAGGTCACCCCTCAGTCTCCTCTCCTGTACCCATCTAGTATTTCTTTTTATTTACGAGATGTCAGTAAATGAACTATTGGAAAATGACCGAAAATAGGTACAGACACATGCAATGCAGAACTTTAAAATCCCCAAATGAACTAGCACAAAAATATCTTGGACTGGACAGATGGCACCTTTCTTGAACTTGCAGTTGCGGTATGTAAAGACCCTGCACCAAGGCCAGATAAGCCACATAAGAACGTCTTCTTCTGAGAATGTTCTGAAATTTAGATTTCATACCCAAGGACAGAACTGTGCCAGGTTACCTGCATATTAGAACCTGGTGAAAATAAAGGATAAACAGTGCTTTTCCAAAATATTTGGTTTGTTTTTTTCTGTTAAACACAAACACGCTCAGCCCAGCATGTAGTTCAGAACTGGATGTGGTGGAAAAAAACATAGATCTGATCAGCAATAAACACCTGAAGATCTTTATTGTGCTTTGACCCAGGAACAAAACAGCCTGTCCCATCACCCACAGATACAACGCCTCTCATTGATACAGAGATGTGGAGAGCCAGCTCGAAGTACCGCAGTCCCACCTTCTGTGAGTGACACCCACACCACCCTGAGGGGTTCTCAGGCAAAGACAGCACCTTCGCAGGCGCAGCATCCATCCCTCTCGTTTATCTCTGGCTCTTCAATGGTTAATTGTTTTTAAGAAGCTGAGTGAATTTGCTGCCTCTGTTGTACTTCCAGACTGGCCCAAGCATAAAAGAGCAAGATTGAGCTGAGATCCTGAACTTTGTATCATCGCTAGACCTGTCTTTAAAAATTGCTGATGCTGCATTACAAATCTGAGCCAGGCTTCATAAATTTAACATTAAACACTTGCCATTAGTGATATTTTGGGCTCAACTCTGGAACTAGTAAGTGCTTTCTGCAAGTCAATGGAAGGTGAAGGTGTTCACTTTGCCACATGTCAGTACACCAGAATACGACGGGGCTTCAAATGAGCTACATCAAAATTGTTGTTTTATTTAGCAGTCAGGTAAATCAATGGAGATCACCTAATGCATCACCTATTAGATACATTTTTTAAAAAGCAACAAACTTCCATTTGTTTTTATTAAGAAATTTATGAACTGTGCAAAAAAGTGTCATCAAATGCTTTATAAAACAGAAATTTGCCAGATATACAGCCAGTGAACATTTCGATGCTAACATCTCAAAGATACACATCATACAGTGTCAGTTATGAACAAGCTGCTCATATATTTATAACGCAAAGAACATCTAACAAATGCAGCCACTTTCACAGGTAAAACAAAGAACAATATAACTTGATGACATAACACAAATGTAAAACTAGTATTTTCAAATCAAGCGCTTTGGGCAGAGAAAACATGTGTAAAGCTTTTCCTTATTTTAAATGAATATGATATTTTAACCTTAAGGCAGCTGTCAATATCGTTGCCAGTTATACACATTAGATGCTACAAAATAACCAACAATGCTGTTTGTTATTTCAAACAACATCCAAAGCACTTCCCAAAGTATTTTAAACAATTTCTACTATCTCAGAAAATACCCTTTATTGCTAAATAGTTTGCTACAGCGACAAACCTGAATCTGAAATCACCTATTAAAGAACTTGCTAGCACATATGTACTAGCAGAAATACAGATAACTGTAACTGTGAGCGGAATATTCTTCTGTACTTTACAGGAGCAAGCTCCTTTTTAAATTTTCAACACTTAGGGTAATTTAAGCAAGTCTTTTCAGAAGTCCCTGAGGCTGCAAAATAACCAAACTACTTAACTAGGTGCTTAAACAGGGAAATCGGTAATTAATTAGAGGCAACCACGGTTAAATAATTTTAATGGCAATGAAAATTTAAAAGCCATTAATAGAAAGACAGTTAATTCCCTTTTTTTCCTCATTCATGTGTTACGGACTATAATGTAGCTACTCACTGGAGCTAGGGCATGGGAACATATGCCCAGCTCAAAATGAGACTGTAGCAAATAAAGAATTCTGCCTGTCATCCAGCAATTAACAAGAACTACACCCATTCTCACTCCCGTTCCCCACAAAATGTTTGCTGTGGCTTTTTTTTTTTTTTATTTGTGTTTGTCAAAACCATGCCAGTACAAAATACTCAAGAAGCACTTATTAAGGTGCCCGAAAGGACAGTTATTGCTGTACAGTTACACTAGCTCTCACTGCAGGGCCGGCTGCTGCTCGTTCTCTTTCTTTAGCAATTTCCATCTCTATTTTGGCTTTGATTTTATCCCAATCAACTTCCAGCTGTAAGAACAGAAAAGTGAGTATGTAGAGGTCAACTCAAGATAGAGAGGTCAAACAGAGAGATATCCACTGACAGGACAATTTGAAGTTACAATTACAAAGTGACTGTTATCAATCATTATATAGTTCTTTCTGTGTAAGCGAGAACTTACACTAAGAGAATGCATGAAGGCACAGTTGACGTCTAACAAACTGAGCTTTCTACCTTTAAAATAAAATAAGCTTGATATATTTTAACAAATACTAATACATCTCATTGCGTCTGGCAAAAAACCCCACTGAAACACAAAAATAACGTGGATCAACCTGTATCTAATTTAAATGTAATGACATCTGTGTCCTATTACTGAGAATATAGCCCTTTATCAATAATATATGCAGCAATGTCTTCTGACTGCACCTAAAGTCCACCAAGTAAACTGATAGCATATTACACTAGTTATCTGGTGTAACAGAAATCAGATTTCTGCTTGAAATTTGTCTTCTACATCAATAAATGTTTTAGCTTTATCTTGGCATTTCTCCAGCTGCAGAGAATCGTTATACTCTGGCTGTATTCTATTTCAGTGAAACTTCAGACAATAGGTATAGTACAATATCCGTGGTACAGTGGGGTACAATAGTTGTCTGTCTTCCCAAATACACTTGACGAGGAAGAACGGATCACGGTGCATTTGCCGACTATGAAAACATGTCCAAAAGCTGGGCAAAAATGTAATTGCGGCGTTCAGTTTCATTGCCGGAGAATTAAGACTGTCAAAGATGGGATGGGAAAAAAAATCTCAACTGCTGCATTGGGAATTTTCAGAGTAGCTGTTACTCTGTTAACTAAGGGGTGAAATAACAAGGAGGAATCTCCGCGAGGGAAGATGTAACTGCAATACCCACATTCTCATGTGAAAAGGTTAATCCCTCAATTCAGGATGCATTTACTGGTCCAGGTGCTTTGGATCTGATGACTGAAATCTTTATGGAGCTCCAAGAAAGAATGTGTTTGCTTTAACAGATGTCACACAGATGCTAAACACACCACATACAGGGCTAATTCTGCCATCTAGCCCTGAGAGCTACTTGCCAGCAAAGCCAACAGCCCTTGCCAGTGACACCTAGTAACTGCCAAGATGTGGATTCTCAGTATACCTGTTAGGTTTGTAATACCTAATATATAAAGATGTGAGATGTAACAACTAAGCACATTGTTTAGATTCCATACCTGACTGCAGGTCAGTGGTCCCGGCTGCAGTATAGAAAAGACAGAAGAACTCCCTACTTAAGCCTGAAGGGGTTTTAGGCGGCGAGAGGGAAATTGAGACCCTTTCTTTTAAGAAGTAGCAACACAAAATCTTGCTTTTCTCTTCAATGCCTGTAACATTTCCTTCTAACTTTGCTATAAAAGTCTAACAGGCTGCATTAAGAATTTAATTACCATCGTAACCAAGAGCTTAAAATCCATTAAGTAGGTTCCCTCCTAGTTTCAGGACCAGCAGTCAAGACCCAGAACGTGGATGCAGAATACAGCTCAAGGACTTCTTTACTCCAGGAACCTTCTGCAGTCCGAGACCCAAGTTTCAAGACTGAGTTTAAGGTGAAACAGGCTCCATTTGTGTCACACAAGGTGTAACTGCTTAGGAACCCTTCCAGAAACTACAGCTTTCTTGATTATTTAAAGACAAGACAGTATTATCTCAAAAGTCTGTGAGATCCATCAAGGGACTAACATTATTTTTGCTCTATAATGGATTTAAAGTATGTAGAAGACATACTTCCAGCACAGCAGCCAAAATTGCTGCATGAGAGTGCTTGGAAACCGTTCTGTTATTTTTCTGTATTTTCTAGGAAAAGTACAGCAGAATGGTTCACTGGGGGGCTAGATATTGTGCAGAATTTTATTCTTGTTTAGGAAATGAAACATCCCTACAAGTGCTAAAAGCTAATGACTTACATTAGAAATTGAGCTTTATTGAAAGTGTAATGGGCACTGTCCAATCAAAGGAGGTGAGCTAACAGCTTGGAGTTATTTCCTAACCATCAGCTACAGTGGATGAAAGGATCAGACACAGCCAAAGTGCACATCTCTTTTCAGTTGCACCCTCAGAATGCTCAGGAACAGTGAGGGGAAGAGCAGGAAGGATATAAGGGCTGCTCAGTGGAATTGCTCTCCCAGGGTGCCTCTCATAAGGGGAGATGCGCAGTTCTCCAGTGGAATCTAAGGTACTTTAGCTTATGAACTGAGAGACTCAGCCTTTAAGATCCGTGAAATGCTAATAAATTTAAATGACCCACTGATGATGGAGAGAGTTTCCAGAGGTCTGATGAAATTGTATGTTTAGCTATTTATCATATTTGGCAGAAGGGTTCGTAGTCAACTCTTAATATGTATCTGGATACCTTCAACATTTGGTATTGTTGCTATCCATAAAATTACATTAAAATGTAGAAGACATTTAAGAATTAAACATTTAACCATACGAAGGTCTATATCTCCCTGTTTATAGAAAACAACTGTGCCTTCATTTGTATAACCCTTGCCAGGTACTAAATATATACATCCCATATCTGTGCCTTCAAAGAAAACACACAGCATCACAGAATGATATGGGATTCCAAGGGACCTCTGGAGATCATCTTGTCCAACCCCCCTGCCAGAGCTGGTCCACCTAGAGCAGGCTGCACAGGAACATGTGCAGACAGGTTTTGAATGTCTCCAGAGACAGAGACCACCTCTCTGGGCAGCCTGTTCCAGTGTTCTGCCACCCCCAAAATATAGAAGTTCCTCCTCATGTTTAGATGGAACTTCCTATGTTCAAGTTTGTGTCCATTACTTTGTCTTGTCACTGGGCACCAGTGAAAAAATACTGACCTCATCCTCTTGACACCCACCCTTTAAGTATTTATAGGCGTTGATCAGATCCCCGAGTCTTTTTTACTTAGACTAAAAAGACACCCAGGTGCCTCAACCTTTCCTCGTAAAAGAGATGCCCCAGGCCTCTAATCATCTTTGTGGTCCTCTGCTGTACCCTCTCCAGAAGTTCTCTGTCCTTCCTGCACTGAGGAGCCCAGAACTGGACACACGTGCAACTGTTCCTGTGGCAAAGTAGCCACACATTAACCTATGAACTTTTACGCAGATATAAAAAAAATCTTGAATTTTATGTTCACATTTGAACCAAAGAAGCAAAATGTAAGAGCATGTCCCCTGAAACAGAGCAGACCGACCTAAAAGTGTAGAAATAATTCTGAAGAATACTTACACCTTCTGCATATTGCAAAAATCTTTTGTTAGTTTCTTTTTTACCAAAGTCCTCTAGGAACTTTTGTCGATAAGCCAGGACTGTGTCAACATGTGTCTTGTGCTTTACTGCTAGTTCTAGAGCCCTGGAATAAAACAGAAATGGGCTTGTCAGGCTATATAAATGCTCTGGCACAACTACAATCACCATAGCTTTGCAAAACGATACGCTGAAGAGCGTTTGGGCTGCAGGCAAAGATTCCTAATCTATAGTGCCAAGCAGTTTTACATTAGTATCAATCACAGGAGGTTAAAAGTAGCCAGCAAAGGAGACGGTCTACTTTACGATGCGTGCTACAGAAAATACTCAACAATTCTTTCTGTTGACAACCTATTCACATCATTGGATTTTAACAGGAGTGACTTAATTTCAAGGAAATAAAGCAGGATGGTTAGAATTTAGCACTCTCAATATAAAGGGACAAAAAGTAATAATTTTTAATAACTTTGTTATGGTCAGGAATCGCTTCTGAACCGTGTCATAACAGACATTCATGGCATATGCTACACAGCATTTACAACTATTCTCTAGGTGGGAAAGATTAGTCATTGGATTACGTATGTAATTGATTACTCTCACATCTGTTTTTTTCTCAGTGGCATAAGGAATAATTATGTACTTCTGTTTGAGATACAGATTTTAGATGATACATATTAGGCAACATAATAAAAAAAACCCTCTCAGATACGTGGGCGAAAACCAACTTTTTGCCTACAGTGATATAAACAAGATAACGGAGAAATTAAAAGATTCTGTTAGAAAACGTAGGGTTTTGTTTAAAGGAGAAATTCCTACTTTGTTTTCTCAGGCCCAATTCATATTTCATCCACCTACACAGTTCTGGGAGTCTGAATAGCCACATACCTATTTTTAGCAACAAGACATTTCAAAACAGCCTTAATTCTTTGAGGGTCACATACAGTTTGAGGTATCACTAAGGTCTTTTCTGTGTTAAAAATAATGGAAAAGCAAAATGTTATTTAAAAATTCTTCCAAGCCCATTTTGGACTTTTATGACAGAATACTTGTATCTTCTAAGTATGATACAAAACCAGTTACTTCTTTGTTTATTGTCAGGATACGGTTAACTTAATCTTTTTAAAGCTCTGGGCAATTGCAGATACAAATTGGTAAGCTACATAACTGCAAGAGAACAACTGATCTAAGTAATTTACAGGTTACCTCAGTAATACTGCTTATAAACATATTGTGTTTGAAGAAATACTACCTATCCCAGTTGTAAAGATTAATGTTGACTTGAATAGCTTGATAAATAAGGCCTGTTTGAAGAAGCAGGGTTTCAGCTTCTTGGGTGTTTCCACTGAACAGCAGGATATGAGCCATCCTTGACTCTTTTGAAGGAAGATCTTTGATGGAATTGATATACTGAACTTTGTCAATCTGTTAACGAGATGCACAAAAGTTTACTAAGGGAAATTAATTAATGAAATTAGTTTTGCAACGTTTTAACTGGAAATAAATAACACCATTTTCTTACCTCACCAATTGATGCATAGGCGATTTCTGCTGTAGCCATGTCTTTGTTGGCAACTGCCATAGCAGCTAAACATGCCCACAAAGTTTGATCCTGAAATTTTTAAAAAAACAAAATGCAACTCCTAAACCTTCAAACTTTTATTATCATGCTGAAAAATGACTTCTCAAAGGGGGTATACAAGTCCTGAAAATAATGTATAACAACCCAACACTCCTCAGTGTGTCATCTATGGCCCCATGGCCTAAGTCTGTCATCTATGGCCCCATGGCCTAAGTCTGTCCTGGTTTGAAGACCTTGACAAAGCCTCTTACTACAAAGTCACCAAATTATTTCTCAAAACTCCTTCATTACAGAAAAGTTGACGTTGCGATCAGTTGAGACTGACAGTGTGGCTAAATATCTAATTAGCTTTCAGCATCTCAGCCAGTAATGAATTCTTGCCACAGTACCAACTTTACGACCTCGTCCTTGGTGTCCCTGTCACTAACTGTGGAACAACACTGGAAACCAAAGCACTGCATGTAGCAAAAAAAAAATTATTTTAACCTGGCAAATCACAACCTGGCTTCCCAAAGAACTGTACTGGACCCATGAGGCTGACAATAACACTAGCTGTGTATATTTATCATAAAGGTACTACAAATGAAAGAGAAAAGAAAAAAAGTACTTGACTGTAGAACAGACTATGAACCTGCTGAAAAGTAAATAAGAGCTTCAAAAGTTCTGTCTCCTCTGTGATCTTTTCAGTACATTTTATGTTTAGAATTAACAGCTAGAAAAACCTAGTGGTAAAAATCTTACTCCCTTGTTTTCTATTTTCATTATTTTTGCATTTATTTTTTTTTTTCCACAACCTTAAGGAAACCACAGTAACTCAGGAAAACAATTAGGAAAATCCTGACTTTTTGATGCCTTCCCTTTTCAAGTCTGACAACTGTATGACAATACTATTAAAATATAAAAGCATGGGCAGTTTTATGCTTCCACATCTGAAGACTCTAGTCCAGACAGGAAAAATATAATTTTGAATGCACTTGTTGGTGTGTGCACTGGGAATTAAGTAGGCTTTTATAGTTTTGTTAAATATTTTGAGTAACAAATTTGAAAATAAGGACTGTGTAATGTGATTAGGTTTTTCTGAAGCAGCGTAGGGTTACTATTGATTCAAATCAGAATAAACAGCTACGCTGAATATAATCTAAACATATTCCCATGCCCTGTCTCACAATCATTTTTGTATGAAAGAGAACTGTTAGGACCCAGAAAAGCCACTGAAATGCAGCCTGAGGCTGCAGATGCACTATCACCATCTCTCTTCCTACCCTGCCTACGTGTTCCTACCCTTTGCTATGACTCAGGACAAGATTAACTTTCCTGCTGGTAGCCTAGAATTTGAGAGAATTAAACTTGAAGAGAATCGAATGCTTGTAAAAGTCTTTGTCACATTCTCTTCCCACTTCCCTATTATCTAGAAAAATAGTGATAAAATGCTGAAAGCTCAGCCTGAAATTATGCAAGAGGCCAAGTTTCTAGGAGTTTTGCACCGATATGTCCTGCTGTTCTTTCTTCAGAAAGATGCCCAGTTTTGTTACTACTGACTTGGAACTACCAGGCTTGCCAAAATCAACACAATAGCCCTGTATCTTCATGAAGAGTTTAGGAACCATGAAAGATAAACAAAATAGTCAGGGCAAGCCCAGCTGTGATGGCTCTCCGTTTCCTGTGCTGTAAGGGTATTCCAGGTCATCCCTCAGCCCCGTCAACACAAACTGTGAAACAGAAAGGATATTCACACCATCTAGTTTAGGCTGGTTTAGATTACCTACTATCAAAGCCAGAAACTTTCTTTCTTCATCAATGGAAAGGAAAAATCTTCAAAGACAGAGATGTAGGTACCTAACTCAGATGCTTAAAACCAGATGATGTGAATACTCTTCACACTGAAAATAAAGATTCTGTTACAGTTTTTCTTGAAAGGCCTTTCTCCAATGTGGACAGATATGGACTAATGAAGAAAAGCTCGTAAAAAAAAAAAAAAGACAGTGAAAAAGCATGGCATTTTATAAAAAAAAAAAAAAAAGCACTGAAAATTCTAAACATTTTTCCTTTTAAGTACGATTAAACTAATTGGATGATGCTACCATAAGAATGAAGAGGATGCATGAAGAGTTTGACAATTAAAATCCTTGAAAATTAGAAAACCTTCATATTAATAAGAAAGAAATAATATTATGAATGTTTTATTTTTAAAGATGATGCATTTAGATTACTCAAAAACATTAATATAATACTATATTTGAAATCTGAAATCCTAGTTCCCACTGCCAAATACTGGAATAAAAGCCTAATAATAATCAGGTAATTCCCAAAATAAAAATCATTATACAACCCCAATTATTTGTATGTGTATTGTTTTAATAATACAAATACAAAAAAAAATTCAACTATACGTTTAAGGTCATGATAACCATATGAAAATGCTAAACTGTTTTCTACAAGTAAATAGGGGAAAGGAGGCAGGATTTGGGGAGATTTTTTTGGGTCTGTTTTAAAGACTGCCAGACTCACCTTATCTGTTGCTGTTGCCTAAATACATGCAAAAGAAAGCAAAGGGAAAACAAAAACAAAAACAAACAAACCCAAGTGAAATAGACTATGAAAAATAATTGGAAAATGTATGTGAAGATGCAGGTCATTTTTAATTGGTTACATTAAGGTCTAGTACTGAAAACATAAGCTTGTTACTAACTTCTGTGAGTATCTGTGTTCAATCCCACTAGACTTTGGTGTGAACAAAAAATAAGAATTTTTATTATGTACAATTGAAATTACAAAGTTATGTATATTATGTAATTATGAAAAATGTATCACTTTTCATGACCAGCCCAAAAATAATCAGCAACCAAGCAGAAGAATGTAAATGAGATGTAGCATTATAATTATCAAAGTTCCCATAATTAGCATTTACCTTGACAAAGCGACACAATCTGACAGCATCTTCCCATTTAGAACTACTAACATATTCATGAAGAATCGCAGGATAAGGTGAAATATTAAGGTGAATAAGTGAACCATCCGCTCTTCTAATTGTTATTTGATTTCCTACAAAATGTACAATCTGCGGATTTTTGCTAAATCCACTGGACAGAGAAAGAAAAGTAAGTTAATATTCACTTCTTTCTTATGGAAAGGACATTAGCAATTTTTTAAAAAAAAGAATCTTTGTTTCAAATTACAACATGATTATAATTTGTTTGCAGAGCACAGAGGAATTCAACAGTTCTATCCAACAGGTAATGCTCACTAAAAATAAAATTATAGTCATGCACATTCACTGACTGTAAGGCCAATGCAAACTGGCTATTTGTGCAAAAATTTTCAAATACATTTTTCAGTTAAAAATATTTGGGCTCCCATAACTCTTAGAATGAAAGAATGAATTCAGGTATTCTTTTTGAAGATTTTCATATCACAAAGTATATATACAGGCTGAACTAAGCATGTAAAGTAAAGATATGCTGAGCTAGAAATAATATTACCTGTGGCCTAGTACCTTGATACTTTTGATTTCCAACAGGTACTTTATAGAGATCTTTTTTGCTTGTTTGTTTACAAATTACTAAGGCAATATTTCATGAGGTATGATTAAAATTTTGCCTTCGCATCAAGCTGCTATTCTACTTTTAAACAGCTTGTTGTCACTTCAACTCCAAACTTTATGATACACCTTTTAAAACACTTTTTCCTCATTTCCTAATCAAGAAGTAGTAACACGACAAGAATTTTACAAGTTGCAACCTTGGCTTCTACTTCAGCTCCCAAATTAACATAATTCTTTCATGAAGAAGTAAACTAGTTATAATACATAATAATACTTGATCAAAAAGGATATATTACCTTGCATCTTTTTCATACAGAGTTTTTTGCAAAAGATCTTTATCTACATAGACTGTGTTGGGGTAGTACCAGACTGTAAACCGGGTATCTTGAATCCCACAAAGAATGTTAGATGTGTCATTCCAAGCCAAAGTTTGAACCATTGTCCCTATATGTAAAGATAACAGAATAATATGCATTTCCACAAGAAACTTCAAAATAAAGGTACGCTTTTGTTAACTGCAGAAAAAGGGTACATTATTGGTAATTCTTAATTCCTCTTATAAGGACTGGTTTTAACCCCCTAGTTTGTAATGTAACATCTTACAAACTTTCAGCCAAACTCAGCTCTCTCTTTATGAAAGAAAGTTCTTTTCAGAATAATGTTTTTCAGTCTTAGTTTTGAGACTTAGGTCTCAGAAAGTCCAAAAGTCTCTTAGGAATTTCAGATTTAGGTTTGAGACTGGAGATCAAAATTAACACAATGGTCAGACCGCACCTTCGTACTTAGGCGCTCATGCATCTGCCTACAGCATTTAAACTTTCAGTTAAAAATGTTATGAACTTAAAGAGTTTGCATTTGCAACAAAAAAAGATATCCTTCTCCGACATCCTCTGAGTTGCTTACTCTGGAATGCAATAACATGGACTTAAAGGTTAACAACTGCTTAACATGCAACTGCTATAAAAATTATCAGTATTTAGATAAATCGTGCTAAAATTGTTTCTACCACTATCTTATGAAAGCCACAGGACTACTTCTTTTTAAGTTTAACTGTTAATTAAAAAGCAAACTTTTGTGTCTTGTACTAGATAAAAGTGTTTTGTTAGCATGTAGTTAAAGGTTATTTTGAATTTTTCTAACCTATTTTGACAATCTTCTGTTCTTTTCCAAATCGTTTAACTGAAGTAATGTAAAGATCTCTGTTCTTATCAATAAAAGCTATTTTTCTTTCACTTGTAAGTCCTTTCTGGTCCAAAGCAATCTCCACAATTTCCGTCTGAAAAGGAAAAAAAAATATCTGATTTTTATTTTGAAGATTCGTATCACAGAAAGCACATGATATTCAAATAAATGAAGGCTTTACTAAAGACAAGGCAAAAAACTCTCAAAAAATTAGATGGTGAAGACACAGATTGTGTTGAAAGAAGCATTATATGAATTGAATTTCATGCAGATTAAAACAAAGCTGCAAGAGAGAAGAGTTAGCAGTTTAGGAATGTACCGCAGAACTGCAAAAATACAAGCAGTAGTCCCGAAGCAAAAGCTGCCTAAAAGATGAATGTTTACTCCTCTCTCCGTAGAAACTGCCTAATTTTGCTTTTGTTGTCTGCTAAAAGAGGGAAGAAAAGTAAAATGCAGTTCAAGCAATCGTTTTGGAAGTAAAACCAGTAAAAGCTCAGACTGAAAAGAGACAACTTTTCACTGATACTCTTTTCTTCAGTGTTAACAAGCCAGCACTAATAAAAGTGGCTTTAGGGTATGTGCAAAGAAACTAATTTCATCAGTTTTACTGCATAATTAAACTATTTACCTGTAGTTTCAAACTCTTGTGTGCATGGGAAACATGCCAGTAACCAAACACAACCTATAGTATAACCCTCTGTACATCAACACTGCATAAACAATCTGATTTTTGTTATTCTGTAAGAATCAGCTAGAGTAGAGTTGCCAAGCTTTTTTCTATTAAGATTGTAAACCTTTAAGAGGTTATTAGACCCATTATTGAGGAAACCCATAAATGATTCTTAATTTCAAAGTACAATAACAATAAGACATTATATCCTTCACCTTACCTTATGGGTTAGAGGTTTTCCATCACCCAATGGCTTTCCAGATAAAGCTTCAAATATGTAGATAACTGAAGGAAAAAACAATTATATCATTTATTAGTTAAAAGCAACAATTCTTCATATACTTTTCAAGCCGTTCCATTCATTTTCAGAGTATAATTTATTGTAACTGAATACTTATTGCTGGGTGCTAGATTTACCAGTGACTTTTACACTCTGGTCAAAAAAAAAATAATCTTACAGTTGGAAAAAATGTAACCATCATAGTCTGCTGAGCTTAGGAAAAGTCTCATTTTGCAATTGGTGATCGCTGAAAATTCTCAAATATCATTATTTTCAGACCATTAGTAAGTATCGAAACATGATATTATGAACTGAGGCAGAACGGAGAAAACTATTTCTTTTCATTTTTCTATCACAACTCAAATGGTTATTTACAAAAACGACACCAAGTTCTACCTCATACAAGTTTGCACCCTCCATTGTGAACAAATGAGACTTATTTATGTCTATCTGATAGAATTATTCAATCTTAATCTCACTCTCTCCCTGTTTTCCCTTTAAAAAAAAAAAAAGCTCCAAAATCCCCCCAACTTCATCATCTGTATTTCTGGGACTGAAGACTCAAATTTGCAACTTGCCTAAAATAGAAGTTTCTCTTTCTTTATGTCTCTCCCTATATACACGAACGTGTGTGATGCATACACACCCATGTGTCTTCAAAAGCTATTCATCCATACTTTATGTATAGTCTGTGAACACATACACACAAATCCAGACAGATGCAGGTAAAGTCTTCAAACCGAGAGAAAACAGTAACATTCTGAGGAACATCAGCTGTAAGTTAAAGCATGTGACTCTGCCTTAAGTTCATGGAAAACACAGCTGTGAGAGAAACATTTCAGATGTTCAGTAACACATCCCACCTGCAGGTTCAACACGTCACCTGTAAGGACACAATCTGAGATGAACATACACGTTCATTCCAAAGGATGGCGATGTTAACTTGTTAATCCTGCTGTGCCTTTCTTTCACCAGGACACAGGATGTTGGTTTGAGGTCAATGGTTACACAGGCAGAATTAAAAAAAAAAAGCCCAAAAATCGTTACTGTAAGAGCAGGTGTTCGGAAAGCACTGGTTGATCTTGCAGAAGAGAAGAAGAAAGGGGTTTGCACCAGTGTTGCTCCTGGAAGATGGCTGAATACACAGAAGAAAACTAGCTGCTGCTGAAAAGTGGTATTTTTGTCATTTTTAGGCACGGCCCCACGCATGAAACTTATTTGGATTTAGCTACAGCAGCCAATCTTACTGCTATTATTCTAGCTATAAGAAGTGAGATCCAGAGAGTTTGAAAGAAAACCACTAAACCTAACTGACAAATAAAATTGGATGACTTTTCTTTAATCTACCAGGATTATTAAGGTATTTCAGAAAATACGTTTGGGGTGGTTTGGGGTTTTTTTCCCTATCTGGAAAAACTCCACATTACTTTACAATCATTTAGAACCTAATATATATATATGTGTGTGTGTATGTGTATATATATATATATATATATATATATATATTTGTATGTATAAACAAATGGCATTCTCTCACTTTGAGCATCCAGAGAAAGAGAATAGCTACTGTGTGTCTTTTACCACATGTTCTTTTATCCTGGAGTAACTGTTCCCAGGGCCAGCAGTTCCCTTTTTAGGATAGGCTCCCCTCCCTCTTCCAGTTTCATTAGAGACTGAGGAAGGACCGTAAGCGCAGAGATACCAGTCGTTTCTGTAAATCGCTGAAAAAGGAAGACTATCCAAGTAACAACAACAGTGAAGCACAGCAAGTCATCTCTCTCTCTGTTTCAGAGTACATCAGCTGGTAGAGCGCTCATGCTGCAATGTGTGAACTGCTTCCTGTATCAAAGTGAGCTATCTTAGATATTTCTATAAGGCACTGCTCTGGGAAAAACAGACCTGCCCTCAAAATGAGGCAAAGAAAAAAATGCTTCTTCTGGGGTGAGTCGAGAGGAAGACACAGGCATAAACAAGCCAATTTCCGGTGCCAAGAATCTCTTTTCCCATGTGCTGGCATATTATAAGGACTTTTACCACTACTAGTGAGGCTCGTAATCTGAAACAGAGAAAAAAAACAACCCAACCCTACTTATTGCCCTGATTGAAGCTCCTATCAACAGGATCACTTGAAGAGTTTATCTTAAAAATACAGTCAGAAACCCAGCCTCTAAAACTACAGTTTTGCCCACCAAAACTACAGTTTTGATGAAGATTTGCCTGCAGGCAGGCTGACAAGATTTGCAGAACACTAACAGGAATGCTTGGGAGACAGAGATGCTCTTCTGTCTGTGCAGAAATATGGGCAGGGGAACAGAGCAAGAGAGTGAGTTTACCATCAAAATCTTAAACATGCATGCATATAGACAGCAATCAATATTTATGGATTAATTTTCTATATAACCTCAATTTATTTAAAATACTTTTATTGTTTTTATTTTACCTGCATCAAGGTGTCAATATGGCAATAAAATAAAGTTTCTGTTACACATATAAAGTAATATGTAACTAAACATACATGCACATGTATAATATAAATACAAAAACATATAGTAAGAGAAAAGATCAGAAATAAGATGCAACTTTTTACTTACCCTTTTTTTTTGCCAAAGCACTTTTTTTAATAATTTACACTGAAATATATTTTTGCTAATTAAAATCCATTTTAATTATTACACAGCTATTTTAGGTATCTTGAACGTCTTGGTGCTGCAGGATAATATTTTCTGAAGTAGTTGTCCATAAGAACGAAATGCACATTACGGTTATATTACTACTTTTAAAAGAAATTATAAAAAATTAATAATATCTAAAATAGGTATCTGAAATAGCTGTGTAATAATGAAAGTATCAGTTTTCCCATAAAAGATAAAAAAACCCACGCATCGAAGTTGTACAGAGCAGCAAAAAATCTTTGTAACAAGGAAGTGAGAAAAACCTCACCTAATTTTTCTTTTGCCTGGGGAGGGATATTTTAAAGAAATATTACACGGGGTTTTTTTCAGTATTCAAGTAATTTAAGTTGTGGGTTACACGCTGAGAAAACTACCATGCAATCAGGACTAAAGGACTAACTCACTGCCCATAGGAAAAAGGATCTTTTTTTTTGTCTATTACACTGCACACTGAAAGGTTTCTCTCTCTGTGGAAAAAAAAGAAGGTAAGTATGATTCTTTGCTGCAAGACATAGAATTCTAAAGTTCAGAAACTGTTTAAAATCTAATCATTAAGTCTAGGATAACAGTTACAAAAAACTGATTGAATTCATGTCAGTTGGAAGCACGGCCTTCCAACAGTGTTTTCACTGTTTCACTCTGCAGCAACAGCACAGTTACTCCTGCTGGTAATCTCCTTCCCAGCCACATGGCAGGAGAAACACAGCTACAGACAGCACTGCAGCCTGGCACCGAACATCTGTATGGCCTATAAATGGCCCAGCTACAAAGTCAAAAGTCATAGCCATGGCTTTTCCAGCAATTAAAGTGTCTGTCTCCAGCAGACACTTAAAAGTTACATTTTTTTCACCACTGACCTACATATTTGCATCAAGAGATAGAACAGAAGAAAAAAGCTGAAAGACAAAAAGATATTCCTGTACCATCCATTAATGCAAAAATTTACCTGAAGCTTATTTGCCCGTGTTTTATAATTATAGGACTTTTGATGCCAAAACACAGAAGTTAAGGGCACAAAAATCTTCAAGAACGCAACACATCACAGCCTCATAACTATGGTCATACCAGCAGCACATAAAACTTACATGCTTTAAAGACAGAAAACCAAAAAAAAGCTAAAAGAACATCTGAGAACTAAAATGAATTACAGTTACTGCACTGGCAGCTTCTAAGAGCAGCAGTCAAGCAGAAAAACATTGCCGAGGCACTTCTTTAGAAACAGCACATTAGAGTGAAAATGCACCATTCAAGTATTTGCTGTAAATATTCCATGGTTCTCTGATGCATTACATACAAATGGGAATTTAGAGACATTTCTCTTAGTTTTAATCAAAGGTAATCAAGACACTCCATTTTAATTCCTTTTTATAATAAACATTATCTTTCATTTATATCCTAGATAAACTGTTTATGCTTTATGCTTTCTTTTTACCTTAACTATGCTAAGCAAAATTAAATATGAAGATATTGAAAACCTCACAATGAATTATTAGCAAATATGGAACTCTTAGAATGGAGAACTTACCCTTTTCATCAGCTTTGTCTTTTACTGCTAGAGTGTCATTACTCAGAGATACTGTTTGGGCATTTAAAATATCTGTTCTCATTCCTGGAAATTTTGGAGAGGAAATTAATCTTCCTTCATATGAATATAAATAAAGTCCTCCACCATCTACAAGAAGAAAATGCCTACAAAAAAAAATCCCAACAAAAATGTAAGTCACTAAGTAATACAGAAAAGCATGATGAGTTTTAACAACTAAAAGGTAATTGTCCAATATCCTGCAATTGTTTTCAGTTAAACAACGTTGTTTCTAAACCTTACATTTCCAAGTTGATATTCTGAAAGTTCTTTATGGAAGATTTTAGTTTTAATGTGAATTTTATGTTTTTCCATGAGATATACTTATTATCTGGAATCACTATGATTTTATCTCTTATAGATACTGTAAGATTTAAATCTTGTAACTCCCGATGACAAAGCATAGAGCTGCACTTCCCACATATTATCCCACAAGACAGCTCTGTGTGTATGTGTCAGAGAAACTGCTTTAACGTTTACAGCTAGTTTTGAAATAGTATCACCTGGGTTATTTTCTTCAGTACGACTAGATTATAATGTAAAGCAAATAGAAGACACTTTTAATGAACTGATCACCAACCTACTGTGACGCAGGACTTCAGTGAAAAACGTTTTCAAAATTTGCTCTTAATCGGCAGCACAAAACTCCCAAATCTAGGAACCGATCTTCAAAATCCTGTCCACTTGCTCACTCATTCTCTACCGCAGTATTTTGGTGGACTCAGACATAAGCATTTAATTTGGGGCACTCAAAAATGCAGTGAGAATTGTGCTGCATTTTATGCTGAAATAGTTGTCTGACAATATGTGTGCACAAGAATTAAGACTATAATCAAAACTCGAGATTTTTGACTTCTGCTCCTTTTCTTAGTCCTTTGAAAGACCCTCTTTCTAGAAAAGTACAAAAGATCTCATTGACTAATAATTTTCAGGAAATGCAGATTAAATTATTTTTTAAACTGAGAAAACCTCAGTTATTTCTTGCAAACATAAGCACAAATATGTAAGAAAAATGAAACTATTTCTTTTTATTTGGCATACCTGGCAATGTTTTTAATAAAAATTGGAGACCGAAGATAATTTACGTAAAATATATTCTAGTTCAAAGAAGCAATATAAACCATCAAAAAATCCAGATGTTAGCCTCACATCAGAAGATCTACTTTCCTCCATAAATAAGAGTATAAGCATGTATATGTAATATACGAGAAGATTCATTACCATCATCATAGACCTATGGCAAATACACCAGCTAAGCCTTTACAGGCAGTTTACCAAGACTGTGTCATTTTTGCTGATTTCTAATATTTCAGTATGTGTTTATTCTATCTAACAGAGTTTTAGGAAATGCACATTCATGTTTACTAGGAAGTATTACAAGAAGCAAGGTACCTTTCTGCTTGTAGAATCAAACTAACCGTTCCTTCCTTGAGGTCAAAGATCAGTGGTGTGTTCCAGTTCTTTGTACTGAAAAAAAAATATAAAATCATCATTTGTTAAAACTGCTAATCTTCGCATATCATTGCAAATACAAAGTTGAAATCACTGACTAAAGCACACACATTTTAAATCATCTAATAGTCCTAAAAAGGGAGGTTTTCAAAAGGAAAATAGCATTGAGGAAGCCAAGTAACACTGATAACCACGCAGTATGATCCAAGAACACTTCTGCCTTCATTTCTGCACCCCTTCAAGCCGGCAGCTGCTGACCTAGAAGTCTTAGTAGAGCAACATCATATTTATATGCAACAAACATATTTTTAAAATATTTCTGAATTGTGGTTCAACTCTTTTACAGTGACCTGTAAGTAGGATAGACATCCTCTCGTGTGTGCCCTATTACAGTCTGCATTATTGTTCAGCATCAGTCATCTCACTGAAGAGATAAGTGCCCTTAGGAATAAACTTTAAATTTCAGCATATGAAACATAGCATCACGTTCTTAAACCATGATGCGGGACTGAATCATTCCTACCCTATTCCAAAATAATGGCATGCCAGAAGCAGCATCCAAAACAACAAAAAAAAAAAAAAAAAAAAAAAAAAAAAAAAAAAAACAAAAAAAAACCAAAACAAAAGGACCCTCTAGATGGAGGCATGTAACCGGGACAAATCCACTTGCTTCCAGCCAGCATTCCTGCTGCCTCTACATGAAAAGAAATTTTCATTTCTCTGCCTCTACGTGTCAAATTTTTGTAGCAAAATGATCAGGCTACAAGAACCTGGAAGAAAGGACAACAGGGGGAGGAGGACAACTTTTCTCCAATACAGCTGTAGATGATGCTAAATTCCACAGTGTATTTCAATTAGTTAAAAGAAAAATAAACTACTGTACTTCAAATAAAGTTTCAGCTACTCTCTTACAGCTGTTAGATAAACTTGAAAAAGCTTCATGAATTTGTGTCACTTACGAAAACACGTAACACTGAAGAGAAGTTGAAACAACCAAATGCCCGTAGTTCAAAGAGGCCTTAATAACCCTGTCCCGGAATTCCAACACATCCACTGCATCATTAATAACATTGTGCACCTAATCAAAAGAAAAATTTTGTTGAATAAAACAACAACAACTGAAATGACAACTAGTTAGTGAAACATTATATTCTTTCTCATCATAAGCATGTGCTGATGCTATTATGCCAATTAGCAGAACATACCTATGTGGGAATAAGCACTTTCACAGCACTGAGGAAAACGTAAAGGTTACATAAACTCTGAATAAAGAATGACTAATTACTAAAGGTCCTTAAAGAAGGGAGCAATTAATGCGTGCCTGGAATGCATAAGTTACAAATGCAATACTATACAGGAGGTTGAGAAAATCATCTGAGATAAGGATGTCTGAAAGTTCCCATTGTAAGACTCAGTGTTCAGTGTCAGATTATTTAAACATTTGAAACATAATACTTTAGCCATCCCATCATGATCCCATCAGAAGAATTTGGCAATATCCAAGATTTGGATACATTGTTTCGGTGTTGAATCTAACCTTACAGCTCTAGCATATATTTTAATGCTGCCATACTCTGAAGTAAAGGAAATTCAGGAGAAAAAAAGAAAAGTAGGTTGTGGCCCTGCCATTTCTGTGAAAATTTGTACAAATGACAATGTTTCAAGAAAAGCAGAGTTTGCTTGTAATCAACACAGAGTTTTGAGCTCAAAGATTTTAAGCAGCTAAAATCTAATGAAATACCTTACAACAGGGATTTTGGGGGAGGGGGGGTTGAGGGGTTTTTTTTGTTGCTTTGTTGGGTTTTAAGATGTCACCATGCTTTTTGATTTTCTCCATTATGCAACCAATTGCAAAACAAGGACTGAACTCAATTATGAAAGCCATTAGAAACCATTTCCAAAGACGTTATAATTGCTATGTCTACTGCAGTGATATGTCCATAATTAACTTAGCTATTGCTGTACTCTGAAAAAAAGAATGCATCTATAACTCTTTTGTAGGCAATATTTTCATATATATATATATATGAATAAAATAAAATTACTATAAAATAATAAAATAAAACATTAGTGCAGAATCAAGGTTAGCTGTACTTCCTCAGCTGTTTGCATATTCTAACACCCTGGAGATTATTCAGAGAGCCCATCTGTTACGAGTCGATGTCTGGGAATGAAAGAAGAAATATGAATTTTTACCTGCTAATTTGTCTTCTGTGTTCCCAGACACTGACTCATGTTATCCCACCCACCAGACCAAAATGTAATACAGCATTTCTGTTGTTACAACTTTTCCCAATTACATATTCAACATTAAATGAATCAAGACTGACAAACTTTTAAGGGCCTAATTAGGAATTTAGGAACTTGATTTTGATATTGAAAATATTGGCCTGGTGTCCAATACCAAATGTGTAATTTGGAAAATTTGTAAGAATGGAAATCTTATATTATCCCAGTGTTTAGAGAGTGAATGTTGTGAGTCAGTGTCTGGGAACACAGAGGACAAATTAGAAGGTAAAAATTCATATTTTTGTATTNATTTTAAGCAGCTAAAATCTAATGAAATACCTTACAAGAGGGGTGTTGGGGGAGGGGGGGTTGAGGGGTTTTTTTTGTTGCTTTGTTGGGTTTTAAGATGTCACCATGCTTTTTGATTTTCTCCATTATGCAACCAATTGCAAAACAAGGACTGAACTCAATTATGAAAGCCATTAGAAACCATTTCCAAAGACGTTATAATTGCTATGTCTACTGCAGTGATATGTCCATAATTAACTTAGCTATTGCTGTACTCTGAAAAAAAGAATGCATCTATAACTCTTTTGTAGGCAATATTTTCATATATATATATATATGAATAAAATAAAATTACTATAAAATAATAAAATAAAACATTAGTGCAGAATCAAGGTTAGCTGTACTTCCTCAGCTGTTTGCATATTCTAACACCCTGGAGATTATTCAGAGAGCCCATCTGTTACGAGTCGATGTCTGGGAATGAAAGAAGAAATATGAATTTTTACCTGCTAATTTGTCTTCTGTGTTCCCAGACACTGACTCATGTTATCCCACCCACCAGACCAAAATGTAATACAGCATTTCTGTTGTTACAACTTTTCCCAATTACATATTCAACATTAAATGAATCAAGACTGACAAACTTTTAAGGGCCTAATTAGGAATTTAGGAACTTGATTTTGATATTGAAAATATTGGCCTGGTGTCCAATACCAAATGTGTAATTTGGAAAATTTGTAAGAATGGAAATCTTATATTATCCCAGTGTTTAGAGAGTGAATGTTGTGAGTCAGTGTCTGGGAACACAGAGGACAAATTAGAAGGTAAAAATTCATATTTTTGTATTAATTCCCAGATATTTGGTAACCTAAATGTGGATTCAGGCCAAGATTTTTCAAAAGAAGGATCCTAAACTTAAGCTCCAGAAACCACATGTAGAGGCCTGTTTCATTTCCAGCAGTGCTGAGACTTGGCAGCTCCCACCGAGGTCAATGCCTATTTCTCAGTACTCAGCTGGAAGCACCACGCAGGTACCTGATGCGTGTTACATGATATATGAGAAACGTCTGTAGCTTTGGAAGATCCGAATCTAGGCTGTAACACAATATGTGGTGCAGAAAAGCATATTACAACTCTTTACCGTTACAGTCAGCAACCAAATTTATCTGCAAGTGCCCTAAGACAGCAACATCCATCATAGCTTCATTAACAACAGGGATAGGTTATCTATTACACAGTGCATCGTGCCTCCAACAACTCGTGAATGCAGATAAGGTAAAGAAAGGTCCTCTATATTACCTACATGGAATTACGCAGCTTTCATCTTTGCTGACAGTTACTGTAATGCTATTTAATATGATGCTTTGGTTTTCTGGCCAATGTATTTGTGTTGTTTTCTGCGTAAACATTTTCATTACACTTGAAATTATCTCTCTCTTCTAAGTGGCCTCCCATAGCTCATTTCACATGCTCTTCAAATGAGCTGTGTGTTTTTCTGGAGGATAAAGCACTTCTGGGTTATGTAATTCTGGTCCATCTGGTGGTATGGTTTGGTTTACATGGATCTGACCTTCTGTACAGCTGGTAATTTATTTACATAATTTGCTAACTGGCCATTTTTTAAGATCATAAAACATTTTCAGTCATATACACAGAAAAAAAAAGGATACTGCTTTGTTGAGGATTAAAAATTCAATTTTAAATTAAAAAGTTAGTAATCAGAATGCACTGCTCAGAACTGTGAAGATTACCTCCATTGTTCTCCTCTTAATTAACGTTATTTCAAAGTTCTTCCACTCCCAGCGTTGCTCCACGACATGGGCAAAAATGACATGTCCATTTCCACATGCCCCAGCTAGCTGAGTGCCATCGATAGACCAAGCAATATTAAATATGCTGCCAGTGTTGGGCTTCTCTAAGGCATAAGACCACTTGCAGAAAAAGAGAAAAGAATTATAAATTTTTTTGGTACTTTTTAGAAACTATTTGTTTTAATGCATAGATTTGTACGATTTTAACGGTTATTAATTTTTTAAGAAACACCAATGAACTACCTTTTTATTACAACTTAAACGAGCAAACCAAAGAGATGAGATTTCCTAAGTCAGATTCTTGAAAAGCAGGAATACAAAAAGGAAAACCAGCAGGTATGGCAGAAATGAAAAAAAAGTCACAATACCTGAAGTATGTTTGGTAAAAGTTATCTAATCACAATAAATTTAAAGCGTACCTAGTCCTTAATGAATCTAGACAATCACTGCACAAAAATTAAATGAAGATACTTTAAAACAATTATGCTGGTCATACGGGTGCAGTACTGGCCCAGTACACACAGAATTGTAAAGCTCTTGTGCTGCTCCTCTCTGTGATTCCAATATAAAGGACATTGGTGCATGTCCTATGAAGAGCGATTGAAGGAGATGGAACTGTTTATCTGGAGGAAGAGGGTGCTGAGGGGAGACCTCATCCCTCTCTACAGCTATTTGAAAGGGCATCATAGACAGGTTGGTGCTGGTCTCTTCTCATGGGTAATAAGCGATAGGACGAGAGGGAATGGCCTCAAGCTCCAACAGGGTAAGTTTAGGCAGAAAATTAGGAAAGAATTTTTCACAGAAAGGGTGGTCAGACACTGGAATAGGCTGCCCAGGGAGGGGGTTGAGGCCCCATCCCTGAATGTATTTAAGAGTTGTTTAGATGTGGTGTTGGGATATTTGGTGTAGGGGAGGACTTTGTAGAGTAGGGCTGATGGTTGGACTTGATGATCCCAAGGGTCTCTTCCAACCTGAATGATTCTGTGATTATGAAAAGCTCATCATCCCCCTCCTAACACAAAAAAGAAGGTAGATACCTGGTCTACCCTTCACTCTGTTACTACTGTAAAAGGGAAGGATGCATGAAAAATTGCCAGTCACTATTCTTGCAATAACAACAAAAAACGAAAACGTTACTGCCACCAAAGCAGTGACAGCTGGCCTAACTTTCAGAATCTTATTGTCAAAGTAAGTAGCGTAGCTGCTTTCCTGTGGAGCTAGAAATTCAAATGGTAGGCAAAATGGCATCACTGTACATTTTCCTGCTAACTGGGTTTTGCAAAGTGGAAAGGCTCACTTGGACCTAAAGAACACATTTCTGTGGTATTGTGGTGAAATTCCCCCAGCCTTATGTACGAGACTCCTCTAAAGTTTAGCTAGATCCTTATTAACACATTCCTGTCAAAAACTAGAAGAAGAATTTTCAGGCCAAGACACTTGTTTTCTATTTCTTGCACCTCAGAAATAACAGTTTGTACAAATCACTCCAAATCTCTGAACAAGCCTTTCCCTGAAAGGGGATGACAAAAAAATGAAACAACTTTTTAATGGAGTTTTAGGAAGACATTAAACCAGTTTTGAAAACTAGAAGTGAATCTCATCTATCACCTCTTCAGAACAGAATATTCTTTAAAAGCATTTAGCAATCAAAGAACTACCTGAATATTCAGAAACAACTGAAATCTTAAGAATCCAATCAGTAAGAAAAAAGCCATGTGACTGAAGTTAACCGTGGACATTGGATTCTCGTGGCTTTTGGATACATGATATTATACCAAAGGGGAGACAGTTGGAAGAAAATACTCACCTAATGTTTCTAACACATTTCATATTCTGATTTCTTTTGCAGTACACATAAACCCCAAGATATACTGAGTCCTTCACACAAAGTCTTCAGATGATTTACAAGAAATCACGAAAGGAAATCACAAAAATGACAATAAAATAAAGGTGTCAGACTTAAATGTTCAATAGCGAGGAAACACAATGGGATGAAATTCAACCTCCCCGTTGTGCTAATGATTTGCAGAGTAGTATGTAAGATGACCTACTGGCTTAAGGCTCTTTTACTGCCTACGCGCACACGGGTGAGTGAGAGACGATGTCAGCACTGACTGAATTTCCAATTTCAAGCACTCAATTTTAAGGCTTCAGCTTCCACGGCTCTTGGCTGACAGACAGCGCCATTCACCACCCATATGATCTGCAGTTGGGGGAGACAATTGCAATTTTTGGAGAGAAGTCCTCTCTTCCCTCTCAACAGGATGAAATCTGTATGAAACACTCTATAGTAATTAAGAGCATAATACTTAACTATGTCTGACATCCTCATATGGCAAATGAGTAAGCTCTTGAGGTTGCAGGACAAACGATTTTAAGAAGCACACTCAGAGAATGCTCTAAATGCCCTGTGTCTGAGACATATTTTTCACAGCTGGCCAGATGTGACCTATCTGAAAACAGTTTGAAGAAGTACTATTTCAAAACTGAATATTGGGATCCTCCCAAGCAGACAAGGCTCTTTCTAAGGTCATTTCCCTTAGATCCAGAATCTAGTTATCAGTCAGAATGAATAATAAGAGGGCATCAAGCCATCAACTAAGAACCAGTTTAAGGAGCTTGAAGAATGTGGCTTTGGTGCTACTTTCTTATGCATAGCAGATATACTGCACCTCTGAGAAGATACATTTCCAAAACTACTTTTTTTTTTTTTTTTTGAAGCAGAAGCCTTTTTTTCCCCCAGGTATTTGAAGTACTCAGTAAAATATTTCCAGATTACCACCTAAATTCTTAAATATATATATATATAAAGCAATGACAGAGTTTATTTTCCAGTTATTTTTGAAAGCTCTCAGTATAATTCAGACCACTCCAATGATTCATACTCCCTGCAGATGTCCAGTACATTTATCATGTGCACAAAATGTTATAATAAAAATCATTTAGCTCTCCATTTCTAAGACAGGAACAATTTTTAAAACCCAAAATAGCTATTATGTATTTCCTATGTATTTTCAGTTACAAAAAAAAAAAAAAGGGTATGAATATGACTATATGACTGACTGAATAAACGTTCTACCATTAACTGCAATATTATACTTTGGTATTGCCGTATGGCTTATAGTTTTCCTCTGTCATAATTAATTTTTCATTTAATTCAGGGAACTCTCTCAAGAACAAAACCAGTAGTTATAAAAGTTTCTTTATATTAAATAAATGCATAAAAGCAATAACTTAAGCTTGGCTTTTCTGATTGCACAATGCAGTAAAAAAGATGAAGTACTATAGTGACTGAATACTCTCTGACTTCCATTTATGGAAAATTGAGTAGGCTCTTGAGATGTCAGTGAAATCGGTTCAACGAGCAGATTCAGAGAACTCTGTGTCCCAGGAACAAGGACAGTCTTTCACATGTCTAATACACATGATGCTCCAAGACTCAATATGAAGGTTCTAGTTACTTGTTATTTCTGGATTGAATGCAGTAAGTTAAGAATGGTCACCTACAGCATAAACATTCTGAAAAAAACACAGTGAAGAAAAAGTATTTTCTTATCTTTTAAAAGATAAGAGTAATACTGATGTCAGCTGTGCAAAGGACACTTGGCCAGTCCCTATTTCGGCTCTGTTTACCAATATGTGGAGTTTTGAACAGGGAATGCTGACATAAACTGAACTACAGCTGATACTACTGAACCTCCCCGTGGTGTCGTAACCTACACATCATACCCAAGGTCCTGACTTTAATAATAGTCTTTGCCCATTATTTATGAAAAAAAGAAAATGTGTGATTTCCCTCACAATCCATTCCAGGAATGAGAATGCAGAATGGACTAACAGCAAATACACGCTCTTGCCCTTTTATGCCCCAAATGATGTCAACCAAGATGAGTGTGCTAGAACCTCCTCCAATCCAAGTCTGACACAGAAAATTTCAGGTCCTAATGACTGAGGATCTCTCTCTCTTTTTTTTTTTTTTTTTTTTTTAAAGTAAAAGCTCAGTTTTCCTCGTGCCCCAAGGTGTATTTTATATTAGTGCAGAGGTAGCTGACATCTGAACACACATTATAATCTGAAAGTCCATTAAAAGTTGGCAATCAGCTCTCACTACATCTGTGAGGAACACTTCTGTGCAAACTGCCCAGAAGCTTCTCATCAGAAAATGACTATTAATTTTCTGATGTAATGGAAGGTAAATTGAATCTTCCAAGATTATACATATCAATTATCCAAAGCAAACATAGGTGCCTTAGAAACACTTACATACTTAGAATTAGCTTGTGGGTAATATATATATATCTATATGTGTATATAGACCCCCTATACCCCAAATATTTTATTGAGTAAAATATAATAAACTTTTACAATATAAGATCTATTAGGTTTTCAATTCATACCACACAGGAATCCACAAAAGATACTGCAAAACAGAGACAATATATGTAACTGGAAGTAAGGAAATCCAATGCTACGTGTGAATACAGGGTGATTTACCTGAAAATGAGAAAGTATCCATTTGTTGGACTTGACCCCGGTCATTAATACAAATTATCAAGAATAAGTGACAACCTTCAGTTGAGGTATTAAACTGTGTATTAGAAGAATAAAGCCAAACAGAGGACATTCTCCTGAAATCCAAGCACATTCTCACAATTATTAGGCCCAAGAACTAAAAATAGGATGACAAACTATCCCATATAAATTCTTAACCTTAGAAAAATTAAACAATGATGGAGTTCTTTAACTAGATCATTACTTCCATAGATGATCCATATGTTTTCATTTTCTTCCAGAAGTTACATTAGCCAATTCCAATAAATTAAAATATGCCAGTTTGGAAAGAATTGGTCAACAACATAAGTTCATGGGAAACTTTTCTGTAATATTTTTTCTTTTATTGAGCTACAAAGAATTCAGGATCATGACTGTTAATAAAGGTAGATGAAATAGAGACAGCACAGAATAAAAAACCTTTATTTTTGTTACACTGCCAAAAGAATATATCTCTGTGAAGCAAGACTAAAACTAAATGTAATGGGATCAAAGCTCATTGTAACTATAGAAAACAGATTTGCTTGGGTTTTCATAGTGCTATGGTTTAGGACAATTCAGCACTGTCAGAATAATCTGAAAACATATGTACTGTATGCATTCACTTTCAAAATCTCGCTATCTCTTTTATATATGAATAATATCTAATGTTAATTTAAAGGATAAATTATGTAATTTTACAATAGCCATAAAATTTACTCTCATGAATGAAAATAACAGCTTTAACGCTAAACACTTAAATTATTTTCAAAGCTTCTCTGCATATACCTGCTACATTGAGTTTTAAAATTCCTAGATTTTTTTTTCCTCATTTGTTGACAGTTTAAAAAATAAGAAGGACAAATACTGCTAACTACAGGAACAAGCCTGGACATCAAATTAATGTAATCAGATTTCATTAAATTCAAGTTTGTATCTTTTTGAGAAAAAGCTGAATAGAAACATGTTACCACAGAGCTTGATATTTCTTAGCCATAGCATCATACTCGGTTTATATTCACTGTGAGGTGTGGAGTAACTGTTACACTTGCAGAATGTTCTCCTTTATTTTCTATAGATATTAGGCAACACTTCTTAAGTTTTCCAAATGTTTTTTATAGATTTTCTAACAAAATTAGACATTCTGTAGAGCAAGCCATAGAATACAAAAAGCCATGTATAACAGAATCAAAAATGCAAACTACCAGTCTAGTAAAATGGCCACAATTCTGAATTAAAAGAGAAAATGTGTAGAATGTATGTAATAATTTTAAAACTTGAACTTACAGATTTATACTGAATTGCTTTCATTACAAAGCACTTGCTAAGCATAGTGATGAAATCAAGATAAAAGTAAATCAAAAGGGAAGATTTAGAAGTCAAGTATCAATGTATTCTTGAAAACAGACTGTAAATAAACATGACCAGAAAAAACGTTCAACAGGAAGAGTGCAATTAATTTGGAAAAATAACAACCACAAATCAAAATCAAACTGATCAATGCCCATTAGGAGTAAATAGTAAATAAATCATTAATGGAAGAATACCTAAAAGGCCTCCCCAAATCAAATGCATAAATATATTTATTAAAATAGAAATTTGATGTTCATCTTTGCTAACTTTTGTTGGCAATTTTAAAAGGGTTTATTTGACCACAGTGTCGCACTTTAAAGTTTTTTATCAATTATCCTTCCACACTGTCTAAGGCACTGGAAAAGTAACCTGTCTTTGGAACAGATGGGTATGGTCCATTTTCTAAGATATTTATGTGGGAGTGGAGTGTGGAAGGAGGAAACCAGTGAATTTCAGTCATTCTTACCATCTCTTACTGTGTAAATATTTTGACCTGATCAGTAATGTCAAGGGAAGCATGCAGAGCCACAGGAAATAGCTTACATAAATGAACTTCTTAAGCACTGCCCTCTATCCAAGTGATTAGATTCTGAAAAGCTGTGAACACCAGGAAGGCTAACGTGTATCCATCAATACATCCAGCTTTACATTTGAATATAAATACTTTAAAATTAATGTAGCGCTCTCTGCAGGACTAATGATCATGGGCACTAAAGCAGACCACAAATCTCAACATTAAATATATTTTATTTGGTATTCTGCAGGATAGCCATCATCTATATGGGTAGATCAAAAATGCTGTTGGGGAAAATGTGATTTTTAAATGAAGAAATGAAACTTGTAAGGTTACCATTATTTTTGTGGTTTTCTTTTTTAATATGAAGCTGCTAGGACAATGTATCCAGGTAGAAAGAAGAAAAGAACATACACTAACAGAATTTAATTTAATTATGTCCCCAAACTGAACACATATGCTAGAGAAGAGTTAATGATATATGTATCGCCTGATGGCTCCCTGAGGAGCAATTTGCCAATACAGCTCCATTACATCAGACATAATAAAAATGTCTGTGTTGACCAGTAAAAGCCAGGTCTGGTTCTCTTCAAACTCCATCACTCTGGTGGTATGTGAATCATTCTTGCTTTTCCCTCAATAGGAGCAAAGCTAGTTCCTTAGTAACTATTTACATTTAATGTCAGGAAAGGCACTTTCATGAAAAATCATGACTTTTTAAGATAATAAATTATCATTGTTAGCTGCTAAACAGACAAAAGCGTCTGGCACTAGCTACTGTACATGTCTTTGTTTCTTTAGGAGTGGAGCAATAAAGCAGGTAAAAGAACCCTTAAGTTTATGAAAAAATAAACCTATCTGCATTAAAGTTTCCAACAAAATCCACAAGCCTATTCAATATTGAATGCTGATTAAAAAATTACTTGTTTTCAGCTAGCAAGAAAAACAGTAAGGCCCCAGGGATGAGAAACAAAAGCTATAGGCTACAAAACAGCATAGATGACAGCCAAAAAAGAAATCAGGTATTTTGCTTCCTTTTCCCACTGCACTAGTCTTTGCCTCATTGAAGCACAAATCTATCTTGAGTGCACAATGCAATTTAAATTGTCAGCCTCACCCATACAAGAGTAGATCTATTTCAGGTTACCACGTGCTGATACAGCTCAGTGATCCCAGTACTCCATCTCCCAGTAAAGGAGATGGAAAGTGTTTGTGGAAGAAGAGGACATGGTGTAAAATGCTGTTTTGAGATGAAAATATTAACGGCCAATCTAATTGTTTAAATCAATATATGTTACATAATGTGGTTCAACACAGATATAATTATATAAATTGCTTTATGCAAATATACTTTACTTGGCTTCATCAAGTGAAAAATAGTGTATGTATATAAACAATTCTACAACAGCACATCTATATGGGGAGATGGAAAGGGCTAAGTCAGGGTAAATTACTGCTTTAATTACATTTTAAGTGGTGTTAAGTGGCACATTAAATGGAGGAAAAAAATCTTCTTATCCACCTTGCTAAGAAGAAAAGCTTGGAGGCAATCCTCAAGGCCCTTTCTAAGCAAATCAGCAAATGTAACAGCAGATATGTGCACCAAGCTGGTAAAGATACTGACTCAATCCCACCTTCAGTGCCCAACATTAACCAGAACCGATGTCCCCACTGGTGACGTAGCCACTTAAAGCCACCCGGGCATCCCATCCTCTAACAGCTGAGGCATGACTGCACAATCCTTGTGACTCTGCATCGAGACAATTTATCCATTTTCTTCCTCAAGGCGAAATAGTATCATGTTTTGACCAAAACAAAGGCAGATAAATTTAACAGCAAGATATATCTTCTTTTAAAATAATAATTACTATGATGAAAAACATTACATGATGGAAAATGCATTCTGTTCTCCAGCATTATCACAAACAGACAGGAAAAATCTTCTTTACTTCATTACCTTTCATACCTACCTTAGTGTCTTTTTTACATACATGAGTGTTACCCCGATCTTTTGCGTAAGTTCACACATCAGATTCCAACTGAATTCACTACTTTACTCTCCTGAACTTTTGAATGTGTTTGTAACACAAAGGTAATAAAATTTCCTTAAAATAAAAATCTTTAAAATGTAGGCATCAAAATAACTTTTTTTTTTTAACAAAATCAGAAAAGTAATACTATCCAGAAGAAAACTGCACGTGAGTACTTTGGTTTATTTCAAGATAATTACCATCAAGTTTTACTTTTGTAGGTTAAGTAGCACTAGGAATTTCTCAAAGAAAGGAGAAGGAAAAGGCACAGAAAACAGAAGCAAATCCTACTTCAAAATGTAACGCCTAGCTTATGCTTACTTCTGTCAGTGAAGATTACTGAAACCATATTCAGAGTAAGAAGCAAAATATACAGACTCAGAGATCTTATCCTGCATGCCTCTTCTCATATATTTTTTAAAGGCTCTCCATGAATGTAAAAATACTCAAAGCACCGTCCAAGTTGATGGTAAGGAGAACCATGCTCTACTGAAGATGCCTGAAAACACCACAGCAAACACTGTTTTCCCAATCTGAGCAAAAAAGCAACAAATACAGTAAGAGGTCAAGAATGGGACGACAAAAGTCCCAAATCCAGCAAGGTTCGATGTAATCCGAGTCTGAACAAAAACTTGCTGAACTACAGGAAATCCATAATCAGGTCAATCTGTGCTTGGCACTAATTTACTTAGAGTACCAATGAAAGTAGATGAAACTGCATTAAAATAATTTTAATTGGAGACGAAGCTGAAAAACACACAACTATGTCAACAACAACAAACGGGGAATAAACCTTCATGTTAAAAAAAAAAAAAGAATCAAATATTATCTCCTTCAGAAGCCTTTCTTCTCTCACAACAGTTACAAAGTAAGGGGTACTCACATAAGAGGATTAAAGTATGTCTTCAGCTTGTAAAACTGCCCCTGTCTATCCATCAGAAGTAGAAACATGAATGTCCTCTTAGCTCCTCTTCTACTTTAGCCTTATCACTTCTAATGCCTGACAACTGCATTTTGTGATCTCCCCCTAAGATGTGTTTGTCAACTCTCAGCAGTTTAAAGAAACAAAATCCAATAATAAAAGCACAGGACATTGTTCTTCTCTCTCCTTTTTTTTTTAAGACAGGTTATTGTTATACACTGTCCTGGTTTTGAGGGTCTCTCCCTCTCTGAAGGGGGAGAGGTTAAAGAGAGCAATAGCCTTTCGTTTGGCACCCAGCCCAGCCCAAACCACCACATATGCTCCTATGATTACTAACTGCATTTTATGATTGCCTTACAAGAGATGCTTGTAAACTCCTGCTGCTTTTAAGGGAAAAAGCTAAACAATGCACAGAAATATTTAATGTCCAGAAAGACAAAACATTATTTAAAAAAATTATCCAACCCAAAACACGCTTAGAAGTACAGCAAGGGAGACCAGGAAGGCAGTATCTTGGTCAGATGCACTCAGTAGAAAGGTGCTAGAAGTCATGACTAGTTTTTGCTAATGAAAATCCCTGCCTGTACATGGGTATCATCAGGAATATATACCGTATTATCAATAAATTTGTACAATTCCACATCTGCTGTTTCTCAGAGTTGTTACTTACCCCGGTTTTATCACACAGACGCAAAGTATGGAAAGACCCCACAGCAAATAACTCTCCATCCCCAGCCCAGGCAACAGATGTTATAGGATATTCATGGGGCTGTGAGCTGTACAGCAGACGTCCATAACTGTCCCAGACCTTAAAAAAAATTACATAGCTATGATATAGACTTGGTATATTATAGTTCACTATCCATTAAAGGTTGTTCCTAATTAATATTGGTTTGTCTAATGCAATAGACTTTGCTTTGCTGCTACAGCAAACGTTACATTATTCTTTATAAAATATTTTGACCTAATGAGTTTTCTTTCCTGCAAATTACTGTAAGTCTGTAAAATAAATACAAGGTTTATTCCATTTGCACTCGTTTCCCAACAATGTGAGGCACCTCTGCAAGTTTCCAGATGAAAGAGTTTTTCCCACTGATTGAAACCAACAGAATACCAGGATGCCAGTTCACAGGGTGAATTAATTTGATTCTAACCATTGATTTTTTTTTTTTTTAAATTTCCTAATTGTGTACATTTTTATCACAGCCATTATCTACTTCGAGAATGATAGAACCAACATATGATACAATTAAAATTAAGTTCCTATGTAAAGGAAGATACACAATATGTGCTTTCTGGTTTGGATATAGGTTATACTACTGTATCAGAAAACAGTAGCTTTATAGAATCATAGAGTTGTCTAGGTTGGAAGGGACCTTTGAGATCATCTAGTCCAACCATCAACCTAATGCTGATAAAAAACCAACAACCCAACTAAACCATGTTTAGCACTATGTCAACCCGTCTTTTAAATACCTCTAGGGACGGTGCCTCACCCGCTTCCCTGGGCAGCCCATTCCAAGGCTTAATAATCCTTCTTGTGTAAACATTTTTCCTGAGAGCCAACCTGAACCTCCCCTGGTGCAACTTGAGGCCATTTCCTCTTGTCCTATTGCCTGTGACTTGGGAGAAGGGATGGACCCCCACTTCTCTCACCCTGGTTGGTTGTAGAGACCAATAAGGTCTTCTCCTCCCTAGGCTGAACAACTTCAGCTCCCTCGGCCTCTCCTCATAAGGCTTACTCTCCAGACTCCTCACCAGCTTTGTTGCCCTTCTTTGGGCCTGCTCCACCACCTCAATGTCTTTTTTTGTGGTAAGGGACCCAAAATTGTACACAGTACTCAAGATGGGGCCTCACCAGTGCTGAGTAGAGGGAAACGATCACCCCTTGAGCACTACTTATCACGCTGTTCCTGATACAGACCAGGATGCTGTTGGCCTTCTAGGCCACCTGGGCACACTGCTGGTTCATGTTCAACTGGCTGTTGACCAATGCCCCCATGTCCTTTTCTGCCAGGCAGCTCTCCAGCCACTCTTCCCTAAGCCTGTAGCACTGCATGGGTTTGTTGTGACCCCAGTGCAAGACCCAGCACTTATTGAAACTCATCCCATTGGCCTTGGCCCATAGATCCAGCCTGTCCAGATCCCTCTGCAAAGCCTTTCTACCCTCCAACGGGTCAACACTCCCACCTAGTTTAGCATCATCTGCAAACTTAAGGAGGGTGCACTCGATCCCCTCGTCCAGATCATTGATAAAGATGTTAAAGAGAACCGGCCCCAGTACCAAGCCCTGAGGAACACCACTCATGTCTGGACACCAACTGGATTTAATTCCATTCACCACCACTCTCTGGGCCCAAACCAGCCAGTCAGTTTTTAACCCAGCGGAGAGTACTCTCATCCAAGCCAAGGGGCACCAGTTTCTCCACAGCTTCTCCAGGAGGATACTGTGGGAGACTGTATCAAAGTCAAAATTATGTCCTCTAATTTTGTATGTCATTACTTTTTCCAGTGTAGCTCATATCTTACATTATTTCAAGTAATCATTTTGTATTTCTACACATTTGCCTTTCAGAGTTTGTTTTATTTGCAGAGACCGAGTTGTATTTACAAACAATAAACTTAGAGTAACAAGTTTTTCTTGAAAACTGAAAGAATTGTCATTTAATTTTGAGCTTCCAAATATTATGAAATTAGAAAACATCATAATGCCTAATATCTTCTTCGGCCATTTAGTTTCATAAAAACTAAACTTTTTTTCCATTAAAAAAAAAAAGCAGTACTCACCTTATATTTACAATCTTCACCTGCAGAAAGAATAAGATCATTAACTGAGTTCCAGTCAGTTTTTAAAATAAGTCCATCATGGGCTTTCCACTGAAATGGAAAAAAATAAATTAAACCTAGATGCCAGAAGTCTGACAACTTCTATTTTTAGTATTTATCATTCATGCATACACTCCAATGGAGATCGAGGTTTTCAACAGTTCAAATGTAGAGAATGCAGCCTGAACAAGGCAGAATGAAAGCATAACAATCTGCACTAAAAGCACATTCTAAATGATTGTTCCTGTATCCTTCTGCCTTTTTGTAACAAATGAAAAGGGAAAGAATTCTGTATCTCTTTGTCTTTTATTTATTTATGAAAAGGGAGATGCTCACCCACATGCCTGAAGAATATCCACAGAAGAAATTGTCCATTATTTTTTTTAGAGAAATGAACAAACTCCTTATTCTCAAAAACACTAAAAAAAGGGTGTGAGGTTGTGGGGAGCAGGAAGTATGGGAGAAATGAGTGGCACTCGGGTTGCACAGGAAATTTTAGCACAAGCATTTTGTTTGTAAAAACTCTAAATAATTTTAAGAAGTTTTCACATGGAAGTGTAAGACAGCCCTCGTGCATTAATGATACCTGCAAAACTTTAGCATTTGGCTGAAGAGGTTTAATAATCAGCTGCTTCCCTGAAGTATAGAGAACTTTTTCAGAATCAGGTCCCCAGGCCACTGAGTACACTGGTGTTCCTGTAGACAGAAAGAAAGAAATATTACATTTCTTATGACTTATCTGATCAAACTATGCATAAACTGCTATAGCATCTGCAAACTGGTTACTTGAAATCATACATCAGAAATTCAGATGAGAAAGCCAAACTACGGGCAATCCTTTGTCCTCCACGCTTGTCTGACTGCACTTATGGCCACGTTTACTGGTTCACTTCATGTTTTAGACAGCCACAGGAACAGCAGTAAGAGATAGATGCAACCCAGAAGTACAACTTTGAAGCCTTTAGCTCATACTTCATACCCTTCCAACACTCCTCAAAGAAATAAAACAAACATAGAGTGAAGTCCTAGCAAATTTGCTTGAGTAAACCATCAAATACCTACCTACCGCATCTCTTTCAAACCTCATTATTTATTGCTATTAACCATGATATTAATTTATAAAAAGTTTTACAAATGAACAGTTTTACACAACTCCAGAAAACAAACAGTAATAGCTGCATTTTATATTTACCTAATCTCTTACACTCAGATGCAATTTTATTCACAATTGATGCTTAAGAGACACAGAAAAGCAACATGACAACAGTCATCCTAGTACTTATCAACAGACATCAGAAAATAGCTCTTTTCAGCTACAACAATGAGACTGAACACAGCTGTGGGTAAAAAAAACTTTGTATTGCCCCTAAATTATTCTTTGTAAGATGCTGAAGCTCCATAATTAAATTTTTAACAAAACACATATCTTTGTTTTGCTGCATGTATGAAAAAAACCAATCATCCCATACACAAGCAACTTGCAAAACAAATGACAACAAATAAAACTAGGAAGTGGCCGGCGGACTTCGCAGACTTTGCACAATTAATTGAAAACATTTTTTTGCAGATTGAAAACTCCAGAATGATATATCTAGAATAAAGTTCACTGTTCCATTTTAAAATCATGTTATGTTGCAGTTTTCAAACGACCTTTTTTGAAAACAGAAGAAAGTAAAAAATTAGATGGAAAAAGCATCCAGGAAAAAAAAATCAGCCTTGCCAACTATGCAAATATTTTCCATAGTACTTGACAGGATTAGTCTCCCCTGAAGAAGAAGAATCAAAGTATTACAATACTTGATTCCTTGCAAATAAAACTAAGAAAGTTAGGTGAAGTGCATGCCCAAACATTTATTTCTATCACATCAAAAGCCCTGTAGCAATGGACAGCAAGTTTCAGCACAGTCCCAACATTACACTGTGTTTAAAACTGCAAGGAGGGAGACTGTCAGACCATTCTCTTTACTTTTTGTTAAACTTGCTTCCGTATCTTCTGAAATGGGAAAGAGAAGGCTTATTTCAGGCTTCTGCTTTTCTCTAACAGCCACAATATTCTCACTGGCAGAAACAAGGTCTTTGAAGACACGATTCAACTGTCTAAACATGAGCACCTAAGCCATGTGCTGCACCCAGGCTACTCTAAGATACCCACGTGGGGCCCACGGACACGACACAGAACCTGAAGCAGATCCATCTCCTTCTGGAAAAGATTTGGAAGTTAAGCAGAATTAGCCCAATGAACCTAAAATGGCACTAATGGCACACCTACACTAACACAACTGAATTATACCCCAAAAGTTCTGTTTGAGAAATAAGAAACCTCAGAAAGAGCAATTATTGCAACCTAAATATTGGTATTTGACAATGTCATAATTTTAGAAGCAGAAAACGGCAAGAAATTCTTCTAAATTCTCAAAGATATGCACTCCTTAGGCACTCATGCATATTTCAGCTGATAAGCACATATCATATTGATGAAATGAATTAAAATTGATCAAATAAACCATTTTTATATATCTTTAATTTATTATAATAAAAAACCCCAAAGGCTTAACGTAAAACTTCTCAAGACACATAAGACATACTACATTCCGTTTCAAAAAATTACTCAGGAATCTCTTTTTATGGGAATATTTTTATGAGTTTTAGATACTTACGTGATCAAACTGCTATATCAGCTGTCCTAAAAACGTCTAATAATTTACTGCTTTCTCTCTGAACAAAAAGCTGATTTTATTACAGTAAATCAATTCAGCACACAAAACCCGATTAGAGCTTCCAAATACTCAAACTCTAAACTGAGGCCTGGTGTCATTGCTCCTGAATATTTTTGTACTTCATACATTCTCTTTCAGAAAAGCATTTGTTTTATGTTACTTAGAAATACAGAATTATGTAATTTTTTTTTTTTTAAACTCATCAACCGTTATAGGAGACAACTCACAGAAACATGCAACATATATTAAGTAAATCTGGCACTAGCTATTTTCCTACTGGCAGCAATTTAAGTTGAAAATGACATAAATTCTGTCACCAGCTGCACAGAAATTCTAAATAAACTAATTTTTGTCCTGCTCCAATGCTGATTTAACAATCAGAAGACTTTTATATTTAAACCAAATGTTTAACTTTTTTATGACGGCTGACTACTTAACCACAATTTCCAGGGCTTAACAGCAGGAGCTAAGTTAACTCATTTCCTTCTGCACTTAACAAGAACTTGGTTGGGAAAAGACTGCCAACACATTGCATTGCTGTGGAAAGAAAGAAAAATTCAGCAGAACAAACTGCAGTGGGTTGCATTGATGATAAAACAGTTTGAGGAAAATATACTGAGAAAAGAAGTGAGAAAAGCAGAAAAGCTGAGATCTGAAGAAGGAACATCAGCCCTAAGCACACAGGGTGGGCTTCCTCCCATCTCACTGCTCTACTAGCAGATGTTAATCCCTGGTGAATCACTCCCGTGGCCAATGCATGCAGCAGAGAAAGAGCTAGGTCTGAGCACGGGAGTGACAGAGACACCACTCCGACACTTTCAGCCACAGCAGATGCTTCGCTAATTACAACAGTAGGACTATGTGACTTTCATAGGAATAGAAAGGTTAATTCAGACAATTTTCCATCTCTCCGTGGCAGCACAAAAAAGCGGAGCTGCACTTGGAATATAACTGTCCCTTAAAAAGAAAGTTCCACTTCACAATAAATATGTTGTAATTAAACTGTTTAAATTGCCGATGTTGTGATTTTGCTTCCATTAGCCAAGAAGGCAACCTACCCACCAATTATTCATACTCCTCCTTGCTGCTCACTCAGCATACTAGTCACTGGAAGCCTATCAGCAGGGCCAAGAGGTTAAGTACTTTAAGTACTCAAGAAAGATATGGTCTTGAGTACTAGATGACAAATTCAATTTCAAAGAAAGGTGACAGAAATCACCCGAAGAACTAGAAACCCATCTGAGGTAACAGTAGAATGCACAGCACAGAACAAAATGTCTGTGGAAAATGGTGTTTAAATGATAACTGTCATATAATTTTATAATGGAAAGTCATGGTTTTACTGAGAATGCAAAAGCACATGCAAAGCACTGCCATGGACGGCACAATGTGTATGTATTTTCATAAAGGTTAGAGCGATGCCCTTCACCAAATGCTCTTAAAGAAAGTAAGTTTTCATGGCACAAGAAATAAAGTCATCTCGTGTACTTAAAATACGACCTTCCTGCAAGGCACTACTCTTGTCTTGACTGGAATTAGGGACACAAGAAGAGTTACCAGGATTTAAGCAGGTGCTGTAGCAATGAAATACTAAGTATTTCACTATACTAGGTATATTTTATGGGTGGATCCATGAGAATTGCTTGCTCTAAAGATTCTCAGATCCTGCAGGAAAAGTGAGTTATTAGCAAAGCTGTCAGCTTCAGTGGTGACATAAGCTGAAGAAATGGTGCTACAGAATAAACTTGACTTGTAGTGAGGAAGGTGCACCTGCACTCTACTTAATTTTCAGCTTGAGCAATACCTTTGACTCTGTAGGGGACTTGGAGGGTTAGACAGCCAGTGGTTTATGAACCTCAGCAGTGGCAATTTTAGACAGACATCTCAAGAGAGGCTCTGCCACTGTGGGCTCAGCACGGGTCCTACCAACCAGATGTTTGGCCCGTGAAGGACTTGGCTAGTGCAGGTGGCACCACTGACACTACAGACTTCACTTTGAACAATCTTAGTGCCAGAGTCTACAAAGCAGTTGATAGAGCCATCTTTTCTTTCAGTTGTGGACCTTCAATACTTCCTACACTTCACAGTTCAGTGAACTCAGGCTCTCTCCAAAGGAGCACGGACACTTTGAGCACAGCGCCATGCTAAATTGTATGCATCCCAGAATACACTGAAAAATCCTGTTTTAAGCATAATCATGTGGGTTACCGACATATACCAAAGAGATCCATGAAAAAAATTTACCTATTCAAAATGTATCAGTGCCCTGTGTCAGCTAGAAGCCCAAAGGATTGCAATTACAGTATTTTTTAAAAAAGCTTTAATTTTAAGGAAAAGGAGAACCAGAAGGAAGAACAATAAGATGATCTAAGGATGAAAAAGTGACATCAGGCTCAAAAACCATACAGCCATAACAGCAATATTACAGCTTGGGGCTGAATACAGTAGAGGCTACAAGGTCACACTAACATTATTCCATGCACTGGCATGATGGAGGGATATGCAGCCAAAGCACTCCATATAAGTACTGAAAAAGTTAAAAAAGGAGAAAATATATGTTCATGTTTTTGTAGTGAATAAAAATCCAAAGATAGAACAGGCATGCAGATCATCATCCAAAGATAAGAGCCTGAAAATTTATTTCTAATACAAAGAGTGGAATGAGTAGAAGGAATGTTAGCAATGGGAATCCTTTCATTTCTCAAGGAGATGATAAAGGAAGTGAAAAATTAGTTTAAACATAATATACCTCTCTTAAAAAAACAACAATTTCTGCAGAATCCTATCCTGATCCCATATATGTCACGAGCTACAGAGTGGTCTGTGGGAATTTGATCCTATAAAATTAAAGTTTAAAGGGTTTCTTAGCCTCACAGGATCTTATCCCAAAACACAAAACCAAAAAGACAATTATTCCATGGGGACTGAACTGTACTTTTATAATGTACCAGAAACACTAAATCAATGAGAATGCAGTTCACGTATTTCTAACTAGCATGTCTCTTACTTTATAAGTTTCATCATACCTCAAGATAAGCACAGTTAAACATAAAAAGCTTGAACCGTATCAACTGAGAGTTAGTGAATAGTGTGTGCTTTTGTGCTTTGGTTTTTGGTTTCTTTGTTGTTTTTGTTTTTTTTTCAAAAGTTGCAGTTCAGTTGGCTTATCTTTTGACATTGTAAGCATGAAAAGACATTACATCTGAATATGAACTTCCTTAACAAAAATGATATATATTTTACATTCACTCCTGTGGTTAAAATGCCTTCAACATGTTGAAAGAATTTAGACAATTTGCTTTAGAGAGAGATAAGGGTCTGACATTTAACGCAACCCCAGGTGCATGTGGTTTCTTAAGAAATGTCAAAAGGTCGGATGATCTCAATGTATGAAGTCTGAAAAACAAGATCTAGCTCAGTATCTTCACTGAAATAGTACAAAAATGTTAGAAATTATTATAAAAACCTGCATTTTTAAACTGTCAAACACCATGTGTATAAATATGTATTTGCAGCTCACACCATTGCACTTTACAATAATGTGATTTCAAATTGACTTCAAGTAAAAATAACTGGAAGGCTCTAGTACACATAAAACTGTAGTGACAAAGCCAAGATCAAGGTTAGGTCTCCGTAGCCCCAGTTCAACAAAGAACTTACACACAGGGATCGTTTCACTTTGGTAGAACTGTTTGCATACACTAAATTAGTTACTGGGTTAAACAGAGAGATGAATCAAGGGCTGTTAAGTTCTAAAGTTCAGAGGAACTAACCTACATGCACTTCACATTTTTCAAGCATTCTTGCAATACTTCTGGAGATTTTTTTTTCAGTTTTACCATAAGAGTCTGTGGCTTGGTATCAAAAATTGGATTTTTTATTTTTAATTCCTTAGCCTCTCCAGAATCCTTAGTATGGAAATAAAACTATTGGGTAAAAATGTTGCAATAATACTTTCAATTTGAAGAATATTTTTTTAAAGATAATAGTCTTATTAAAAATGTAGTTCCCCTGTATTCAGCTAAGATTTACGTTAATTTTAGTTAAGTTTATCTAGGCTCTAAGAGCCTTAAACCATTACTGCCAGATTTAGCATCTGTTATTTAAATATATTTCACAATAACCCAAATAAAAAAGTTCTAATGGAACTTTAATAAAATTAACTTACCTTGCTGAGCTAAAGTGGATCTCAGCATTCCACTTTTAGACCAGATTTTCACTTGGCCATCTTCACCAACTGTAAAGTTACAGAAATCATCAACTTAAATGCAACAGTAAGTCTAACAAACATGGCCCTTGTAGTTACTTAAGAAATACTAGGGTTAAAATAAGTCTAGGTCTTCTTACAGGTAAATATTGTCTACGTAGTCTTCCTAATATGCAAATAGCATATTAAGGACAAAAATATTTAAGTCTGTTCTGCTGCTGTTATCAACGAGTCTCTTCCTCTTCTGAAAATCCCTATAGTCTTCTTATCTGAAGGAGCTCCTGGGAAGAGAAAGCCCATTGCCATTTAAGTATCCCAAATTCTGTATTTTCCATTCAGCATTGCTAGTACTTTTCGTCTATTTACAGTTCAATGGCCCAGAGGCTGATTAAATGAGTCTCTGAGGAGTCTGAAGAGAGTAGGAGCAGATTTTATGTATTAAACTGGAGGCTTCACAGTTGATAAATGGTGAAACTGAAGATAACTGAAGGAAGGCTTAAGTTTTATAACATAACTGCATGTTACCAAGAAACTCAGTTTACTTATTAAAGATTAAGTTCGTATATAATATACAGCATAGTTATGTATGCATTAAGAACAGAGATTTCCCAGTGTGCTATCACATTTAAAGTGTACAGCTCTGGGCCTTCATTTAGGCCTCCCAGATTCAATTGAGGAAAAAGCTACACCCAGACACTTAATGCCATTCTCCCGTTCAAAGGTGATTTACTTAACGGATTGTAGGTTTTTATATCTGGCCGACGAGCTTTTAAGTGCTTTAAAAAGCGTAACAAAAATATTTTTTAAATATTATTTGTGCACATTTGACACTGTTAAAATAGAGCCACAACGAATATTTTGAGTGATAGAGTATCATCAATGATTCACCCTTCCTCAAAGTATAGTAGTGGTATAAGAGTACTTGATCTTCTCAGAGGACACTGTTTGGATATGGTGCTTAATTCCCATCCTCCCCATCAGTGTTGTACAGTCTTTCCAAAAAAAAAGAAAAAAGATTGATAAGGCAATTTTAACTTTTTCTTTGGAGAAGTTCCTGAGGCAAATCTGTCTTTAGAAAGAACAATATTTGCATCCACTGGGATTTCAGAGGAACACGCCAGACAGAGTTCCTTGAAGCAGCATTTTAGAGTCAGACTGAGTCTGGAAACAAGCAGATCCAAAATTATCTTCAGTACTTCTGGACTGAGTTGGAATTTGTCCAAAGAAATCAGCTGTGCTAGATCAACAGGAGGCTGCAGAAAATTCTGACACCAACAGAAATCCCATAAAGGAGAAGTCTATCACAGGAAACATAATTTGCTTCCCCTTAATATCGGGATAGAAGCTTTTGACAAAAATGCCAAAAGCAACTATCTACTAAAGATTTAAAAAGACATGTAGAGATGCAGACACTGGGAGATCACTCTCCCAGACTCAATAAAGAAGGGTTAGAGTGCAGCTGGATCTACACCATTCCTAATAATTAAGAAAAGAAGCACAGGAACATTCAAGATGCTCATGAGGCCTCAGTAAACTTTGCAAGCTAAAAACCCCAAATGAGATGTGCCAGGATATAAAGGTACCAACTTAGCAACCTTTTTTTTGTAACAGGTAAAAAAAGAAAAAAATATATATTTTGCTTTATAAAGTACAGAATATCCACAGAAACATCTAAGAACTCTGATATTGCAAAATATTTAATTTCAAGTAAATAGATAACTTCTAATAAATAGGATCACTAAGGAAAATGTTTTTACTGGATCTTTTATTAATTAAAATAGACACCACTCTTCTAAACCAGCATTAATCAAATAGTACTAAATTAAGATCTACTAAACAAGGTGATAATAACCCCAGTAATGACGAAGACATACAAAAAAGTAACTTCTTGTAGCTAACTTCACTTATATTGTTGATTTTTTGTTTCCACTTGCCCCCTTTTTCACAAGAATTTCAAGCTATACCAGTATGTGAACACTTAACACTCAGTTTTGTTCCTTCAAATTCAATGTAACTACAATATAAACTATGAAATTTAGGATTACATCATCTAAACGTATGTCAAATATTAAAATATTTTTCCAAAACATTCTATTGCGTTTATCCCATAAAGTACTTACATTCTACACATTTTTAAAGCACTTCCTTTTCATAAATTTTGTTTAATAACATTTTTTTGTATCCTTGTATTTCTTCATGGCATGTCATCTTTGTATATTAGGAAAACAAAAAAGGCTTTATTTTGAAAGAGCTCTTCTGTTATTTTAGTTTTCAAAACACTTCCATTACTTGAAGAATGCTTACCTGTGACCAGTGCTGTTCCTTCATAATTCCACCTTCCTGCAAGTACAGCTCCACAATGCGCTTCTACACTTTTCTCTACTCTTCCTAGCTTTGAAATCAAGTGGAACTTCCCTAAACGAAAGTGCAAGATACAAAGAGGGTATCTAATTTTGTGAATCAGTATGTGTTACTGAAATGGTGTTATCAACTGTTAAAAATACACACACAAAACAAGACAAGAAACCAAAACAAAAAAGAACAAAACACGCAATTATGTTGTTCATAGCTATGATTAGCCCAAACAAATTATCTCTTGCAGAAGAACTACTTGTAAAGTAGCTATAATGTTGTGGGGTGGTTTTTTTATGTGTGGTGTGTATAACCTTTGTTTTGCCTATTCATTTTTCTTACGTCCCTCTGAAGTTCGCGTGTTTCTCTGGGGACACAACTGCCTGATGTTATTTCATTGTCTAAAAGCTAACAAACAGAGGTATATACACTGCAACCCAGGAGAATCCTTCTCTTTTCTTAAGATCTGAAAAATCACTCAACACCAAAAGGATAATGGAAAAGCTAGAACAATCTGACCATCAGTGAGTGCATTGCTCTGAGGAAGTATTACTGCTTGCATTATGGAGCTGTTATGGAAATTCACAGAAGCCAAAAACAAAGCTATTAATGATTTCAACAGAAGCATGAGGAAGTCTTTCTTTCCAAATGAGGGATGTTGCTTAAATCCAGGAAGATCAAATTTAAACTGGACCAAAGAGCAGACAAAAGAGGACTTGGAAACATGTGGCAGAACAAACACACGGCTTAGAATAGTTCAACGATTCAAATTAACTACTTTCAAACCAAACCTCTTTTTAAAATTATTTTACCTGATCTGCCAGACAGTGAGTCAATACAACAATTTCCAGAGAGACCAGAATTCTTTCAGATAAACAGTACAGAGATACCTCACACTAAGCGTGTGCAAATACTCTGTCACTTGAGAGGACCATTTTTTCCATTAATAACATTCTGCTTGGGAATATGAATTATAAAGAGGGCCATACCTGATGAGACAGAACCAGAAACTAAATACCTGTTTCAGTAAAGAACCACATTATCAAGACCTACATGTGTATGCAGGTGATAACAGAATTAACTGTGAACTACATAGAAGGTAAAAACACATGACACCTCCACACTTCACACATCTTGGCTACTTAAATGCTCTGCACACCAGAAACTTAAATCAACCCTTACTGTGTTCTGGTTTCCCATGGTTTGTTTTGCACTTCAGTTTAAAAAAAAAACATACCAACCAACCAACAAACTTTGAAAACAAAGCCAGACTAAAACCAAGGAAAACGCAGGCTGGTAGGTCTGTCAGTAAATAACCGTGAAATATCTACCAGGACTTTCCATGGTATTATTCAAATGAATACAATTACCAAAAAAAATTCAGTACTGGTATTGTACATTTAATGCATCATGCTATTTTATAATTATAAAATATATCTAATTAATGAATCAGTTATTTTTCAGAACATTTCTCAGGTACAAGATTCAAATTTTTTGTGTATAAGGAATAACTGGATTCAGAGGAATTTAATGGCTAAATGCTATTTTCTCCAATTGAAGAGGCAAAATGGCCTTTTTTCAGTTTGAAAATAATACACTAAAAACCAGGTTTTATTTTCTGATCACCTGCCTTTCAATGAGTAGCATACTTGTTCCATCCGAAACCAAGACCTTTTTCATTGCAGAATACCTAAACCTACTCTGATCGTAGGCCTATGAATATTTTAATGCCATCACCTACCGTATTAAGTGGCTGAGCTCTTTGTAGCCATTATGAACATATTTCACAAATTTCCCTTTTTTGGGGAAAAAAAGAAAGCAGCTTTGCAAATCAGGAGCTAACATACACAAAATCTAACTCAAAGGCATTCAGCACCTTTCAGTATCCTGTCTGAAACCTCCAAAATTATTATTTTTAAGGACTCAGAACTCTATGGCATTTTATATATTGAATCTGTGAGACCTCAATCCTTCTATAAGCAAACCCCTTAATACATAAGAGAAAACATAAATTAAAGTGAAAGAACAGGCAGTTGGCAAGCAACTGAACACTCCGGTTTAGGTCACGTTCTCAGGAAAACAATGGGCCATGTCACAGAGTACGGGATAAAATCCTGTTATACAGGGAAACATTCAACTCATTTACCAATCTTTTGCAGCATCCTTTCCCAGGCCACAAGCTCTTACTTCCTCTAGGTAAGCTCCACTTAGAAAAGGCATTTTTCAAATAGTGAAACATAGTAAATTGCAGCCTAGCAGGGAAGAACACAGTTTCATATAAAAGCGGGTCCACCTTAGGCACCAAGATAGAATTCATCTGGAAAAAATGTGATCATGCACTTAAAAACTGCATCAGAATCCTTATGTGGACCTGAGCCAAATCAAGTTTTCATAGATATCATCTTTACTCCTGCAACTTCTTTATTTTTCCAACATATGAATTTACAACTGATGACAGTCAAATGATGTGACTCGTTAGACATTGCCTTTTTTCACGGCATTCACACACAGAGGTTGCTCTAAAAGCAACGTTTCAATGGATTTTTCTGCCTTCTGTTCTTCAACTTAACATTGAGGTAGTAGAGGCTTTCAAATTAGAACTCACTGCCTCATATGCAATTAAGAAAGGGAAAATTTTAGCTGCATCCTTGGAGACACAAGTGATTCAACCTAATAATACTTTGCATCTCAAATTTGTAAAATACCGTTTCTTTAATTTTACTAAGTACTGAAGCCAGAAGCTGTCCTTAAAGTGACTCTCCACTTCTGGAGGAATTTCAAGGGGGAGATTAGCAGCTTACTCAAATACAGAACATAAAATATATATGCTTTGTTCATTATTTTTCACAGACTCTGAAATGTTTAATTTATCAATAACATAAAGAGTTGAAAAAAATAGGTCTATTCACTTATGATTTGTGCTCAATAAGCACTTGAAAGCTGAACATATTATTTATTTTTGTAAAAAAGCAACAAGATCAATGTAAGTAGGAAGTAAAAGAACAATATCCCACAAGAGACGCGACTCAGAAGAAAACCCAAGAGGATTAAATTTATGTTTGCTCTAATTTCACAAACATCTGGAGTTCAACCAGGAATTAATGCAACACTGTAAAGACATTATACTCCATTTCCATTGGATTCAGCAAATTTTCAGGAATCCTTATCACAGAAATGAATTAGCTGTTGCAACAAAATTGCAGGCTTGACACGTAAGACATGCTACATAAGTAATGCTTAAACAGAATTTTAAACCTAAGGTTTTCAGAAAATAGCAACTATGCAACAACACTTGTTCATGATCTTTTATCATGCAATAATTCACATGCATATGCAAAAAAAATATCTTTACACAGTAAGTTCTCTTTACTGAAAGTGCTAAATTTCACTAGGAGATAAAAACTTGAAAATTTTTATGGTAAGTTTTTAACTCAATTTATTCTTTCACAAATCAAATAGGTTAGCACTGCTTTGTGTTCCAATTTCACTGAAAAAAACCCTCCCTCAAAACAAACTCTCATGAACAGTTTTCCAGAAATTGAATGCTTAGGATGAATTTACCAAACAATACTTAGAGTATATCCCTAGTCCTAACAACAGTTAACCAGGCAAAAAATCCCTACAAGCAGGAAGATAAAAGTGCTAAATTGAGCAAGACAAAACCTGAAGATCACCAATTTTGTGATCTGTGAACTAATTATGGCAAAAATAACTGATTCCATAAGTAATAACAACCCAAATTACCTTTTGTGGGTGGACTCCCTCCTGCCTCAGAAGGAACCCCAGCTGAATGCTTTTCTTCTGGAAAGACAAGCATAACAACTCCTCCCTGCCCCCAGTGCCTGCAGTCCCTGCCACAGCTGCCCCCTCAGTGGGGACTTTTTCCATCACGTAACTGTCTCCTTCCACCAAACCCACCAAGGAGCTCCAAAGTTACTGGTTACCTGCCAGCCAGTCCCCCTACAACACCCAATAGGGACATGGAAGTCTCATTTTCTTCTAGGTCAGTTTCTTCATCCAGTTTTGTTTACATTTAGCACTCTATAAACAAATAAACAAGTTAGGATTTACTCTGTTCACATAAACAGGAACTGCATCCTATCCTCCTTCTGCAGAGTATCTACTGCTCCGTAACAAACATAAAGCATTTAGTTTTCATAGCAGTTCATCCAGCAAAGCTCAGTTCTACTTCGCGCTGCGCCGTGCTAGCAAAACAGTAGCATTCAAATTAATGACAGGAATAGCAATAAAGGCCCCAGACGTCCCAAAGGAATGCAAGGGCTGAACACAAACTCTACTCACTGAACACCACAAAATTACCTAACAACTGATCACGGGACAGGCTTGTGAAGAACTACAGGATGTGTCATCTTAGGAAAGGGGGGGAAGTCAGGGGATCGCAGACTTTGATCAGGCAATACCCGTCTCAACTACAACATCATTAGGATGATAAACCTTAGGGATGCGCTGACAACTGGACAATTTGAAGGGGCTACATATTTGTAAAAAAGAAAAATAAACCCCCCCCAAAAGCTCAAGACACTTCAATAAAGTTGGCAAAGACAGCTGCAACAGTTTATGCTCCATGCAAGCAAGACACAGCTGCATTAAAAGAAAGTTAATCAAGTTATCTCCAAGATCGACGCAATGGTAGAATGAATAAACTCTCAAGCACATATGAATTCTGTTCAATTTTCAATTCTGGTGAAATTTTCTCACCCAGAAATTTTTTTTCTTTTTTACTCTTAGGGAGAATACAGCATTTTTCCTGAGCTTCCTCTCACTGTGTCTCAGAGCTGAAATCTTTCTAAAATACTTCAACACTAGCTAGAATCCTAGGATAGTAACTTTAAGTTAGAGTTTAAAAGTTTTGTAAAAGTTATAAGCAAATGTACACAAAAGTCTCATGGAGGAAAATGCAGATTAATATTTAGAGACTGGTTTAGAATTTGTTGATCACACACAACTAAAATCTTGACCAGCAAGAAAAACCATCTGTGAAGCTGCAAGAACCCCTGCCATTGACTTATGTCACTTCAAGTAACCCAACTTATAGTCGTTAATTGCAAAGTTCCTAATGCACCTTGGAAAAGATTCTGGGGCCTACCTATACATGGTGCTATTCATGAATCTTTATTCCCAAACTGTAGCTCTGTTGTAGTTTCAGTTAATCCACTTAGAGGAGAAGGGCAAGCATTCACACCTACTAGACATTACACTTAAGAACTGATACCTTACCTAAAATTTGCACTGGGTTCACACAACGACTAAAGTACTCACGAATGTACAGCTCCTGCAACATGCTAATTTTTGAACACTTCTGGAAAAAAAAGAAAACCAACCAACCTCAACCTCTCTAAACATACCTATGAACACCATTTATTTTTTCTGCCCATATCTTAGTGATTAAAAAAAAAAAAAGAGAGAGAGAAAAACCAGGAAAAATGGCATAGCAGAGTTTTAAAAGTCATCTTTTTCATGAAGGTGGTAGTAGCTCCTGTAACATTTCTTCAGTCAATTGTCAAAGCATTATTCAAGCATAGCATGAAATACTACCACGCTATTGTAATAATGCTGGAAAATTGACTAAATAATTTAAAAGAGATGTGACTTACTACAGCTACTTTTTTTGCTATTTACACATACAATTTAGAGCTTTACAAAAACAGGACATTAGAAATACAAATGTAAAAACTGAGAAAGAAAAAGAAAGGAGGGAAAAAAAGAAAAAAAAATTAAGAGCACCAGATGACCTCCTGAAATCCCTCCATCCCAGAACAGGAAAGAATACAAATCCCATAGAAACCAGCTCAGTGAATACTGATCACCGCCTGACATTCTGAAGAACATCTTTGTTTAGGTAAACCCCGCCCTCCCAAAGCATACTATAATGTATGCAAATATTAATTGATGCAAACGAATCTTCCTTTCAGTTTTCACAAAAGCTTCCACTTCCACCATAAGAGCTTGACAAGCAATACCTCATTAAACCCAGCTGCCTAAAATTCGTAATCAAAGTTTGGCACCAAGCATTGTCAAAATTACAACTCTGCTTGGTCAAACTTCTCATCTTCCCTCCCCACGTACATCTAGGAAAGGGCAAGGAGACAGAAAGTGTCCTGCTTTTTTTCTGTAAATTCAGTACATTTAGGAAGTATTCAATATCTTGAAGAAATCTTGGTCTCCACTCCATGAACTGAACTCTCAGCTCTCTTAATTTTAAAGCGCAACTATTGCCAAAAGTCAGAGAAACCTCCAAAATTTCATGCAAGCAATTCATTTCCTCCACCCTCTTCAAATATGTACTACCTCTCTCCATCGGCACAGGAAGCCATGCTGGACATATCAGCTCCAGACTGCTAATGCCCAGTAACAAACCTCCTGTTCCCAATCTCAGTGAAGCTAGCCAAAAGCCTACACTAAGTTCCCCTCACCAAAGAAAACACACTAGACCCACAAATTGAAGGTTCTGGCCAAAACATGGGTAGAAGTTAGGTGGAAATTCTCCATCAGTCCCATTAAAACTATCAATAGGTCCCTGTGAAAGCTATCAAGAGGGTCATGGGCAGATGGCCATTATTATCCTGATGGAAACTCCCTACAACAATTGACCATGATCAGTTCTGCCTGAGAAAAGCTGGCAGAGATTTAGAGCAGCACATTGCGTTTCAGTTCAGTGTTGAGAAACTCCCAACACTACCATTTGTTTAGAAATACAGCTTTACCAGCAAGTAAAACTGTATTTTTGACTGCTGACAGAAGAACACAAGCTAAGTTTAGTATGTTGATGCAATCTGCTTCTTTGTGGGATAATTACTACTACCAGCAGGATAATTTAATTTACTTTGGAACCTTCAATAACATTATTAACTGAGTAAAACACAAAGCTATAAAAAGACAGGACAGCTATAAGGACTGTCACACTTCTGCAAGTCATGCAGCTCTTCCAAATCACCTCTATGCCAGATGCAATGCATGAAAATACCAGAAATTATTCACAAACTAACACACCAACCCCATCAGCAAGTTCTTGAGAGAGGACTGGCAGCGAGGCAGTCTCAGTCGACACCAAGAACTTGTTTCATAGCAGAGCTTTTATTCCAACACAATTTTTGTAACTAGGTGAATGTATATCAGTGGATTTCAGAGAGGATCAACACCTTTTTAAAACTGGATGGAAATTCAGGAAGAAGTACTCTCATCTGAACTACAGGGTTTCCACATGGTAGATTTTTTTCTTCCAGAAATAAAGGGGAGGTGACTTAATAAAATTTATTTTTACCATTATTTACTGCATTTTTTTTCAAGAAGAAGAGAGTCCAAATGTTTTTTTCCTTCAAGAAAAGGGATGAGGCAAGAAAAGGGGAAATACACATAGAGAAGTCTTGATGGCATGCAACATAATCCCCACTACAGTACTGCTAAGAAAGGAGGCAAAGTCTGACCTGAACAGTATGGACTGCTTCGTAATAAATGTAAAATAATAATGAAACCAACTACTTAAGATTTCTTCACTGAACTAGGGATATATCTGTCTTCATGCAGGAAGATAAACATGACTGTGTACCAATCAGGCAAAATCAATGGCTAGTATCTTAGGAAAGGGAGAATAAAACCCCAGCAATCATCAAACCTTCTTGCTCCCACCTCCTTTCCACAAAACAGGATCCATACACTGGAATACAGGAGCTTCTATATTGGATCATACAGTCTAGCCTTAGTACACTGGTATACTGGACAAATAGCAGCATACTGGACATGCATACATACGTATACACATCTGCCACTATACTGGACGTATATACTAGACTTACATCTCTCACAACAGCCAGAACTAGAAGTACCAGAGGGTTATTCAAGATTCCACAGAAGCCAGATACAAGACATGCTCCTGTAACATGTCCATAAAATGGACTATATTGATATTAAACATCATGGTCAAGCAATTTCAGTAACTTGCTCGTCTTCAGTTTTCATAACTGTATGCGATACAGCACCTAGGTAGGCATGCAGTGCAGACATACTTAAAGTTACTGGTTTATGAAACTGAAAAAAGATGGTAGAACTTGACCTTACATTAAAAAAAAAACCAAAACATATCTGCTGTCAGAGATATGTTTGATAATATTGTATCAGAGAAAATTATAGTTGCACAATGTATTCAATTTGAAACAACTATTAATTTTACACCAGTGCAACTCGCACACAGATATTTGAAACTGTTTAACTGTTAAATAATTTCTCGTGTATTTGAGTGACATAAGCACATAGAGAAATTATAAATATTTTAAATTGACTTACCATCAGAACTTGTGAGAACAAAGGTCTCAGCATGGGACTGTTTCTTCCCACCTATACTTCTGGGAAACCAGTGAAGATCTAGGGGATAAATATCATCTGGAAGTTTCACTACTCGAGTAGTCTCACTAGTTAAAAGGTTCCATTTCATAATTTGGTGATCATCACTGCAGGAGTATAGCTCATCAGCTGTAGTCCATCCCACACAGCTAACTAATTCTTTATGTTTAATTAAATTAAGGAAGTGTTAACATTTAATTATTAAAATAAACTTAGCAAACATCTCATCTAGGTTAAACAAAGCTGAAGAATGGTACAGGAAGATTATTTTAAGAAAATTCCATGGAATGTTTCATATAAAGAAAAATCAATTCTTCATTTTTAGTTCGCTCTTTTGCTTCAAGAAAAGAGCTGACAGAAATTCAGCAAAAAATAAACCAAACTGTATTGTGTAGAAATACATTGCTTATTATGACGCATACTTATTGAAACACAGCTGAAATATTGGGTCAGACCCCTCTACCAGGGTGTGAGTGCCCAATGCAAGTGCAAAATGCACAACTGTCATTCAAATGTGCCAGTTTATTAACACTAATTTATATTTAAATTATTGGCATATCTAACTTTTTAGTGGGAGAATCACAATTCATTTATATCTGCTACATGCACGTCTAACTACAAGGAGGTATATATATCACTACGGTATGGGAAAGCTTTTAACTTATAACTACAAATAAGAAAGGAAAGAAAACCTACAAACTTTCTAGCAAAACACTGATCGCTTCTGAAGGGAAGGTACTACTCTAAGATAGCGTTCAACATCTCTTAAAATGTTGCCCTTAAAGGCTGCACTGAATGGTAAGGTCAAGAAAAGAAAGAGAAAAAAAAAGCCACCTGCAATTTACAAATATTTAACTATCACATTTATGATAAAGAAATCCCTTCAGGCAAAAAAGACTACTCAGGATTAACATGTTTTTCTATAGTTTATTCTGCAACAAAGGATATGTTTTGGTTCCTTTAAAAGTGAAGTCTTCAGTCTCATTTCAGTTGTTCAGAGGGAATATTAAAAAAAAGATCTGTAGGTATGTTGTACTGTAATAAAACAAAACAAACACATATATAAGTAGCCAAATTAAAAAGAAAGAGACCAACACCAAAATAGAAAGTTTTTTATGTAAGTAATATTACATTGGTACCGTAGCATAACACACAGCAAAGTAGATCTCAGTTTTAAGGGAACTGTTTGTGCAGTACACAGCTCCACATTTATCTGCTCACTTAGTATAAACACACCAGACAGATTCAAGAACAAGCAATGCCGGGAATACAATGCTGAAATATTATAGGTTGTAACACTGAAGTGCTCTCATGCTGACACACAGCCATGAAGGTAGCAAGGGAAAACCCGGAACTGCAAACTTTTCAAGGAACTGCATGTTTAGCACTGTGAGAAAATTCAGGGGAAAAAGTCATAGCATGAAAATAATCCTGCCCTGACAAAACCATGCAATGTCCTAGTCTTTCATCCTCCCCTATTTGTCCACAAGACTTTACTGCAACACAGTAATTCCATAAACAGATCACTGGGGTCCCGTCCTCTTATCGCCTTCCCTCTTGTGACAGCCTTTGTGCACCTGTGCCTGGATAGGGTAGTGGCACTGATCAGGGTTAAAACTTTTCTATCTTCCAGGATGGAAAGAAGTGAGACCAAGAGGGTGAGAGCAGAACGTATACTCTGAGGAGACCACAAGGATGCACAAATGTGCCCTACTCATCTTCCGGAATTTTTTCACTATAAAAATGACTGCATGTCAAACAGCTCCTATACAAAATTTAAGAAGGATAAAAGGATACTAGTACTAAAACATAACTTCCTGTGTCCAAAGAATAAAATAAATTCTTTTCAATCCTACCCTATGCTAATTGATAAACATACCTGATACATAATTATTTAAAAATAAAAATAACTATCTCATACTTGAGTATTTAAATTTCTTCTACCCTTACCCAAAAACCACACAGGGAATCTCATCATCAAGGCATTTAAAAGGGGCCTAAGTTCATGCTAAACTTTCAAAGTAGCTTTTTAATCATGCCCTTGACTTCTGTATGCCCTTGTTCAGCACCTGCATATACCCATTCATCAGATGCCTCAATGTTTTCTGCTGATGAGTTGCAGTCTCTGTGACACAAATTCTGAAACTAAATCCCCAGACAGACATAAACCATAAGATTTGTATACAGCAAAGAAATAGCACGGAGTAAAACAGTATTAAAGATTTATTCTCCACTTCAGTGTAAGCATCTCTCCTGCTTAGCAGAACAGCTCACATTTATTTGGATACATGGATCTTATCTGCTTCTGTTTTCCGTGCACGTCATACCTTGCTAGACCCACGTTTTCAGCTGCTGCTTAGTAGTTCTTCATTATTTCCCTCTCAGGGCTTCAGCAGGCATGTTGCTATTGTCAGCTTCCAGCTTGCGGTCCCTCCCTACTCCCAGTACATGGAGTTCCGTTATTTTCCTTTCAAAGACAAGACCAGAACTTTATTGTAATTTTTGAAAACAGCTTAAACCCTCTTTATGAGTACCTGAAACGCAGAACGCTCACCCTTGCGTTGCACAGCTCACCTGTCAGCAACAGGTACATCCATCATTACCCATCCTAGTACCTACGCTACATACAGCTCCGCAACGCACCCAGCAGTGGGTTTAGCTGAAAACATTTACTAGGAGTTTTTTTAAAAGATGAGGCCCTAAGAAAGAGTTATTCTGTCACGACGAGTTTGGCTCGGCTTCTCCCAGCCTCGATGGTCCCAATGAGGACAAGCTACACGGCAGCCCCGGGCCTCCTCACCCTCTCCTCCCCTCGGCCTTTTCCTCCCCGGAGCTGCCGAAGGAACAGATGAGGATCAGAGACGGCAGCGGGAGATTGAGCAAGAGCCGGGGAGGGGGAGCGAAGGGAAAGACAGGCGGCAGGATGGAAAGAAAGGCCGGGGATGGCGTCCGCTCTTCGCGGGGCAGCTACGGGTCTCCGCTGCCAGGGAACTGCGGCTCTTCGCGCCCCGTCTGCCTGAGGCGGAGGTCCCTCGTCTCCCGAGGGACGGCCTCGGGCACCATATGGACGGCAAAGTGCGCTCCCCGGCCGTGCCGGCACCCTCTTTTCCCTCACAGCTTCTACTTTGCCAAACGGCAGATTATCCCCGCTGCGCCCCAGCGCCCGTTCCCCTCAGGGCCGCCGGCAGCCGGAGGGGTAGGGGCTGCACCGCCCTTACCTAAGGGCCGCCCGGTTGTCTCCCGCTCCCCTCAGCCCATCCCGCCTCCCACGCCAAGCCGGGGGTCACGGCTCCCGACTCTCTCGCCCACCGCGGCAGTGAGTCAGACCTGCCGCCCGACGGCGAGGGGAGGATCATCGCCGCCGCCGCCGNAAATAACAGCACCCCTTCACGCTGCCACTCCGGCCCTCGTCGCCTCGCAACCAAGCGCCGCCCACTGACCTACTTCTAAAATTAAAATAAATCCTTCCCGCCGTNCGCCTTCCACCCCGTCTCCGCGGCGCCGCAGCAGCGGCAGGGCCAAGCGGCTCCGTCTCTATGGCGACTTCCCGCGAGACTTCTCCTCCTTTTTCTTCCTCCTCCTCCTCCTCCTCGTCCCACCGCCACCTCACGGGCCCTCCCCGACCAGGTGACACGGCCCGGTGGCGTCACCGTTAATTAATACCGCTTTAGAACCGTCGTGTCCCCACAATTTATTTTTTATTTAAAAAAAAAAAATATTTTAAATAACAGCACCCCTTCACGCTGCCACTCCGGCCCTCGTCGCCTCGCAACCAAGCGCCGCCCACTGACCTACTTCTAAAATTAAAATAAATCCTTCCCGCCGTGGGGCGGGCGGGGGGAGTAAGGCCGTGGGG
>VXBJ01002383.1:1825998-1910967 GCA_013400055.1 Nycticryphes semicollaris
GGGGAGGATCATCGCCGCCGCCGCCTCCTCCCCAGCCCGCTTTTACCTGCGCCGGCAGCGGGAGCAGAGAGCGCAGAGCGGCGGGCACCGCTCCCTCAGCGGCCGGCTCCCAAGCCCCGGCGGCTTCCGCGCTAATCCCGCCTTCCACCCCGTCTCCGCGGCGCCGCAGCAGCGGCAGGGCCAAGCGGCTCCGTCTCTATGGCGACTTCCCGCGAGACTTCTCCTCCTTTTTCTTCCTCCTCCTCCTCCTCCTCGTCCCACCGCCACCTCACGGGCCCTCCCCGACCAGGTGACACGGCCCGGTGGCGTCACCGTTAATTAATACCGCTTTAGAACCGTCGTGTCCCCACAATTTATTTTTTATTTAAAAAAAAAAAATATTTTAAATAACAGCACCCCTTCACGCTGCCACTCCGGCCCTCGTCGCCTCGCAACCAAGCGCCGCCCACTGACCTACTTCTAAAATTAAAATAAATCCTTCCCGCCGTGGGGCGGGCGGGGGGAGTAAGGCCGTGGGGTCGCTGTCACCCTCAGCCACCAGCTTCTCCCCTCCTTCCCCCTCAAAAGAACCCCATCGATCCCCGATGAGAGGAAATTTTTTATTTGATTTTATTTTATTTTTCACTATCCCGCTCAGCTTGTCCGCGCAGTAACGGAAAACAAGATGGCGCGGGGCTTTTTTTATTTATTTTTTTTTTCCGCCTTTCAAACCCGCGGGAGGCCGGCCCCCTCCCTTCCCAGCATGCCCCGCGCTTTTCTAACGAATTTCGGTTCGAGTTCGCCGTTTGGGCGCCATTTTCGAGTGTGGAAAGCAGCCGAGCCGCCCGGCGGAGAGCCGGAGCCGACCGCTCTGCCGCAACCCCGCAGTCCTCGCCGGGGCTGACCGCCGCCGGTCCTCGAAGGTAGCAGCTCGGCGGGCGGGCGCGGGGTAGGTCGGCGGGCGGAGGTGCCGGCGGTTCGCCTGAGGGCAGGTGGAGTTGGGGTGGGGGGAGCGTCCCCCGCTGCGAGCGGGGCGGCGGGGGACGCCCTCAGAGCGCTTCGCTGGGCAGGGGGTGCTAAGGGGAAGGGTGGTGGGTCGGCGGGCTCTGCCCCGCGCCTTCTTCTTCCCCGGTGCTCCCCGCCCTGAGGGAGGGAAAGGCGACGGCAGCCCCTCTCTCCGGGCCCGGCGCGGACCCGCCGAGGGGCTCGGGCTGCCCGGCGGCAGCTAGGTCCTCGCATCGGCCGGGCACGGCGCCCGGCGTGTCTGTCCTGGCTGGTGTCGGCAGATGGATCTGAGGAGAGGGGATGAGAGAGGGCTCTGTGCAGCCCAAGGGAAAGCCCAGGGGTTCCCGCTGTGCCCTTAGGGATCTCTGGGGACCGTGAATCGGAGACCCAACTACGACGGGGAAGGCTAAGAGTGCTCTTCGGCTCGTTTTTAATCTGCTTACGAAGTAGGAACCCTTCCGTTGCGAGCTCTGCCTGGCTCCTTTTATTCTTGAAGTACGAGACAGAAATCCTGAGAAAGTCCATAACGACTTGGAAAGACCATGACAAGGTCGCAGTTGGGCTCCTTGGATTAACAGATGGATTAAAAAAAAAAAAAAACCAACCAAAATTTTTCACTGGTAGGGGCTATCGCTATCAAATTTAATCGGCTGTTAATAAGGAAGCTTTCCCGTCCGTCTCTGGCTCTGCTTTTCGCTGTCCCCGTAACAAAAACGGCGCTTGGCAGGAGATCGCGGAGAGATGCTTTTAACAAACACCTTCGAGCTGACTCGGGGGAGGGGCTGGGCACGAATTTGTTAAATTTGTTAGAGAGTATGTGGCAGCTGATTTATCGGGATTTAAAAGCTGAGTTCAAGTAGTTACGCTTTTGTGCATTCTGTTGCAGTATCTGGGGTGGAAGGGCTGGTAAGGTAAATAGGTCTATATTGCACAATTCTGTTGGAGTGGAGCAGTTTTGGAAAAAAATAAATAAATCTGGTACTTTGAGAGGCTGTAATTGTCTGAGACAGCCATTGCGGAACACTTCTGAACAGGGGCATAGACTCAAATTGCCTTAAAATGAGTTCTTTCTCTCATTTCCCCCCCTCCCCCATTGTCCCAAATGAAGGACTCTCATGAGAGTGTGGGTTGGGGGTAGGTCTGAAAACGTCAAATGATTGGCACCAATTGTAAGATGACTTTCTAACCACGTCAGTTTTTTATCTTGTGAGAAGTAAACTTTCTCATGTCTGTTTTTCTGCGAACTGAGTTCGCCACTTGCTGCAATTTAAACTCTTCAGACAGAGTTTTGCTCGTGCGTTGGTCTTTCTTCTCATCGGTTGCTTTCTATTTATACTTTCGGGGAGCTGTGCTTCAGTGCCAGCTGATGGACTTTTGTAACGTTTTGCTCTTGATCAGTTTGCTTTTACCAACACAACTAGATTTAAGGTATTTTGGTTTGCTTTCTCTGTTAAATGCTGAATACTGGAAGTAGTGGTTGGGTTGTGTTTTGCGAAGTGAATGTGTTGATTTAAGCTGTTTAAGAGTCAAGTCTTTGCTATAATTATGCAGGTCTTTTTGTTTATCTGTCTATCCATATAAAATATATAGTCAGCACAGGCTGTAGAGAGTAAAATGCTTGTCAGGTCTGAAAGGTGTATGTAAAGAGCACTTCTATAAGACATACGGTTACACAGTTTGTTATTGCAAATGTGTCTTTAACTCTTTTGCCCCCAGCATCACGGTTGCTTTCTCTGAGCACAGTAACTGCATTGAACATGGCTGTATGAGTTTTCAGTAGGTAGATTTGTGCTGTTTTTACAGATTCAGGTTGGTCTGTTGTTTTTTGGTTTTGTTTTGTTTTTCGGGGTGGGGAGGGAGAGGCGGGTGATGTATTGTGAAATATAGCATTATGAGGCTGAGCTTTAGATTTCGTTTCGGATTCGAATTTTTGTCTTCAAAAATACCTCTAGTCTTTAGTTTCTAAATTAGTCAAACATCTGGGCAAACATGTAGGTATATTCCTTAGGGGATTGTAGTTCAATGCTTAGATCACGGGGTTTTCTTGTTTATGTTAGCAAAAGAGATAGATCCCTTCAGTAGTTTGATTGCTTGGAATGGAAGGGGAACAGCCAACGGAGGTCAAGCCAAGCAGGAGCACCAAAACTTCTACAGCAGTCCATCGGAAAGGCAGAAAGCCCTTAGAGTCGTCAACCAATGACATGGAAGTGGAAAACGGTGACAGACAGCTTGGTGAAGCACCTCCAGAAGGTAGGTCTGAACGCTGTGGTTCTGATGGTATGTAAACTTGGTGTGATAGTGCCTGTTTAGCAACGATGTTCTGTTGAATTTACCAGCTGTTTGGTATAGGATTTGCTCTTTTCTCTTCTAGACAGGAGTATTGAAAGCCTTGAGCCCTGGCAAGTTTAAACTGCTTTCAAAATGATAAAGGGGGCTTGTAAAGAGTTAAAGTGTTTGGACCAGTGATATAGTACAAGTGCAAATTGAATCTGTAGACTTTCTCCTAATAAAGCCTATTTCATATTCCTGATCTGTAACATTGTACTTAAGATTGTGGTACAACAGCAGGATTTTTCAAATTTATATGCAGCCAATGATATGGGATTTCTTGGAATGGAATAAATGTCAAGTTTATTTACTTAACTCTTAAAACGATTTGACTTTCTTTTTCATGAAGCAGTGTATTTTCTTGAGTTTCCCGAGTTGAGTTTTTGCTGAAAATCTTTGGAAAAACAGCAGTGTGTGTCTTTTTAGCTAGCCAGATATGCAATTATTGAAGCAAGTTATTTGACAAATAAATTAATATGTTGAAATTGGTGACAAATACTGCTGTCTTTTTGAAGAAAATGTTGCTAGTAACTGTTGAAAAGCTGCTTTGCTTACAACTAGCTGATATCCAGGGGGCCAGTTTGTTTTCGTAACAAACTTCCTGTCTTTGCAGAGTAGTTGTGCTGTCATTACAGCTTTCAGAGCATTGTGCAGCGATCCCCAAATCTTGCAGAGTGACTTTGTGAGCACGCTTGAAATGTGGCTTTGCACTTATTAATTAGAAAGACTTTGCCTGTTTCAGATTTGTAGGCTTATTGTGACGGTTGTAGCTATTGTAATTGCAGAGTGCCTATTAAAGTGTGTTAGAATAAGAATTACATAATGAAAGAAAAAACCCACTAGTGAATCGATGGGACATCTTAAGTATCTCTTTTTAAAGAGTTCAGTTCGTGGAAAGCAGAATTTTAATTCCACTTAACTCATTGTAATAATTATAGGCAAAAATATAGGTTTGGTTCATATAGAAATGATGTTTGCTTTTCCAATTGAACATTTTAAAAGGTGTCTAGTCATTGAGAGCTTATAGTCCTTTTTTTTTTCTTTTCTGTTTATTTTGGATGGTTTTTAGCAGAGGTGCTTGATAATCGAAGTTTAGAAGAGATTTTGGGTAGCATCCCTCCTCCCCCACCTCCAGCAATGACCAATGAAGCCGGTGCTCCTCGTCTCATGATAACTCATATTGTAAACCAGAACTTCAAATCCTATGCAGGGGAGCAAACTTTGGGACCTTTTCATAAGGTATCTTTCTTTTATCTCAAACATTTTTTAAATGAAAGTAAGACTTTGCTGTGTATTAGTATTCCTTCCTGTATTTTCATGTAAGCTTATCTCAAAATAACTGAAAAATATTTAAATTTTAGAATCTCTTATAAAGTGATACTCTAAATTTTTAGTATTGGACAATAGAGAAAACAGTAAAGTGCAATTTCCTGATACTGTGCTGTTTTAGTTTATCAGTAAACCTTAGAAAAAGCACACTTTTACAATTATTTCACTTACTGGAGAACTTTTAGGGGTGTGTTTGAAGAATGAGAATATTTTTTTTAGTGCCCACAAGAGACGTACGTGGCTAATCATGAAACTTTCCTTGCAAACATGCTTGCTAAATGCAGTGTGGCTTTGAGTTAACAAGTTAAAATTTAGACAGCTGAGTTGAGGTGTGGGATTTCTCTTAAATAAGTTGTGCTGCTTTACCTTTGGCACTATCACTATCAAATAGTCTGCCGTTTCATGCAGTAGAAAAAAACTGTGTTTTAAACTGTTCACAAATGAAATAGGTGTTGTACACTGGCTAGGATCTACTTCCCTTTGAATTTCACTTTTTTCCTTCTGTCATGCAGCGTTTTTCGTGTATTATTGGGCCAAATGGCAGTGGAAAATCCAATGTCATTGATTCAATGCTTTTTGTGTTTGGGTATCGAGCACAAAAAATCAGATCCAAAAAACTCTCTGTGCTGATCCATAATTCTGACAAATATACGGACATCCAGAGTTGTTCTGTGGAAGTCCACTTCCAAAAGATCATTGACAAGGTATGTATGCTTCATTTCAGAACAGTGGAGACTTTTTTCTTTAAGGATTTGAAAACTTCTAATATTTAGTTATTTTAGTTTGAGCTGGGGAAAACTTCATAGGATGATTAGTTTACCTTTGAGATGTTCTACATCCATTTAAAGGTAATAAGCTTAAAAAATTCCACTGTAGAGTAGTGCAGTTCTTAAAATATCAGTAGGGATTCTTTTTTTTTTATTTTCTGCAAGAATAATTTCTGCTGCATAGCCATTTTTAAGCTATTTATAAATATGTAATAATCCGTTTAAGCAGAAGTCATTTTAGAGTTGTCATCTGTTTTACCTTAAGCAATTAAAACTTATTTCTGAAAATAATAGGACCCCTAAAATTTATAAGTCTACATTTGGACATGTGATATATTCTTAAATTTAGAATAAGAGCATATATATTAATAAATAAAACCTATTTAAGCAAAACTTTCCAAACTGATTAGAAATTATTTTAGGTTACCTAAATTTAGAAAAATATATCATGAATCTGAAACTTTCTTATTTACACTTCATATACTGCAAATATGCCTGCAATTTTAAAACAGATTTTTCATCAAAAATTCTGGACTTCCCATCCTACCACTAAATATTTTTTAACCTGATATTTTGTTTGAACGAAATAGGTGTTGGCAAATTTAAAAAAGTGTTTCTTTGGCTTGCCACTTCACATAATGATAAAAACTTCTGGGTGTTTTTTTAAAATTTATTGCAATTACAGTCCAATAAATTTATTTTTGTTACTCCATTTGTATACAACTTTTGTGCACACATTCTAGCTGAAGTAGCAACTGTTGTGTTTGGGGACAGTCAAAATAGTGGGAAGTGTACATTGAAATTTCAAACATTGTGTTAATGGAGTGGCAATGTATACAGCCTTTAAAGGAACAGTTTCGAAAGAGGTGGTTTTTTTCTTTAACTTGATTTACATACGGACATACCTTTTGGCTTGTATTTATAACGAGATCCAAAATTTGTTAATTTTTTTTCCACTTTACTTTGTGTTAGCCTGTAGGAGCTAACTTTTTGATCTAAGAAAGTACTGCATATTCTAGATACCAATTTGATTATGCTCTTGGGGGTTAATCTGGGAAAGTGGTAGGCCAGGTTAGAAGCACTCATCAATTTTTAAAGTGTAGTACCAGCTTTATTTGGGTTGTTGCTTTGTAGGTAAGTCTAAGATATCTTTTGAAGCTGATGATGTCATGTTTGTCACATCTTTAATGTTTTGCTTTTTTATCTTCCGCTGTTTCTCTTGAGAACTACTTATCTAAAAGTAACCCTTTTCCTAGCACTATAAGAGTTTAAAATGCAAATTAATACTTAAGTCATTCAAGACTTCCAAATCTAAAATTTAAAGGATGGCATAGTATAGACACGTTAAAATTGAAGTAGGTCTTTTCCTTTGTGATTTGAAGCAGTGGTGAGGAAAATAAATTAAGAATTTTAAATGCAATAGCTTGTATTAGAGGTGGGAAAGGCATAAGATGAAGGCTATTCAGTTTAAACAATTTGGGCTAATTTTTGTCCAGTTCTCAAGTATTTGGGGGATTTTTAAATTTTTTTTTTTTTTTAAGATATGCAGCTTTATGACTGTTCCCACTTCTACTAGACCTCAGTATGCAATTGACTTAAAACCTGAACATGATAAAAATTCTGTGCTTGATTGTGAAATATGAGGTAAAACTGTGATATAGTAATTGTTTTTCTGGCTTTTTTTTTTTTTCCTCAAAACAGGAAGGCGATGATTATGAAGTCATTCCTAACAGCAATTTTTGTGTATCTAGAACTGCCTATAGAGATAATTCTTCTGTCTACCACATCAATGGAAAGAAAGCGACTTTCAAAGATGTTGGTATTCTTCTTCGAAGCCATGGAATTGATCTGGACCATAACAGGTTCTTAATTTTACAGGTTGGTGTATGAATAAAACCAATTTTAAGTAAAGCTACGTTTCCGCTTACAGTTATAAAAATCACTGTCTAGGTTTTAAGTCTTGTATTTGAGGCCTTAAAGTACTCTAGCAGCACATCATGGTTTGCATGCTCTAATAAAGATGCGAATCATTATTTGCTGCTTTAGAAATTTAAGGAAGAGAACCAGTTGAAGATACTAATATAAATTTTTCTGTTAATAAATTTGTGTTCCTGACATGTGGATGAATAGAAGAGTTGTCATACTTGTTCCGCCCTAGCAGCACGTAAATATTGGTGTAGTAAAATAAACCTTAAACCCCAATATTATTGTGCTGCTTAAGCGTGGCAGAGATTCAGCAACTTGTTTATGCTTTAGATAAAAGTGCATCAATATTAACTTAAATTTTAATTATTCTACTGTTATCTACAGCTCTCATATAGACATGGTTTTACTGGAGAAGTATGTACATAAAAAATAACTGCATAAAAATTGAGTGCAAGAAAATAAACACAAGCAGTGTACTTTGTGTTTACACTTGTTTAACAACTGTAGAGGACTCAAAAATGGCAGGTTTATAGCTAGTTCAAGCTGTGTTTTTAAAAGCTACAGTTCGCAACCTTTACTGTAGGAATAATCCTAGAATGTGTCAATATAATAACATTTATATTCACATTGGGCCTTAAAATTATGAGGCTTGCTGGTGTCTGCTGTTCAAAAGACAGGCTGAAGAGAAACACACTATTTTTTTCTAGTTTTTAAATAATAATGGAGAAATTTGCCATATGCCAAACAATTACTTAAAATGTAAATTGAGTAAAATTAATTGATGGAAGTATTTAAATATTAATTCAATTGAGGAACTGTATCTGCAATTACCTGTAATTATTTCACTATTATGACTAACAGGTCCCAAATCTATTCTGTAGGACCATGGCTTAGAAAATTAGTGAGCAGTAGGAACTCTCCCAAGGTCTGAAAATTTTCAGTAGAGTTTTTTAGACCTGTTTTTGTCAAAGGAGCTTCCAGTTCCCCTCTTAAAAAGAAGAAGAAAAAAAAAAAAAGAAAAAAAATTCTAGATAGGTCGCTGTTCTTGCTTCACTTCCTCAAGCCTTTTCGTGCAGTTACACCCACAAAAAGAGGATATATCTGTTTTGAAGTCTCCATGCCAATTAATTATTCCCTGCAACACTTCATTCCTGTATTTTCTGTTTCAATATGGAGTGAGGAGTACCTCCAGTGACACAACTGTAGTAAATATACTTCAGAATAACTGTATAGGGACTTTAGCAAAATCTCTAAAAGGGAGAGAATGCAGAATCAAAGATTAGGCTAGGTAGAAATTATGGTGCAGTGGTATCAAGAGCTTAGTGTTAGAGTGTGCCCTTGTACCACTGGGAAGAGGGGAAGAGCACATTTGAGAAGGAGTATTGCTAAACTTTTTGTATTTTTTTTTCCACCAAAAATATGATTCGTTTTCTTCTTCCATTAACTGTTCCCCAGGAAGTAATCAATGAGGAGAACATAACTTTTCCTAAAAGCTTGAATTTCATGCTTTCCACCTGTACCAGTGGAAATAAGGGGGAGGTATAATCAAAACTTAGGCATAAAACAATGATTTCCACTATGTTTTTTTCCTCTCGTTCCACTAGATTCTTTGTGGGTAGTGTGTTATCCTGAATGGCAGAAGAAACTGTACTGAGATTTGCTGTGTTTAGTCTTTCTGACTGAGGCAAGGTCCTTCCTCTTTGCATGTAAGATTTTGTGCCTTTTTTGAAGTGAAATCTACTCACCTGTTGATCCAAAATTGAGTACTTCTCAGCTGGGAAACACAGCAGTATTTTCCACGTAACAGCAGAAATTAAAAACCTAAACATTGAAAATTATAGTTAGAAATAAATGAGACCATGCCAGAAGGCTAAGGCTGTGAAACACTATCACAAGGTTTGCCATTTTTACACTACTATTTTTTCAATTAAGTTATTTAAAATTGGGAGGGTAAGTAAAAGGTTTGTTCAGCTTCTGCTCTTCTCTTGTTACAGCTAAAACAAGTTTAACTTGATATCAAGTCAGAGTAATTTCTGAAGTTACAAATCTTTGATTTGGACTGTGTCAAGAGGGTGTGATTTAAAATATTTCACTTAATACAGATTTTGGGCAAAAATGCTAATTAAGGATTATCAAATGCTGGTTTTGGTGTGTGACAGAATATTCAGTAGTTAGTACTAGAGAAAAGCTGTAAGAGAACATGTCCTACGTGTAGTAACAAAACCTTTAGCTATTTGATTATTTAATATATTTAGCATTACTCCATGGAATATACTTGGTTTTTAGAAGACTTGGTTTTGTTGTGGTGTTTTTTGCTTGTTTGTTTGTTTCTTCTCCCCACTTCACACCCTATTTTGCAGTCTTTTTCTGACATGGCAGATTTTGATGCCTCTTAGGATAATGTTTGAAAGCTTAGGCCAGACTGAAATGTTGCTGTTTGTTTGTTGGGTTTTTTTTTAAAGTTGGGTAGGGCATGATACAGGTACTTCTGCTGATGCCATACTGAAAATATTAAAATCGTGTGACTTCTGTGAGTAACATTACAAAAAACACCTGTGGAAAAACAGAATTTGTAAGACTAATTGAGTAGTTCTAGAAGTATTACAGATCCTGTGCCTGAGCTCACTAATTTAAAAAAATCTTGCTTAAAAAAGGCTTTAGTTACAATGGGATATTGCCAACATTTAACAGGAGGAGTTTGTCACTTTTGTGATCCTTAAGTCCTTACACTACATACTTCATGCTTTTAATATATTGTTATATGCTTTTAGTGCTTTAGGAATAGACAACTGTTCAGGGCATTTTTTAATGATTATGCCACAGCCTGAAACTGCAACAGGAAAAAAAACAAACCTCATCTTGTCACTTCAGGAAAAAAACAAAGCATGCTAAGCACTGTTGTAAAATCTAGCATCTTGCTGCTATTCTCCCATCTTCCATGCAGAATGCCCCTACTGCAGTAACTTGTATTCCTATGAAGAACAACAAATAAAAATTATTTAGCATTTCTCAAAAAAACTTACTTGAACATGAGTGTGTATGTATACAGAAAAGTTGTGTGGCTTCTGTGCTCTGGGCAAAACTCAGAAAGGTAAGTATGTTTGCTGTTGCTCAATAGAGACTCCTCAGAGGAGATTGACCTTGGGGCTGGAAAAAAAAAAATAAATCTCAGCCTCTTTCTTCTGGCTGGTTTGCCTCTAAGGAGTTATTAAATAAATGGGGAGCACTTGAAGCAATGTCAGTTCTGGACATGGCAGGGTAGGCATGTCTGGGGGGTAAAGCAAACCTGCTGTGGACAGCAACCGTTAATGCTTGCTGAAACTGGCTTTTGCAGTCTTTCAAGGTAAGACAGGTGTAGTCAATGCAAACTTTTTAAAAGGAAAGTGGAATTTTGCCCATAACTCCCTTTGAGCTCCTTTGCAAAAGAATGGTGTGGAAATGGTAATAAATGATACAAAACTTTCATTTTGTACTAAAAGACAGTATCATGGGAATAGACTTCAATCAGTTGATTTCAACTTGCTTTGGAAGCTGCTTTTTCGAGCAAATTGAAACTGTTAAGTAAATTTTGTACTAATTCCAGTAGTATTTCTCTTAACTGCTTTTGATATACTTACTTGAGAATATTTTAAGTCTGTAATAGCTACAGTGATTTTTTTTTAACTGATTTGAACTGCAGTTTGTAATGTACAAAGTGTTATCCTATGGCAATGTTATATTACCAGAAAGGAAGTTTAGTCAAGCTTTTCACCTGTGGCTTTGTGGAAGTAATGTAGGAGTCGCTCTTTCAGTGTATTGGAGAGGAAATGAGGGAGAGCAGATTTTCTTCTTGCTTTGAGATAAGCCAGAAGTTCCCAATTGTTGAGGTCTGCTTTCCTAATGAGGCACACCGATGTTCGAGCTAAAGCACCACATGGAGCACAAGCTGAAAAGCTCTACTGGGATTATAAATGGAGATCTATGCTGCCAACATTGGTGGTGGAGAAAGGTTTGTTCTGGAAAAGTCAAGGACAGCTGAGAAGTGGTGCTAGGAAGAATTAAAGTGAGTGTGATAATATAATTAAGTAAAACTAGCTTATTTGAATAAAATTTTGTAAAAACACAAGCCTCACACTGATTCATAGAGTACAGGATCAATTTAATTCACCATTTTAAAGATTACGTTTTGATGCTGCTCTGTATTTACTTCAGGATAATATATGCTGATATGTCTGTCCGTGGCAGTTTCAGAATTCTCTTAACACTAGCAGAACACTTACTTTGGCAATTGATGTGGTTTTTATTTTGCAAATTGCAACATAACATTGTAACCGATGTTTATTAAGCTTTCTTCAGAAAAGTAGGGAAATACAGAAAGTGGAGAAAAGCACTGTTCTAGGGGCAACGTGTAATTTAGAATGATCAATGAAACAGTTCATCTGGAACATAGCAATAATCTTAAATAAACTTTGTAGGTTGAGTTTGACAATGACTTAGATTCCAAAGTGACTCTAGATTTGCACTCAATTTGTATTCTTGCATTTAATACAAGAATATCCTTAAGAAAGCTGCTCAAATTAGACAGATATGCAAACAGCTTGACAAAGGCTACTTCTAAATTATTTCCAGAATGCAGAATTGCAGTTTTGTGCAAACAACTGAATGTTGTATAACAGGCTAATTCTAAGTTTTTCCTCATCTTTGGGCAGTGGTGGCCTTGTAGATTTGTGTATGTGTGTTTATTGCTTATTTGACTTTCTTTATTTCCCACCTAGCTCGTAATGCTTTTCTGGGAAGGCAGAGCGTGAAGTTGAGTAATTGATAGTTTTTCCCCTTCTGTATATTTGTAAAATCGAAGGGTAGAAATGAAATATGACTGCAAGCATTAAGTAATAGCAGAAGTAACATGGAGCTGGGAAAAAACAATCAAACAAACTGTTGTGGCTTACAAGAGCTGTATTACAGTCACATTTCCAGGAAAAGAAGAATATGGTTACAGGAATACTGGTTATCGATGAACATAACTTCCAATGCCTATGTATGTATAATTAAAATTCACAGTCAAAACTTTACATGAAAGGGGGAGCATGGGCACACTGTCAAAACAAAGTAAAATTACCATTAGGGAAAATTGAAGATACACAAATTTAGCACTTTTTTTTTTTAACCATTCTTTACTGTACTCCTGCTTAAAATAGAAGAGCTATCATTTTGATAAAGATAAAAAAAAAAAAGTGAAGTGTGGGCACTGTCACACTAGTCCAATAAAAGAAAAATTAAAAATGGGAGAGGGGTTGAAAACGGTGGCAGTAGCATACAGGGAAATGGAAAGCTTTGCCTAATGTTGCTTAGGGGCTTATGTAAGTGAAAATGCAGTTTGGGTGCCTCTACATTATCGAGAAACTGATTACACAAAATATCCAGGAAAAAAAATTTTGAGGCAACTAGTGTCAGATTGAGAAACTAAGAATTATACAACTTCTAAGCTGGCACTTACCAAATGATACGATGGGCTGATACTCCTTGCTGCTTTTCCTCTAATCTTACTTTTGATTAACTTGTGGATGTTAGAAGTTCTGTCAAACAAACACGTAGAATTGGAGCTGCATAAGAAAAGAGCCTGAATCTTGTTAGTAGTAATTTAGTATTAGTGATAGTTCTAATGTAAATGTCCAGAAGTGAGTCAGAAGACTAAGAAAGGGGAGAAAAAAAAAGTAATTGGAGTTTCCCAAAATTAGGTTTGTATTTTCTTTATATCTCTGTAGAAAAACAGTGTTTATTGTAAACATTCTAAATGTTTTAATGTGGTTTCTCCTTCAAGCTAATCCGTGGTGGCACTGGTTTCATTCTGCTGCATAAGCCATTGCTCTTCCTTATGCTGCTGATGTCAAGAGGTTGTGTGCCCTGTATTTTCAACTCCTGTAGCCAGTGAAATACTTGCAAAATCGTTTGTCCACATTCCCCTTGCTCTGGGATAAATGCCTCACTGTTTGAAGGAAATAAAAGTATAGCTGTATTCTATAAAACAAGATACAAACTTTAAACTCTTTTATTCTTTTATTAAGAGAAGTTTGCCTTATGCCAGATTAGTTCTGTCTCGCCTCCCATATTAAAAAGTTAAGAAAAGATCTGGGTATAATTTGCATTGATCAAAATTGATTTTCTTCAATGGGACAAACAACAACAGGTTTTGCCTATGGCTACTACAGTCCTCCACAAAACTTTGAGTTGGAGGTGGCATTTAGAACTATAAGTACCGTTTTCTCAGCATTCTGGACGTGCTGGCGACAACTCAACTGTTCGGTTCCGTTCAGCGCTTAAAGGACAGATACTGTTGTTGATGACCTGTTGCGCATAAAGGAAACCCTATTGTATCCAAGTTCAGTGTGCTATGAGTTTTAACTCAAGTAGCTCTTCTTGGGGGGAACAAACATTGGTGCTTAAACCATTTTACTCTAAAATTCAACCTGTTTACATCAAATCTTTATACGTGCATATATGGTATTACTGTCACAAACATCACAACACCGGACCATTAATCTTGTGATGCTTGATGGATCTGCTGCCTACATTTGCATATCACTTAAATGAAACTGAGTTGTGCAATACCCTAAAATTTGCAAAGTATAATTCACTTGGTTAAATAATTAAGCAAACTGAATATAGTTACAAGTTAGTTGTAATTGTGCTGTAACGTGTTATGCTCTGGCTTACAGCATCGCCTGCTGATGCCTATCCATCATGCAAAGGTTTTGGATTTATTAACAAAACTTCCTTTTGTGGGTGTTCAAAACCTCTTAAAAGCCTAATATGTTATCAAAAGCATGTACCGTTGTAGTGAAACTAGGAAACTATTATTCTGAATTTTAGAAAAAGCAGTGATAGCCTTAAAAATACCAAATATTACAGACAGAGTCGTCTCTAAAACTTTTTCAGTTTAATGTAATCCTGAAAACAATTATCAGTTTTGTCCAAAACCCCAGCCCACAGCTTTCTCTCCAAATCCTGTAACCCTTCTGATACAAGGCAGGAACTAGAAATTGGGCACCTTGTAGTAATTGGGCTTATCTTACTTTTCATTACTCCAAATACTGGTAAGCAGAAAAATTGTGAAACAAAGCTGGCAGCTTGTATTGACGCAGAACCGCAGCTATAGGTGGGTTTGGCATCTAGGTATAAGAGCATGAATCCAAATGTTGAGGTTTAGGAGAACTTTTCATGAGAGGAAAATATCCAGGCTATTACAGGAGATAAAGATGAATACTTGAAGAAGCAAGAATACTTTCCTCCTGCCCAGCACCTCAAAGATGGAGAAAATGTAAAGAGAAAGAAAAGCTAGTATAAAGGACTTATCTAATTTACTAGTATTGAAAAAAATCTGTGATCTCTTAAGCCTGAATTCAATTGATAAAGTGTTCTGGAAGTTCCACTAGGGGTTCAGATGTTCTCGTGTTCTATTTGCAACAGTTGAAGTGGGAAACCAAGACAAATAGGATGTCCTGCTCTCTAAAGTTATGCCTTGCTCAGTTTCTCAGCCATGTGTAAAAGCACAGAAGATTTTTTCAACACACATTATTGCACCTTCTAGGCAGTATTTTCCCTAAAACTACTCCTTATGAGCAAATCCAAATGCAAATTTCAATTCAGTTAGACAATGTGTTACTCCATTCTAGAATTTGAGCAGTGTTGAAGAGCTCCACTACCAGAAAACCCTCCAAAAAACAAACACAACAACTCTACCAGAAAATTCCCCTCAAAAACCACCCGAAGTACCCAGTGCTTCCCCCCTCCCCAATGCCCGGTGTGCAGTATGTTTCCATCTACTGGATTCCAAGCTACAAAACTCCCTTGTTCCAGTACTGGTTTTAATGTGCCCATGCTTTACCGTGCTTCAAAAGTGTTCCTCCTGCCTGGGTTATAACACTCAAAAGTTAGTCCAGTTTGTTGGTAGGATTGTGCTAATCTTTCCTCGGGTTTCAGCATTTTGTTTTAAAGCTTCAGATTAAGGCGCCAGAAATTGACATCCCAAATCCTCGAAAATTGTTTTTACCTACTTGCTGCTGTAACTGCTCTGTGGAATGCTAACAAAGCTGATCTGCCAATGCTGCATTAACAGTTTAGTTGACAAAACTCATTGTGTTGCAAGATACTGTCTTCAAAAGTTAATTTTTTTCCCCAAATTTTCAGGAGTGAGAAGAGGAGGCAGTAAGTGGTAAGCAAACATCTGCTCTGTAGGTTCTCCAGAAACCATTAGCCATAATGCAGGCACCTTTTGTGCAACCAAAGAGAAAAATACTATTCCTTTGTTCATGAAGAGTTTTAAGGCTGCTGTCAGTAATCTTTCAGTGTTAGAGGGCTTCTGCTAGCCCTGTCTTGTTTTCACACCAGAATTTTAAAACGGGATTTGAAGGCTGTATTCTGAAGTTCCACAATTCCAGTCCCAGCAACGTCACAGACTGAACTAATGCGCTCAGCGCCTGTTACCAACAGCGAGCAGTTTGTCACCATTTGGGGCTGGATAATGTCAGTATCAGGATCAGTAAATTACGCCATTTGGATTTCTTAGCTTTGGAATTAGTGCTTCAGTCCACAGGCCCTACTCCCGATGTAAAGGAGGGTTGGGGTTGCTGGAACATGATGCTTCCATCTGCTGGGAGTAACAAACGGGAGTTGTCTGCAGAAGTGAACAGTAGTACCCTGTGTCAAGGCTTGTGGTGAAAGTTGCAGAAAGGCAGCTTAACGAGCGGGTCAAAACTTTCCTTTATCAAGCTGTTTGATAACCTTGTTTAAAATGCAAATCTCGATATGCCAGAAGTCATTGGATAAACTCGGATCAAAAGCTTTCTCTTCTGAGCGGATCGGCTGTTTCAAGAAATGAGTATGTAATTTTAGAGAAAATGGTAGTAGCTCTTAAGAAATGAGGTAATAAGGTTCAGGGATTTTATTGTCGCACCTTTTAGGGCTATGTGGGAGGTGAAGTTCTTGCCCTCCACAGATTTTTCTCAAGGAAGTTACATACAGCAGTGGCGTCTGGCTATTTAAGCTGCCTCCGTTGTTAGAGATGTGCTAGTCCTAACGAGCATTTGCCTAACACAAATACAGCAGTGTGCAACAGACTGAAATTTGATTAATTCTGTCTTTTGATGTCTCACATTAAATGTACAGCGTTCCTAAAGTCCTCCTAGGATGCGAGTATAACTTCTACTGCGATGCATGGGACTCAAAATAGATAGACCCTTGACTTGGCGGCCTCATAACATTAAAATGGCAATGGATGATGCAGACAGCATCACCGCTTCTGTCCCTTCATCAGCCACCTGGATGGGCACCCGTCTGGGGCATTCTCATGGGCTTGAACACAGCAGGCAGGAGTAGCCCTGGCACTCCTGGCTTGCGTGGTTTGCACTGCTGCTTCACCCTGTGCTTGTGCTGACCCTCTCCTAATCTCCTCAACTGAGGCATTGATTCCAAATGGTTCATTTTATTATGAGCAAATCTTTCGGGAGGCGTTTACAATTTCCTGTAAAGCTTTTGCTCTTTACAGAAATGTACATTAGAAATGTCTGAAATGTGGCACTGAAATTACCTCCCCAAGAAGAATCAGCGACGCAAAGGAAGGCAGAATCTATGGCTTGTGAGTTCCTTGAAGTTATTCCCCATATTTTTCACTAGAGAAAGTGCCTTTCAAATGCGAATGGCTCTTGCCCTTCTTGTCTGACTTTGTAACCTGCTGTCGAGCAAGGTTTCTTATGATTTGCACAGCTGTCAGTTCACTTCATTGCTTAGAAATATCTTACATAAACTTGTCTTCTCTATTAGAAGGGACCGATAACTGTTTTCTGGTAACTGAGCTGAGACATTCTGTAGGAGCTGTGATTTAGATGTATGTTTGTTACGTGGTGGTGGGGCTGAGGATCTCTGTTACTAGGGATGTGCCAGCATCCCAATGACAACTTCACCCTGACGTAGAGTTCACGCACAGCGCAGAAACTGAACTTGGGTTTGTAATTCCATGTGGAGTTCTTGCACCGAATGTAGAGCCTTCCCAAAATACTCAGTGGGTATCTGATGCTTTTTCATCCGGTGATTGTTGAACTTTTGTGGATTTTTTTGTTCTTTGTTAGCTGCCTGCTAGTGTCACCAATGTCTTAGTGTTGACTTCCATTTTGATTGTCTTCTCAACTAAATAGAGGTTTTATTCTTTGTTGTTGTTGTGCATTGCTCCCTCTTCTCCCATGTGGTCGTGCCTGTGAGCTTGAGGGAGGTAACTGAGACAAATAATAGAAGAGATTTCCTGGTGGTCTGTTCTGGGACGTTAGGTTTAGGTGTGACAGCTCTCCTTAAGCGTGCCCAAGCATGTTTTCTTCCTTTCAACAAATGTCTGCCTGCTGCCTTCTTAGTTTCACTTTCAAAAACGCTGTCCGTATTTCAGAGGATCTTTTTACTAGATAAACGAACAAGGGTGGTGGTGTGAGGTTTTTGTTACCTACTTCAAATAATGGGTCGAGTAATGAGCACAGTTAAAATGTCAGGAAACAGTTAAATTGCCTATCAAGTTTCAGCAGAAACGCAGAGTTGTAAAATGTGTTTTCCTCCTGTTAATCATTGTCATGGCTACTTGCAAGAGGAGCAGGTACGACTTTCACAGTCTCTATCAACTAAAATAGCTTGAAACCATTTCTTATTGCATTAGTTACAGGAGTGGGATAAACAGGTTTTTTTAATATTATCTACCAAGTTAGTATATTAATATTAAATAATACTTAATACTCTTATTATTCAGTTATAGTTTATATATTCTCAATATTTTTGTTGATAAGAAAAGAATCCAAGAATTTTATTAGGTAGTGTGTCCTCTGTGTCTCTGCAGAAGCTGAAGAATATGTAATTCTATAATGGCTTGTTTCTGGTGAAGCTGAGGAATTTACCTACCAGATTGGTAACAGCCGGCCTGACCAGTTCAGTTCCTGTGCATGATCTTCTCCACAGAACTCTGTTCACTTCAGCTTTTCACAGTGTTATTGAATGTGTGGCCTATACTGAAGCCACTGGTAATTCCTGGTCGTACAGGGATGTATTTATTTACTGTGTAGAGAACCAAACCCCTGATTTCTTAATTTATGAGGTTATACAATTAGACATTACGTTTCATTAGTTATTTACTGTTTCATTAACCATATTGTAGTTATGTTCCATTACACAGTGAGCTACGGGGAACCCTCACAACTACATTATCATCTTTCTTAGATGGTTGTGACTAAAAGATGGCTAATTATACTTTGATTAAAAGATGGCTAATTATACTTCCCCAGATGACAAAAGAAGCTGACCTGTGTTTCTTGCTTTTCCATAGTTCCTGTATTAATCCAGGGCTGGTTTATGGGTTACACCAGCACCTAATGAGAGAGATAAGTGCAGCATAGAAAATTCATAGCCTTGATAATCAGCACCTGAGTTAAGTATCTATTCTCTGATTGTTTTTTCTTGAATGTAAACAGAGTAAATGTTTTAATGCAAAAAGAAACAAAATAGATACAACAATTCCACAGAAATTTAGAAAATGACACTGTTTCCTACCCATGAGTAGTGTCGCACTGATGGGTGGGTTTTGATAGAGAAATCATACTTTTGTGGCAAGGGAGCAAATGCATAATTGGAATTATATATAACACAACTGCAGTTATTGGAAAACTAAATGTTTGGCTTTTTTTGAAATGTGTAAGAAATAAAAAGAAGAGTTTGTTTTATGTTAGGGTTTTCTTTGTCTTGTCAAACCTACTGACACTTTTGAGGAACACTAAGTACAAGAAAATAAAAACTGAGCTGCATTTAAAATAAAATGCTCCAAAAGTCTAAAAAAGGCATTAACAAAACCCCCCTTTACTCTAAGAAAAGAATTACATGCATTAAATACTTACCTTAATAAATATTAGTTCTTATTTTGCACAAATTTGCAAAACTTTGCTTTTTCCCTCCTCCTCAGCCAAGCGGTATTTACTACTTGGAAGAGAAGCGCAGGGCCACTAGGTGTCATTGTATACTGAGTAGGTGGAACAAAATCACTGACAAAAGCTTCTAATAACTCCCTTAGCGAATATTCAGGATTTCAGCTAAAATTTCGGGGTCTTTTTGGTGTCTGACTTGCAACACTTGCCTAGAAATCTTGCCCTTCGTTGACTTCTGTGTCTGTCCTGTGAGGTTCTCCAGCAGTTGCACTGATCGCCTCTCCTTCTGTGTGTTCTTGAGAAGTTCTTCCCGATCCATGCTTTTTGTAGAGACTTGGCTGTCGAGCAGCCAACAATGACAACTTAATTCTTAACTATGTTTTCGCTTTGCAGCTATAGAATTGGGCTGTGTATGTTCAATTTCAGGTCTTTGTCTTCTGATATATGACCATGTACTTTACAAAATAGAATCTGTATTTTGAAACATTCAGTGCTGTTGTGTCTCAAAAACATAAAAGGTTGATGATAGATGTGTAATTTTTTTACTGTTGGCTAATGACAGCATCACTAAAATAAACAGTCCTTGTCATTGTCTCAGTTTAATCTTTACTAATTCATATTTTCGTAGAAAAATCAAATTAGTGTTACTATTCATCTTAATTTAAAGTTAATGCTGTACATAAAGGAAAATTAAATGATGGAAGCCTATTATGGGCCTTCTATTTTATGGGCCTTCTGTTTTCTAAAGAGACACTTCCAGGCACTTCAATCCTGATTGAGCTACCTTAAGCCCCTTGGGTGCTACGTGACCTAGAGGGTGTGCTTTATTCTCCTCTTCTTTTTTTAGGTTGAGGAAATACATTTTGAATCTTTAGAGAAGTGAAGCAGTGTTTAGACCGGAATGTTGGCTTCAGAAGAGATGCTGGGTTTTGTGCACATCACCACCACCACGCACTCCTTGGAAGACATTGCTGTTCATTTTGATCTTTGTTTTTCCAAATATAGTCAGTTTTGATTACTGCATTTATTTTTTTCTTTTTCTTTATGCTAGCATATGGTCAAATACCTGAATTCTGGAGATGTTTGTACTTTTTTATGGACTACTAACTCTTTCCCCAGGAAAAAATAAAAGAAAAGAAAACATCACAATTTTCTTTTCCAAGGGGGAAGTTGAACAAATCTCAATGATGAAACCGAAAGGCCAGACTGAGCACGATGAAGGCATGCTTGAATACTTAGAAGATTTAATCGGATCCGGGCGACTGAAAGAGCCTATCCAAGCCCTGTGTCGCAGAGTAGAGCTTCTGAATGAACAGAGAGGAGAAAAGGTGAGTCTCAGGGGTTTTTTTTTTTTAACTAAAAAAATACAGACTTGCAGTGTTTCATTTTTTTATTTTTTTTAGAAAAACAGTTAACATAAAGACTTGGTGAAAATTTGGCACTCCTCTGCAAGAGGATTTTGAGTTATCTTTATGGAACCTGCCGTCTCTCAGTTGTAACGGGAATGGGCAGGCGACGTGAGGCACTGTCCTTCAAACAACTTAGGAGGTTGGCTTTCTGTTCCCAAAGGTTGGGTCGGAACACAAGGTTTTACCTGTCAAACACTCTTGATCGTATCTGTGTGCGTTGAGTGCTTCACTGACTGAACAGAGAAACACATTACCTGAATGCACCCAGACAGGCCTTTTTATCCACCCGACTCCTGTTGCTACATAGCGAATGGAAGGAGGAGCAGGAAAATGTTTCACGTGCTGTGAGCGTTGGTGATATCGAAATTCTTTTTACTTGACTTGGTGTGTCCTTGGGAAATCCTACAATGTTGCAGGCTTCTTTTTTTTAAGGGCTGGTAAGGAAAAAGCCAAGTAGCTGCAGGAATTACCTTAGTATTTCCCAAGTCAAAAGGTTGAAATAGGGAAAATAATATATACTGACTGTCTGGATGTAACTCCTCTTTATTTCTCACCTAAGTTTTCCGTGATTTGCCTGAGCTGTTCCTAGCATCTGTAGCATGACTTTTTAAATTACTGTTTAATTGCCCTAACGAAATGGTGATCTGTTATGTCACAGAGCTCGTAGTGCTAAATTGCCTTGCAGAGTTAATTGTTAAACACCATCTCTCCAGAGGCTGTGTGTGCTGCAAAGAATCTGGGGTTTTTCTCCTCATGGCTTGTTCTTCTGTAGTACCAGGAGTAACGTCAGCTCTGACTCTCTACTTTGTCTAGTTAAATAGAGTTAAAATGGTGGAAAAAGAAAAGGATGCCTTGGAAGCAGAAAAGTGTAAAGCCATTGAATATCTTCATTTGGAAAACAAAATGTTAAAAGAAAAGAATCATATCTGTCAATACTACATGTAAGTACTTCTCTGAAGTTTTGACTTGTCTTTAATGTGGTAGTGGTGGTGTTAAACTCTGCTTCTGTATCTCTGATTAGAAATATTTTGCGTTTCATAACAGTTGTATTGGTCCTTCAAAGTTTATTGAATAGCATGTGGCTAGTCCATTTTTGTTTCAAATAATGGAGTTAAAAGTTTTAAAATGGAGACCATTTTCACAAAAGCCTTTAAAAAAACCCACATCAACAAAATAACCCCTAAAACACCACCAATGAAAAAACAACCCCAAAACCTGCTTGCAAGCTTTTTACACAGCAGAGCAGTCTGGCAAATGAATCGCTTGCAGCTTTTATACTTAAATTGAGAAAATAAATCACTATTTTAATCTGAAGTGTCTGAATTGTTAAATGTCTGTGCTCATTTGTATTTAATTGGCAAGTTCACTCAACGAATATTAGGATTTAATACTTCACATAATCACTTTGTTACATGTAAGATTGGAAATACATACTTATTATGAACGTTATCTCCATGGCAAAAGCGGAGTTTGTGGTTTTATGTAATTTTTTTGTTTCCTAGCTATGACCTAAAGAAACGAATACGTGATAAGGAAATGCAGAAAGAAAAAATTAATGAAGAAACAAAAGAAATTAATGAGAAAAGTAGTAAACTTGCAGAGGAAATTAAAAACAAGAATAAAGCTTTGAAAGAACTTGAAAAGTAAGTACTTTAGGTGTAGATTAATAAGCTAAGAATAGTGTGTTTTAGATGTTTTGCATGTGTGGTGGTAGACTTAGCAGGATTTGCAGATAAAGCTGTAGTAATTGTATTGCAGGGTGAGGGGAAACACCTGAGAAAGCAGAAGTGTGCAATAGTTACATGGGAAGATGATCGCAGGGAACAGAGCTGGGTTTTTCGGTAGTTCTTCCACCAAAAATTATCTGATGAGCAGAGTCACTTAGGGTATATCTAGACATTCCCTGACATGGATGAAATGATCTTTTGCACAAAAATAAATTTTCAAATATTGTCATTGGTTTGCTTTGGTTCTCCAGCTTGCTTCTCTTGGAGAAATCTGGGTAATATTCATAATAATAATAGTAAAATGATGTCTGATTTTTTTATGGATTTTGAAGTGCATACTTTTTTATATTGAATGTACAAAAATAATTGGGATATTATTTCAGGTTTTCAGATGTACAACTGTAATGCTTAGGTACATGGATATTAGGTATTTTCCTTAAGGATAAATTGTGTTTCCTTAAAATTGATTTGTCTGGATGCTAATCTCTAATCCAACTGCAATATTAACTTTCTCATCCTCTGAGATCATAGTAAGTTACTTGTGAGAAGTGAGTTATAAATTCTATCAAAAAAATGCTGAAAATGTGTTTAATATTGCTTAATAAATTGATCTTTTTCTGATGAAACATCACTTCTCCAGGGAAAATACTGAGAGTATAGTAAGTATTGGATGTTGGTTTTCACAAAAACTGAGTAGGAGTTGTTTAATTTCTATATGCTTACTTATTAAGTGAAGCTCTGCCAACGTTATTTTTATAGAATAAGGAATAGATTATTCCTTCTTTTTTGCCCTTCAGGAAATCCACTAAAATTGCAAAGCTCTTAGAGGAAAAGAAAGAAAAATTTACTGAGTTGGACTTGCAGGATATTAAAGTAAGAGAAAATCTAAAACATGTCAAAAGCAAGGCTAAAAAACTGGAGAAGCAGCTTCAAAAGGACAAAGAAAAGGTAGTGTGGACTTGCAACTTTTTTTGCTCAGATAAATGTAATTGGTTGCTCTAGATGAGAACATCTTCGTGCAGCTGGGATAAAATAGCAAAGGACACCAATTGTACTTTGTGTCATGAAGAAGATGGAAAAATATGTTGATTGGGGTTTTTTTTAAAATGTATTTTATGTCATTTAAATCAGCTACGGATTTTGTTTGCAAATCACTTAGCGAAGTAATGCATTATTCTCCCTTAAACAATTGCTCGTTGCACATCTTACTGCAGGGGACTGTGGCCAGCAGTACTGGGCTGTGTTCTGCTGAAAGGCAAAGTCAAAACCTTTCCTGTTGTTTCTCAGCTCTGTTGGGAGGTCTCATGGATTGAAAAGCATCTTTTAATCATGTTTGTTGAGATTACAGGAATATTGTGTGTTGTTACAGTTACTACATTTTCAAAACATCTTTTTTCCTGTTTCCCTAGTTTAGTTCATTAAATGGGTCTGTTTTACCAAGTTGGTTATTGCCAGCTGTTATAGATCTTAAATCACTCTCTGGCTCAAGACAGACCTTTGGAAAGTAGGTGTTTAAGAAGTAAGCCTTATTGTGATTCAAATCCTGGAGTTCTTAGGTGTAAAGCTGTGTTCTTTTACTGCTATGGTTTGCTTCTCTCTGGATGGGCTCTAGAACAGAACAAGCCTTGCAGATAAAATCCTGGCCTCTTGGTAAAGTAATGGTGTGTCTTAAACCTACAAAAACATGTGAGCTTCATTAGGACTTCCTTTGGCTTCCACATAGCACTTGCAAAGCAGGACTTTAAAATGAGACAAAGCCATTTTGTTTTGTGATGGGAGAGGAAGTTAAAAGTCTTTTGCTTGTGTAGGTAGAAGAATGGAAAAACATACCTTCCACTAACAAAAAAGTTATCAGTGAAGCAACATCTAAGATAGAGCTTCTTGAACAGACAAAAGAGAAAGAAGAAGAAAAACTCATGGAGGTTATGAACAGCCTCAAGGATGAAACACGAGGACTTCGGGAAGAAAAAGAGGTTTGAACTGTTTTGACTTTGGTACACTTACAGTATTAACTGATGTATAGTTTTACACTTAGACATAACCTGATCATGAGAGTTGTAAAATGTTCTTTTATATGAGAAATACCCTGTTTCATGTGTCAAGTGCAATGGAACCTTGCTGGGAAATTAATTTTTAATTCATAATCAAAGCTAAATCATTCTCATTAAGCTGTTTGCTTTTTACAATGATCATATGTCATCAAGTATATCATTTATATATATTAAATAATTCTAAACTTCCTTTATTTGAACACACTTTAATTTTCTCCCTTGGAAATGTTTAAGCCAGTATGTTGCTTAAGTAAGTAAACCCAATTTGAAATGGTATATTCCAAGTCTTTCACACAGCTCTAACCTGTCTTTCAATTAATAGACAACTTCTGGAACACTTGTTTATTGTATATTAGCTCTCAGTCGCTAAGCACCTGGAGGCTGGAATTTTATCCTGTAAATTTAGGGGGATTATTTCCTGGATGTGAAAACATGGTTTCTCCATTTGATCTGCAGTTTAGCACTATGTTGAGAAAATGATACCAACTTTACATTGAGGAAATGATACAAAGCTTGTAGGGAAACGTTCTATGATAATTCCCTGATGTCCTTTATAATTATGAAAAATTACATACAGAATTTGTCAATAAATTAAGACATAATTGTTCTTCTGGTCATAGAACTGTTTTCTGCTGACAGGAGAGCTCGTATTTTCTCTTATACTTTCATAGAGTGTGATTGATGTAATAAATGCCCCAGTTGTCTGTTTTTAGGTTGTAACACTGTCCACTTTTGCAGATCAAAGAGAAAGAGCTTATGGAGTTCAGCAAAACAGTGAATGAAGCACGTTCAAAGAGGGACATAGCCCAGTCAGAGCTTGATATCTATCTCACCCGTCATAATACCGCTGTGTCTCACTTAAATCAGGCAAAGGAGGCTCTGGTCACTGCTTCAGAAACCCTTAAGGAAAGGAAAGCTACTATCAAAGATATAAGTGTAAAATTACCCCAAGCTGAACAGGAATTAAAGGAGGTGAGACTTAACTGTCGTATGGAATTTTCTTTGAGTTACGGCTAAATGTTGCAGTACACAAACCAAAGTTCCACTCTGTTTTAGCAGGAATTATGGTGAAAATCAATGAAAAACTGCCTCCAGTAAAATAGCACTTAAAAACTATATTCTAGTACTCAGTTAACTGGAGAAGTGTTTGATTTCAAACTTAGCTTAGGTTAAGCAAATATTAACATTAAGCACTGTAAATTAAATCCTCTATGTTCCTGCAATGAATCAGTTTAAATATCACAATGAGAGATGTTTAAATAAATAGTCACGTTTCTTTGAATTTCATTTCATGATCTTCTCTCATTCGCCAAAGAAAATCTCAGTACTTGTCCTAAGCCTGATTCAGGAATTCATAAGCTGTCATATCTGTACGGCACTGTAGGACATACTAGCTGGAGAGCATGCAAATCCCAGTCTGTCTTCTGGTAAAATAGTTGTTATTCAGCTTTCGAGTGGCCGGTGTCGTTGCCTGCACAATCACGAATGTAAGACTCCCTGAACACAGTAGTTTTTGTGAGACTAAGATAATGTCTCTGTTTTAACCATTAGAAAGAGAAAGAGCTTGAGAGGCTGCAGAAAGAAGCAGCGGGTGCTAAGAACCTTGTTCGAAATCTGCGTCAAAAAGTAGAAGAAGCCAAAAGTTCTTTAGCCCAAAGTCGCAATCGAGGAAAAGTGCTTGAGGCTCTGTTTGAGCAGAAAAAATCTGGAAATATCTGTGGGCTATATGGAAGACTGGTAAGTTTCAAAAGGCTGTTCTACTTTTAGTTTTAAACCTCACAGATACGGAATGGTGTTTCTGTAATCGAGGGAAAGGTAGGGTTCCTCATTTCTAGTGCTATTCATTTGGGCAGCAGAGTTGCAAATCCTGCAAACTTGCTATAAATTTGAACAATAAGATTGTTGAAGTTTCTCTACTCGGTACTAAGGAAAGGCAATGACTGTAAGAACTGACGTGAAACTTAAAAAAAAATCTCTTAAAAAAATAATCTTACAATTTGTAACTTAATGTGGAACTGCACACCTCTTCCTTTTTTTTTTTTTTTGCTTCAAAACTTACAAAACTTGGGAATCTCTCTGCTGTTTGTTTCCTCTTGTTTTACTTGCCTACGTGCCCAATCAAACCAGAGCAATATCATTTCAGAAGACCAAGGAAAGCTATGGCATAGCAAAATGTTGGGTGTTATCAGCTCTTGCCAAGCAGCGTTGATTTAAAGTTTAAAAGCTTTAAAAGGATTTAAAGAAAGTTCTGAAAATCTGCAGCCACGATAGTTCTTCATTGCTGTTTTTTTTGCCTAGCACTGGACAATACATGGATTCCAGTGATATGTACAAGGGCTATTTTTGTATTTGGTCATTTTCTCTTTTCTCCCCACCTACTCGTCCAAGGAACAGTATCTCTGCTTCAGAAGATTCGGGTTATTTAGTGTACCTATATTTTAAACATGTGTATAACTTGATTTAAGAAGGTTCTACAGAGCACTGTCTGGTACAGCTGGCACATATCTCGCCTCATGCTCTGCAATCAGTTGCCACAGAGAGGAGTGTGAGGTTAATCTGTTCTTGGATAACGCGCAGTTGGCTGTGTGTGCTGGTTTTATCTGCAGATACACACAAAGTTTTCAAAGATGATGAATATCCTTGTACCAGTTTCTCAGATCAGTGCGGGACGGCCCACAGAAGCGTGTGACTTGCTGGGTCCCACCCGACAGACCAGTGGTGGAACCACACACTGAACACAGACTGCCTCACTGAAATGCTGGCATAAAAATTTGATATTTGCCTACATAAATCAATGCTACTGTGTTACTCAACCAGAAGCACCACTTTTGAAGCTCCAAAGTATAAAAATTTCTACTTTGGAAGCAAGTATATTAGAAATGCATAGATAGCAGTGTGCAGGAGAAGACGGGTGTGGTATTATTTTAGAGATTCTCATTAAGGTTTCAGTTCACAGAATCACAGAATTTTTCAGAGTTGGAAGGGACCGTTAGAGATCATCTAGTGCAACTCCCCTGCTAAAGCAGGATGGCCCAGAGCACGTCGCTCAGGACTGCCTCCAGGCAGGGCTTGAAGGTGTCCAGAGAAGGGGACTCCCTGGGCAGCCTCTGCCAGGGCTCTGCCACCCCCATCATGAATAAGTTTTTTCTTATATTCAAATGGAACTTCTTATGTTCCAGCTTGTGCCCATTGCCCCTCATTCTGTCGCTGGGAATCACTGCAAAGAATTCGGCTCCATCCTCCTTCAGCCCACCCTTTAGGTGCTTGTAAATACAGATAAGGTCTCCCCTCAGCCTTGCCTTCTCTGGGCTAAAAAGAGCCCCAGCTCTTTGAGCCTTCCCTCACAATGGAGGTTCTCCAAAGTTCTTTTACAGAAAACGACATAATTTGTTTTCATCTCATACCACTTTGTGCACAGTTTTTATCATTTCTTTCTTAATACCAAGAAAAAGTCAACGGGAAGTTAATTGGTCACCTTCTGCTTCCTCCCTTCTCAATCACCAGGGTGACTTGGGAGCTATCGATGACAAGTACGACGTTGCTATTTCCTCCTGTTGTGGTGCCTTAGACAACATTGTTGTCGATACCATTGATACAGCACAGAAGTGTGTGAATTTCTTAAAGGTGAAAGGAATTGGAGTCGCCACGTTTATAGCCCTGGACAAAGTAAGTGCTAGTACTTGGGCAGAAAAAAATGTTGATTTACCCTAATGTGCACAGTATTAATAGTGTGTGTGTATAATGAATGAATAGGCCTAGGTACAAATATGTATTAAATACGACTGTATTACACCGTGTATGTATTAATACAGGTAAAGCTAAACTATAAAACATGGCTTTTCTATTTAGCTTTTTTTAACAAATTAGCTAATTTAATAATTCAAGCAATCTAGTAACTGTGAACTATGAAAACTAGGAAAGAGAACAGTGAGTTATCAGTGATTTTTTAATTATACTGGAAGGAAGTAAAGATCCCCAAGGGAAGAAACTTCGCTGTTAATTAAAGCAAATGCAATTGTACTGCAAAGCCTTAACATACCTTGGAATAATGAAATTACCTTATAATTTAACCTAAGGCATCTCTCATTCACATATTTACTTTTTTTGATGTAGATGGCTGTATGGGAGAACAAAATGCAAAAAATCCCAACTCCTGAAAATACTCTCCGGTTGTTTGATCTGGTGAAAGTAACAGACGAGAAGGTTCGCCTGGCTTTTTACTTCGCGTTACGTGACACTCTCGTCACTAATAACTTGGAAGAAGCTACCACAGTAGCATTCGAAAAAGATAAGAGATGGAGGGTGGTAACATTGCAAGGACAAATCATTGAACAGTCAGGTATTTAAGTGCAAACTTGCAATTGTATTTTAAGCACTTTTGTAGATGGTATCTAAGCGCAATAAGCTCACTAACTTCATCTCTTTTGCTTTAGGGACAATGACTGGTGGTGGGGGTAAAATAATGAAGGGCAGGATGGGTCCCTCAGTTGTAACAGATGTTTCAGAAGAAGAGGTTAGTACATAATCAGAAAATAGGCTGAGACCTGAAATGTATCCTTATTCCTTCTGCTCTCGAAGGTGATTTGTAAGACTTGGTCGCTTGACCGGTTACTACTTGCAAAAGCTTGTCTTCTGAACACCAAGTTACCATAGAAATCAATGAGCATCAGATCTTAACTGTCACAAAAATTGCTTGAGCTTCTGCTTCTGTGTTCTTTGGTTTTTGCCTTCACTGCTCTGACTTCAGCCTTTCAATCTCAATCTAGTTTTATTTCCTCATACAATTCTGCATTACGAGCTAGTTTGACAGGTATCCTTTGGCTTACTTTTTCTTATGCTTTCTTTTGTTTTTCGTTATTACAATTGATCTTCTCTGCCATCAGCCTCCATATTCTGTCCTGCCACAGCAAATTTTTGAGTTGTCTTGTGTTTTAAGAAATCATAGACTGCTGAGCACATCAATGAGATGTTGCTTTGTTTTGTAGTGGCAGCACGAGGCAAATGATGGTATCTTATTTTTGCTTAGGTCAGTGAAATGGAATTGCAACTGCAGAAAGATTGTAAAAAAGCAGCACAGTATGAAGAAGAGAAAATAAAACTTGAAGAAGCCATAATGCAACTGCACCAAGATACTCGGGAAATGAGAAATACTTCAGAAAAGTACACAGCAAGTATCCAGGTGAGCGAGTTTATTATTGAGGCAATACCTGGCTGCTTCATGGATACGCAGGGAGGTAACTTCTCAGCCTCAGCTTAACACAATCCTTGGATCTATTTAAAAGGATCTTTTTAAAATACAGGATGCTAACACAGTTGTGTTTTCTGTAGAATTTAACTGAAGAAGAAATGATTCTGAAAACCCAAATTAAGGAACTTGAAGCGAACGTAACTGCTGCTGCTCCGGACAAAAACAAACAGAAGGAATTGGAAAACATTCTAAATGGTTATAAAAAAGGTACGTTTTGTGGGGAGAGCCTTATAGATAAAAACAGTACTCATGTTCTTTTACTAACAGAGGAATGAATGGCTTTTATTTTTTTTTTTGCAATTGCTCAGGTTGATATTTCAGTCAAGCTAAAGTAAACATTCATTTTAGAGTTAGGGGGTTTTTTTGGTTGGATTTTTATGGCTGTGTTCAGATTCATAGGGAAACCTAGTTTAATTAGAGATAAGAATTGTTCATGTAGAGGGTAATGATATTAAGGTCAAATAAAGGCTTTTGCTGTGTAACTGAACTATTACACGACTCTCTAAACCCAATATCCCACGTTCTGAGCACAGAGCCCTTCTTTTTTCCAAAGACTCTGAGAACTTGAATAACAGTTTCTCTGAAGAGATTGGTAACTTAGTAAACCTTGACTGCTGTTTTGTATTTCTTGGTCAGGGAATAAAATGAGCAGATTAAAACATTGTTCTCTGCCCCCACACCCGCACGGTCACCTGCTTTCAAAGTGCTTTGGGAAAGAGAATGCATATGGCTCTGGATTCCCTCTGTGCCTCTTCTGAACAGCAGAGCATCAAGAGAGCATGAATGCTTTACTTTCTCAATTACACTAAGTTTTGATGTTATAATTATCTTCTCTAACATTTCTACCAAATAACGGAGCGGTGCAAACCTGTGCTCTCTGGAGAGATGACAGCTCTCCACCTTTCAAGTCTCTGCTTTACCCTTTCCATCCCCAAAAGGAAGTTCTAATTCTGTAGCGAGCAAAGCTCTTAAACTTATTAAGATGGTTTTGTTGAGTTTTAAGTATAAGATAACCAAGGAAAGTAATCTGCCTTGAAGGCAGAGGAGGCTGTTTTATTATCCAGCATCTGTAGTAACGACAGAGTAACACCAGCTACTGAGCAACAGCTGGTGGCCAGTTATTACCCTTTAACCCCTTTGAGCATCTTCCCATTAAATAAATGCAAAGAATGAACTTGGAACAGCTTTGTATGCACTGTCTCCTGTGTTCATGTACTCTATACATATGAAGTAATCTAAAATTTTTGGTGCTTTATACCAAAAAAGCTTTGCTAGTGTAATAGTGTCAGAAAGATGTGAGCAGTATTTCTCTTTTTGCCACAGTAAAAAAAAAAAACCCCAACCATAAATGACATTTTTCACAGTATAAAGTTCTCAGTACAATAATCCAGCAGAGCTTTTTATCACTTCTTAATCTCGGTGCGATGCAGCAGTCCCGTGCTCCTAGGGACAGCGTAATGACCTTAACTGGATTCTGTTTATTGCCAGATTATGATTGTGCTGCTGAGAAAGCCGGTAAAATAGAAAATGAAGTTAAACGATTACATAACCTCATAATGGAGACCAATAATAATAAAATTAAGATGCAGCAAGACAAACTTGATAAGGTCAACAAAGAAATAGATGAATGTACTTCAACTATTACTAAAGCCCAAGTGGCGCTCAAGTCTGCGGACAGGTAGAGTAACGCTTTGGGCTGTAATTCCATATGGCTGTGGGAGGAGTTGGGCCTTTCCGTGGGGGATCTGTCAGGGCAGAGGGGATGGTTCTCATGAGATTTTGGCCAGAGGAAAACTGGAGGGAGAAGGTCATAATCTCTTTCTTTAAACTGATTTACCTCAACCTGAGACCGGTTCTGTTTTAAGAACCGTAATCTTTGTTAATTAGTGTGCTTTACAGGGAATCAATCAGCCTTCGGGTAGCTGTGTCTGGGGGCAGCAGTGCCTGCAGGATGTTTGCTTGCTTTATGTAGTCTCCATAGATTAAAAATCCCATGATTTTAAAACCTTAATTTTCACTTGCATGCCTAATACTGAATGTTGCTTGTGTCAAGGAGATAACGGGAAATAAAATTTTGTAGTTTCTAGTAGGTAGTTTAAAAGTAACATTTAATCAGTATTTCTCTGCTGATATTTGCTTGTCACTAAAATGCAGTATTTCAGGATAAGGATTCAAAATAGCACTTAATTGTCATGCAGTGGAGCAGTTCATATCTGAAGGGACTAGTTTTATTATGAGGCCCGTCAGGAAACAAAATGTGATTATTTATGTTTTATGTTAGCTTAGCAATACATAATGAATACGTAAAATGAATGTCAAAACGCTCTCTGAAAGAACAAATTAAGTCATTTAACGAGGCCTGTTTGCAGTATGTTTTAGGAAGACAGCTTTGTTTTATTTGGATATCCCAGGAGTGTGAGAGTTCATGCATAAATTCAACAAATGCCAAACTAAAAATCACTTCCTATTTGGTTGTCAATAGCTGTTGAGCAATCTTGAAAGTAGGATTGTGTTTCTAGATTATCTTATATCATATTTGCTCTCACGTGAGGTGTACAAACATCTTGGTACCCCTGCAGAAACCTGAAAAAATCTGAAGAGTCTGTGCTTCGCACGGAGAAGGAAATTGAAGATAATGAGAAAGAAATTAAAGACTTAACGGAAGAGCTGACTAAGCTGGAAGACCAAGCTACTGAGGTTATGAATGACTGCAAACAAGCTGAAGTAAGTGTCCTGTTAATTTAGTGTAGCTCTTCATAGAGGAGGCAGTCTCTGAAATAAATTTCAGATAGGAGTGGTTGTGTCAGTGTTGTTCTAATGGCTGATGTCTGTTACCCTTTGGCTTTAGACGTTCCTGGCAGGTAAAAGCCCCCTTGCCATATAAGCCTCAGACATGACAATGCTCGTCTAAAGTATCGTTCTTAGTTACTTCACTACTCATCCTCCAAAAATTCACACAGGGATAAAATGGCAAATAATGTTCTTGTCCGTATCCCGCAATATATTGTGTGCATTCATACAGAATTAATAATTTTGCTTAATAATTAATCAAAGTTGACCTTTAAATATAGATGCTGGGGGAAAATAATTATGCTAAACCAGTGCCTAGTGAGCAGTCTGGTCTTTGGGTAAAACCAGGATGATGAGTTATATTCTTCTTATCTCCTAGTTAGATCCTTCTGTTCTATTCTTCTGCAAATGTTGTAATGGAGCTGCAGAGTGATGTTCCCTGATGGTCAGGTGTATGTTTTTATACTTACCTGGAAATATATCTTGACCCAGTTTGCTGAAGCTAAGAAAAAAAACAAGTTTCCCCAAAGAAATTATTGCTTTTAAAACTTGCTTAAAAATACATTTTTTTCCAGTTATGTAGGACTTTAGTTTCCCATCTAGATTTATGTATGAGAGAGAGAGAGAAAACAACTATGACGGCTGAAATTCTTCCAAATAAAGCTGTTTCTTTGAGACAGTCTTTCTGTAAAACTGCCTTTTCACTAAAAACATCTGGGTCTAGGACTTGTTTAATCCACATCTGGAATGAAAATATAAACTGCAGCATATTTTCAGTCATTCCAGAATTCAGGAACCTGGTCAATGTAAATACAAGAATACGTATTTGTTTACATCGGTGTGTAGGATTGAGGGGAGCAAGCTCCGTGAATAATGTAGTGAAAACAAATCTATAACCCAAAAAAGTGGAAACGTTTTTGTAGGCAACTGATTAATGCTCTTTTTTGATCACTTCTGTTTAGGAAGCGTTGCCAGCAATTCAGGAGGAGCGTCGCAGTTTACTCCAGGACATTAAAACTATTCAAGATGATGAACATGCACTTCAAAAGGAAGCACTTAATATTAAGCTGAAAATTGATCAAATTGATAGACATATTTCTGAACACCAGTCAAAGCTTAAATACTGGCAAAAAGAGGTAGGGAAATTGTTTAGTTTCTAAAACTTGAACTGTAAGATCTCAAAAGATTACTGTGTTTACATGTGCTTAGAAAGCAGGTAACTTGGGGAGAAAACTAATATTCAGCTCATAGTTTATCAGTGTTCATGCTGAAAAAGATGACCTTTCAACCTTTTACCTTCCGGTTGACATTCGAGGTTATGGGTGAGTTATGAATTAAATGGTTTAGCTTCTACCTTCTCAAGTTTTTTATTTATGAAAGAATGTCAAGACCTCTTCCTTGAGTGCATTTCACCTAGAACTCGCAGTCCACTTGGTACATCAGGTTGCCTTTCCCCAGTTATAGATAATTGGGCCAATTGGAATTCCATGGGGCCAGGAATAAGCTCTGCTCCTCAGATTGCTGCTTGAACCGGGTCAGCGAATAAAACAGAGCCAGTGGGAGCCAGGAATTGCTAACTCCAGGTGCTCCAACACCCAGCTCCCCAGAGGGACTGGGGCTGCTGGCAGCCTTCATGCGAGTGAGCACGCAGCCAGCTCTACAGACCCGAGTTCTCCCTGTCGTGTCTGTTCTAACTGCTCGACTTCTGTCAATAGCATTGACTGGTATTTGGTGTGGTGATTTCCAAAGTGTCTCTGATCAGCTTCTGGGAAGGGCTTTTAATTCTTCTGGAACCAGTTCTGCATGGAATCCTGACTTTTATGGCCCATAGATAAGCTGAGTGCAGTCAACAAGAGGCAGTTCTGGGGGTTGGTTTTCCTTTGGTTGTCCTGCTTTATGGAAACAGCAAAAATCAGGTGGTGCCCAGGGAGGTGTGTTCAGAGGAAAGGCCAGTTAGGTGCCTAGAGCTCATAAAGTTATGTTTTTCTTATATATCCTTTCTGCTGCAATTCTTTACTAGGTGGGGATCTAGATCAGCAGGTGATCTTGTGTGTGGAGGGCCCTTTATACCTTTGTTAATTTGAGGATAACGGGGACAGCTACCCAGCAAGCAAAGATGCTGTCAGAAGCTTTTCCATCTTGAACACAAAGTATTAAGTATGGAGTTGTTAAAGTTCTGTGGTATCAGTAGATGAGATTTTTTTCCCCATTATCTGCTACTGCTCCTGTTACAGAGAAATCTCTGTAAGAATTACGTATGTAGTTTTCAGGAACAGAATAATAGGATAAAAAGGGTAGTTGTTGTCTTTCACATCTTATTCTTAAAGGGAGTTACGTGAAGAATCATTGAATGTTTTGAGACTGGAAGGTTCAGTGTGTACAAACACAGAAAACGTTTATTTTGGAAACATGTTCACGTGATGACTAATGTGATCTGTAAAGATTTCCAGCTGTTTTTTTTTTTCTTCTGGTTTTCAATTTTAGATATCAAAACTAAAACTGCACCCCATAGAAGGTCAACAACCTGAAGAACTTCCAGCACTAAGTCAAGAAGAGCTTGAGGCTATCAAGAATCCAGATGTTATCACTAATCAAATAGCTCTCCTGGAAACCCAGTGTCATGAAATGAAACCCAACCTTAGTGCTATTGCAGAATATAAGAAGAAGGTAAAATTAATTACTGTTGTGTAGAAGTAGGATTCATCCCACTGATGGTGTGTTGCCTGTGAGTGCAGCAGTACAGCACAGCCCGCACCTAAGGGAAGCGCTGTCTGTACAGCTTCATCGTTTTCTGGCACTTGAACCTGTACAGAATTCACCTAATAACCTTCAATTCATGAATAAATTCCACTGTGTGTTTTAATTCAGGTGACTGCTCAAGTGGATCCTGCCCTTGAAACGCACATGAAAATGTGCCCTTTACCTGGGTGACAAAAGAACAGAACACCCCTGATCCGTGGACATGCCGGGGAAAGGCGGTCCCATTCCTCGGTTCCTTTCTTTTAGAAACTGAGGTGGAACCCTGGCATTTTCCCTTTCTTCTCTGCAGGCTGAGCTCTTGCTGTCAGCTTGTGCTTAGCCCAGTGGGGAAGGTGTATGTAGGAGCTTAGGCACAGCTCTTATCCTTGATGCTGCAGATGGTGGGGGAAGACAACTTTCTCCTGTGAAAGTTTTTTGTATTTACAATCAACTAGTCTTGTCCAGACAGATCCACAACAGGCTGTTCTCTCCTCTCAGTACTCACTTCAGTAACATTGGACTACTTAACAGTATAGAGAGATCAGCAACATAGAGTAGAGAGATGAGAGAGTTAAAAAAAAGAGATGGTTTGGGTTAGTTCTTTTGTTTCAAGGCTGTTGGCCGTTCTGGGAACAGCAGCTTTTAAAATTGTAGGAAAAATGGTTTAAAATCTAAATTAAGGAGACGGCTCTTTTAACTGTACTCTTTGGGCTTTTTCTCCAGGAAGAGCTGTACTTGAAACACGTGGCTGAGCTGGATGACATTACCAATGAGAGAGACAACTTCAGACAAGCTTTTGAAGACCTTAGGAAACAAAGGCTAAATGAATTTATGGCAGGATTTAATATGATAACAAATAAACTGAAGGAGAACTACCAGATGCTTACTTTGGGAGGAGATGCTGAACTAGAACTCGTGGACAGTCTGGATCCCTTCTCTGAGGGAATCATGTTTAGGTTTGTCAAAATACTTGGTGTTGTTGCTCTCATTCTTAATTGCTGTGTTCCTTTTTTTCAACCTGCTTTTTAAAGTGAATTTTCATTGATCATCAGGTAACCGAGACAGTCCCCCTTCTTGGCAGGTATTGGCAAGATACTGACAGAAGCCACAACTTTTTAGCTGTTGGGTAACAAAGGGATTAATTTCTCCTTAAGAAATAAGTAACTGTCAGCAATTAAAAAGCTTTGACTTTGCTGTAGCAATTTCCCCAGGGTTTCTTAATTCCCAGATAAATTCATTCTGCCTAGGGAATGGTGTCAATCACATCGGTAACTGGAGAGGATTCTGTCATAAATGGTCCTGAGAGTATATTCATCACTTAAGAGTAGAATAGCATTTTTGAAAGATAATTAAATGGCAGTTCCTTAAGTGTTGTAGTTCCCACAGAGAAGAGCTGAGCATGACAGTAGTTGGAGTTCAGGCAGACATCAGCTGACGGCGGAGCTGTGCGGGCACCCAGGGGTCAGTTACTCCTCAGTGAACACAAATAATCCAGTTTGCTCCCTCTCAGCTGTGGAGAACTAAGAGTATCAATAAGCAGCTCATCCGTGGCTTTAGTCGAGCTGCTTTGTGTCTTCCAAGAATTCCCTCCTGCCTCGTGACTTGCTTTTCACCACGACGTATTTATTTTCATCAGGAACAGAAATGAGTTACAAACTCTTAAATTTCTTTCAGTGTTCGGCCTCCAAAGAAAAGTTGGAAGAAGATATTTAACTTATCAGGAGGAGAGAAGACTCTTAGTTCACTGGCTCTAGTTTTTGCTCTTCATCATTACAAGCCAACACCACTTTATTTTATGGATGAGATTGATGCAGCGCTTGACTTCAAAAATGTATCCATCGTAGCATTTTACATCTATGTAAGTATTGAAGGGTAACTTCTGTAATGTAATTTTTTCTTCTCTGTCAGAAAAGACAAAGTGGTAACACGATTATGGTCAGATTTAATAATCTGGAACGGTAGAATATTTTCAAATAATTAAGTGGAAACTCTGTACTGAGCAGATTTCCAGAAAGGTGCTTAGAATGTTGCTTTCGGCATAGTTTTTTTTCTAAGCTGCTAAGTATCTGCTTTACTGAAACGAGGCAACTGATAGAGGATTTACAAACTTTTTCCCCTCCAAATTGTGTTTCTAAAGCTGTTGAAAGAGTGTTAGAACTTGCCAAAGGTGCCACATGTATCGTCAGCTGAGAGTGCAGTAACGCCTTCGCTCTTCAAATGCACCATGTATCCAAGGTCACGGTTTCATTCCTGGGAACAGCCGAGGTTCCTTGGGGTTTTTATTTCAGTTTCATTAACGTGAGCTGTTTGCCCCAGGTTTCCTTGATCTGTGTCTTTAGCAGAGTGTTTTAGTCTTTCTTGCCTTTAAAAATTCTGTTGTCACTGTATTTAATTCAAGCAAACATTTCCATTGCTCCAGTTGGGGTTGCTACAGTTAAACTTGGCCTTTTCAGAATTATCCAAAGTATAACAACTGGTTTGGGGAACTAATTAAAATGAGGGAAACCCTTAGGAGACCCCTGCCTGCAACTGTAGTTCTAAACTTCGCTGCCACGATGTCTGTATTTTCACAAAGGCGGGTCTGTCCCCCAGATGCGATTCGGCAGAGCAGAGACTTTAATTGCAGCTACAGAATAACACTTCCATTTGTAAGTCAGTACAGTTTGGCTCTTGAGTGCAAATGGATTATGATACAGCTGTAGCTCCTGTGCTCCACACAACTTCTGAATGAGTACTATCCAGGGAGAAAAGGATCCAGAAAAATGAGTGCTATCCTGGGAGAAAGGGCCTCGCCACAGCAAGAAGAGAAGCCAGACCGTGCATTGACTCTGCTCCTCTGGTGAACCTACACTGATACTGCTGGGTTCTTTTCTTTTGAAAGCACCACTAAATTTAGGTGTTTTGTTCATCAAATCATACAATAGTTTGAGTGGGAAGGGACCTTTTGAAGGCCATTTAGTCCAACCTCCCTGCCCTGGGCAGGGATACCTCCCACCAGACCAGGTTGCTCACAGCCCCATCCAGCCTGGCCTTGAACCCCTCCAGGGATGGGGCAGCCACAGCTTCTCTGGGCAACTCGGGCTGGTGTCTCACTACTCTCAAGAGTCAAGAATTTGTTCCTAATATCTAATCTGAATCTCCCCTCTTTCAGTTTAAAACCATTCTTCCTCATCCTATTGCTCCACTCCCTCATCAAGAGTCCTTCCCCATGTCTCCTGTTGCCCCTTTAGGGACTGGAAGGGGCTCTAAGGTCTCCTTGGAGCCTTCTTTTTTCCAGGCTGAACAACCCCAACTCTCAGCCTGTCCTCACAGCAGAGGGGCTCCAGCCCTCGCCTCATCTTTGTGGCCTCCTCTGGTCCATGTCCTTCCTGTGTTTGGGGGCATCACAGCAGGACACAGCACTCTGTTGACTCTTGTGATTCTGCCTCAGGGTCACACATCTGGTGCTCACCATGGCTTGTCCTCATGAGCACAGGTTTTGCTTTCCCCTGTTCCCAGTGCCTGGAAATAGGCTTGTTTTCTTTTTCATTCTTAAAGCAATAACTTGCTATCACTTGAAGTGACTTAGTAATGCTCTCCGTTGGTAAGTCTTGTAGAATTCGTGTTAAGACTGTGGTGACCTCTGGAAGAAAATCATGCATGTTTAATTGAATTCACTTGACTTATTCAAGATAAAAAGAGGAGAGTCACGGTTAAATAAAGGGCCGTGCAGGTTGTGCACACAGTAGTTACGCACAGCAGGAGCCCTAAGGCCTCATCACCTGCAAATTTGTTGAAGGGCAAAACTGTTCCCAGTGACGTGTAAAACCTGCACGTAGAGATGATGGAGGAACAGCTTTTTGAACTACCGTGTGCTAACACAAACCACTTCTGTTTCAGGAGCAAACAAAAAATGCACAATTTATCATCATCTCCCTGCGAAACAACATGTTTGAGATCGCAGACAGACTAATTGGGATTTATAAGACTAACAACACCACGAAAAGTGTGGCAACAAACCCCAAAGTTATTGCATCCAAAGGACTGGCTGAACTGGGTGCTCTGGGGTGTAGCATAGCTCAAGAATAGGGTGGAACAAAGCTCCATCCTTGTTGCTGCTGTTCAACTTTTTTCTAATACATTTTGGTATTTGACATTTTTTTCTTTGAGTATTTTGTCTATTTGAGCTTGTTAATAAAACAACACAATCTGGTATTTTAATTGTAACACTCTCTGTATAGATCTTCATTCTATGAACTGAATTTATTTATTTTTTAAAAAGCTATTTCTCAAATGATGTATCTAATATTCCCTGGGTAAGTTTGATGTCAGTGTTTGGGTTCTGTATCTGGTTTTAAATGCCTGGGGTTTACTGTTTGTGTTAAAGTAAGCCAACTGCTTTTAAATGTCACCAGCGTGTCCTGGAGCATTAGTTCCAGTAGGTGAAGTCAGTCCACTTACTGACTGCTGGTGTCTGCACCGCTGCTTGTAGCCACTGTGTAATGAACTGGTTCCCTTTCAAAAGCTGCTCTTCAGTTATTTTCCTCTCCCCTCCCGCGGGGACAACTCCTCCCTCTCAGGCTGCGGCTGTTTCACACTCGGGATTTATTAACACAGTCCTTACCATCTGCTCCCTTCTGCCCCCCTGACAGAGGGGTTAGGTACCGCTCTACCCTCCCACACACGGGTCTCTGCTTTGAATCTCAGCTTTTTTTTTTTGTACCTTAACAACTGAAACTGTGTTTTATTCCAAAAGTCAGGGCAGTACCTGGTGGGCTTGCACTGGTGCTGCTCCAGCTCAGGAAGAAGGCTGGGGTTGGGGGGGTAGAAGAGCTGGGAGAAGCTTCGCCCGTTTCCACACAGAGACACACAGACCCTGAGTCGGTTTGTCCTGCTTTTGTTGCCATAGTCCCAGTGCAGCCAAACCCAGCGAGATGGACCCAAACCCTCACCCTTCCCTCAAATCACCAGCCTGGAGCTGGGGGGAAGGCTGTACTAATTTGCTATGACGTGTGTAACGAAGAAAGGGAAGCCCCAGGGGCAGGTGACAGGGAAGCACAAGAACTTCTGAGCTCACAACTTCTGTGAGTTGTTGCTGAAGTGCAAGAGGAGGTGTGGGGCAGGATCCCCCCCAGGGAAATGAGCTGGAGAAGGTGGAGGAGGGAGGAGAACAATGTGCTATTTTCACCTGCAAGAGCCATTCCTGAATGTCTGGTTTCCTGATACTCTCTCATCTGTGCTGTCAGAGGCCACCTTGGTACCCTGGCACCTGCACTGTTCCCCAAGGGCTGCTTGAACACTTGGAAACTGCAGTCTCTTCCCCTACTGGAACTCAATACAATGTTTTTCAACAAGGCTTTTTCTCTTAAAAAAAAAAAAGAAGGAAAAAAAATATAAATAAAAAAAAGGGTAACATCTCTAGAATGAGGTTTCAAAAGGTGGGAAAAACCCCACCCGAGGTTTGACAGGGTATGAACCTCTCTCACACCTCAATCAAAAGGCAGTAAAAAGTATTTTCTTGAAAAATTTCACAAGTTACATAAACCTTGGCAGACAGGACTTGTATCCAGCACAGAGGAGAGCAAAGAGCAGGGCTGAAGCAGCTCATGTCCACTGTGTGACAGAGCTGGGAAGAGGAAAATGCCCCTTCCGTGCCACACACTCCAGTTCCCGTGCCAGCTCAGATGCTGGTACCCACCATCTTGCTGTCTGACACAAATACTGGTGAAACAGGCCTGTCGTGGGCAAGATGAGAGGCCATGAAATCACAGACCCACCTGGGGACATCCATTTGAGAGAATCTTCCCAAAGTTCACGCTGCAAAAAAAGTGGGGCACTTGGTAGAAAATGAAGCAGGACAAGAGAGCGCTGCTGGACAGGCAGAGTCCTGCTTGTCCCCTCTCAGCTCCGTGTGACAGCGCTGGGCAGGAGCACAGGAAGGTTCTGTGCAATAAGGAAATCAAGGCATTAGCCAATCCTACTGTAAGAATATATTTTATTTGTATGCAAATTTATGAAAACATAGTGTATTATAAGTACAAGTACTAAATGTTTCAGTCAGTGGTAAAGGCATTTTATAAATTCCTATAGTCTTGAAAAATAAAGTTGCATTACAAACTCTGTTAAAGTTTTTAAAAGTAGGTAAAATAAAAGCAAGGAAAGTCAAAACAGCAGCCTCACGTAGCATCAGGTTTTGAGAGACTGATGTGCCAAGTGACAGCCTCCTACCAGGGCTTAAGATAAAACCAAATTCCTCATTTTACTGAGAAATTAATATGACGGCATTTGTCAATCCCAGGATCCACCCAAACACCATTTCAAACCCTGACCAGTGGGTTGCAGGGATTTGCCTTTGCAACTCTGAAACGTTACAGAAAACACATGTACGAATTCCAAAGGCTGATCCTCACACAGGGGCAAAGGCCCAGCCCTGGGAGCGCTGCTGGCTCCTGCCTCAGCTGACTCCAGAGGGGCAAAGCCTCTGAGCTGCCCAGTAGCCGTGGAGCTGGACCCGGGGTTTTACCAGTACAGCGATACCAGGGTGGCAATATGGTTATTGGGATCTTTATTTAGGCTTCTGGAACGTATCAGCATCCCGTCTGAGGACTGACCTTGCCCACAGCTCTCGCTGAAATCTGGCAGCAACTGGTATTTTGCAGGAGCCCCGCTAGTGCCCGCTGGTAGCCAGAGGCAAGTTTTGGTTTGCACAAGGGTTTTAAAATACCAACAGTTAAAGGTTAGCCTCAGAAATCAATCACTATTTAAACACAAGAGCCAATGAACGCTGCTATGCTAGAATACACTACTAGTTTTATCAAGTCAAATAAAATTAGACGGCAAACCCCAGATGGGTTTTCAGGGAGTTGTAAGCTCACCTGTGCTCTGCTGCTGGAACTGCAGCTCTCCAAGGCTGTCCTGGTACTTGCTGGGATCAGCCTGGTCATAACTGAAGGGCAACAGTGGGGGTTTCTCTCCCCAGCACAGTTTAGACTGGAGCATCTCCTCAGAAGTAGCCAACAGTGTCAGTGACCAGCTGAGTGCAGAATAAAACGCTACTGCATTTCTCCTGTGCCAAGGTAAAGATCTCTGTTACTTGTGCTGAAAAGCTGAATATAAATTTATATTCATTGTCAAGTTGTTTTAAGAGCTCTTGACGTTTGAAATCCTTATACCACTGACTGCAGTGGGAGGTTTGGTGCTTATGGATCTACTTTCACCATATATTCAATGATTTAGCAAAAAAAAAAAAATCAGGGCTCCCGTTAGTAAGAGACTAAACACACCCCTGATTTGTCTTTTTAGCCAGCACTAGAAACCTACGGGTAGCATTTCACCACAGCTCCCACAGGTACTGCTCTGTTAAGGTGGAAACAACCATTTGAAAGACACAAAGTTATTAAATGCAGGTTAAAAAAAGAACAACCAACAAACAGATGAAATCACATCTGTTACTGGGATCACACCCAGTGAAACCAAAGGAATATACGCTTTAAAGCCCAGAGGTGAATCAGTTAAAATACATTCAGAGGGAGGTCAGTAAAACATAAAATAGGAGGTTTATGCACAGCAGAGCTAGTGCCTGACCCGCTCAGGACTAGCCCCTTTGCAGCCTGAGGTGGTTTTTTTTTACCCTTTAATGTTGTAGTGTCTTTATTTAAAAAACAATGTAAATTATGGTACCAGCGGGGAAAAAAAAACCCCAAGATAGTAGATGTTTAAGGAGTTTTTACAACCAGGACTCCAGATTACAATGTCTAAGCTGCTTACAGCTTTCTTGGGCAGATAGATAGCATTTCTCACCAGCTCCCAGTTTAAACAAACCCCTACCAACCAACAAACCAGTCAGCGTGAGCAGAAGAGGAAGCCTGTTTCATTGCAAATCTTCTCAGTTAACCAAGAGGTAGCAAAGAGGAAATCCGTACAGTACAGGAAAATAAAGGATACAGAAATAGAAAGGGAAAATGTAGAGCTTTAACAATCCAGCTTTTAAGTAGCAATTAAAAAACATCCTGGGGGTTCCCTACGCTACTTTTTAATCTAGTCACTGAAATAGTCAAAAAGAAACAAACCTCCCTAAAAATTCCACCAGTAAATTAAATGTATGGCACAGCACATCCGTCATATTCTGCAAATGGGTGCAGAAATCTTGATAAATAAGCAGCAAGAACGCAGAGACGTAAGTGGCAGTAGCTTCAATTGCAGCTGATGATACCAGTTTCTGAAGTGAACACGCAGTTACCAGTATTATAAAAAGAAGCAGGACCGCTAAAGGATTTACAGCCTGGAGGAATGGTTTAGATTCCCTTCCTTCCTTTCCACTGCTTTTGCTGTGTAACTTCCTTTTTGGAATCAGTTTTATTTTTGGAGTGAGGATCTTGTTGATGTGACCGACTTCAGTTTTAGACCACACATCTTTCAACAGGTGCCCAACCCTCGGGTAAATCTCCACAGGTTTAACATCCGGCAGTTGCTTCTGTTTCAAAGCTTTTATACGTTGATGCATATCATCCACCTTCTCAAGAAAAACAAGTGGGGACTCTTCTTTTTGAATAGATGTGTTCAGTGACATTAATGCGAGCTGTTCTTCCCTTATTTTTTTCAACTTCTCAATGAGAGGCTCATATTCTTCCCAAATGTGTGTGTTGATGTCATCCAGCGCCGTCAGCAGAGCTTGTTTTTTGTGCTCCAAGGTATCGCTGAGTTTCTTAAAATAATGGATTACTGCTTTCTTATCCTCCTGAACGACGCTTTCACACTGGGACTTCTGCTCCTTCAGCTTTTCAATGAGCAAACATACATCGCTCCAGTGTTTATCAGTCAGCTGCTCAAGAAGTTTCCCAGAAGACTCCTTTTCTTTTAGGTAGGCACTTTGAAGGTCATCTATGGGGTGGCCGTTGTGTTTTCCTATTGTAAGGCAATGGCCACACACCAGTTTTCTATCCAAAAGGCAGTAAACGTTCAGCGGTTGCCTGTAATGTTCACTGCAGGTTGCAACATCAGTGGGGTCTTCCTGCTGGTATTTCTCAATAATAGCTTTCAATGCAAAATTGATGGGCAACGATTCGATACCAGCGGCAGGAATTTCAACGATACTCCTACAGTTGGGACACTTCAGTGGGAGTCTCAGGGGTCTCCAGATGGAAAAGTTTTCCGACAGCTGAATAACACCCTCCAGACAATTCCGACAAAACGTATGGGAACAGGGCAGAACGCGCGGATCTTCAAATATGCTATAGCAAATGGAACATGTTAATTCTTCCTCAAAGTGATGCATGTCCTGCCAAAAAAAAAAAAAAAAAAACCACCCAAAAGTTTCATGAGTTTAATGTCATTTTACAATCAACTCGTTTAAAAGTGGTTTTAGTAACCTACACGCCTCAACATCACATTCAGTGATCAGTAACCTAAACCTGCATTGGCAGCTTATTACTAAAGGGAATAAAAAAAGGCCAAAGAGCAATGGTTCAAATGTTTCAGCAAATTATGGTCTATGCTCATAAGCTAAATGACGAGACAGAGTTCACCCATATCCAGCTTTTACCTTAAAAAGCTAGAAAAAGCAGCAATCTGCTATTTAGCTATTTCTTGAAGTGAGAAACAACAGAAGAAAGCAATAAAAGTTAGAACTAAAGTTTCTAAATAACCTAAAAATTATGAAAACTTTCTCCCACTGTGAGTAACATAAGAATAGAACAGGAAGTACAGAAACTTTTTTTTCCTCCCCTTTCTCAACTGTTACTTTTGCAATATTCACTAGAGTATTAAGCAGTCAAATTTACTAAAAGCCTTGTCTAGGTTCTGGCACAAACAAAACTAACTCAGTGGCCCTTAAACACAACACCCCCAACAGTAATTAGACTTGTGGCCTTATTCCTGGGTTACTTTAAGCACAAAACTAAAAATCTAACTTTCGTTTTCCATTCGTTGTAATATTGTCTTGTCTTTCTTTGCCAGCTTAATGAAATCACACTGTAAAGTCACAAGTAACAATAATTCTAATGCCAGTTTTCATTTAAAAAAAAAATTCATAATTCTGTTTTACATTGTTAAAGAAAAAAAACGGGGAAATTAGTATGAACTTCCCTTATCTTGCTGTCACATTTTCCTGTCCCCTTCATCAGTTCTAGTCAGCTCTGTAGACTTTGCTACACTGCAAAAATAAATTATCCAAGCATTTAGTATCGAAGACTCTCAATGTAGGGTCTAACGCTAAATCTGAAAACAATAACGTGCTGTGGGGCTAACGCAGCTGCACAAAGTGCTCCAGAACCTTTGTTCGATTCAGTCAGGAAGCTAATTACTTATGAGATGTGGTTAAAAAGACTATTTTATTCAGATGTGCCCTCCTAAGGTTTTTAACTCATTAACTTATTCTTGCATCAATCAATCAGCATTTCTAATTGACACCAAGATTAATAAAGTTTGATTTACTTTAAGCGAATCTACTTAAAAGGAAGTGGATTATTAAATATACTGTCTTTTGAAAATAAAACCTTAAACTGCGTTTGAAATCCTGAAAGCCACTAAGGATTAAATTTGGAACTAACAAACACTTTGTAATAAATAAAAGGCACAGAGGGACCTGATGGAAGTCAGAAGCCAAATACTCAAATCCTAGTTCTTCGAGAGTTAAATCAGCTCTGAACAGAGAAACCTATTCTGGTTGTACAGGAATACATGTGACTTATCTCACTGTATGAGATAGGCTGGTATACCCAAAAATGAGCGTTCAACAAAGTCCTATCAGATTTCCTTTGCCCTATAAAACCAGACTGAATAATAAATGAATGAAAATCTAATGGCCACAATCACCCAAAAAAATCAAGTTCAATTCAAGGAGGTATTTGTATGTTGCTTTTTGAGCAAGTCAACTTTATATTGAAACCAATTTTGATTAATTCAGCTTTATTTTTAATTTTATCCAACACACATCAGGTCATTTTTTCAGCTAATAAATATAAAATGTTGGTTCATGTATTTGAACTCCACTTTTTAAAGAGACCTTGCCAGCAGTTTTGAAGAAAATCTACTAGAGAGACATAATTCTTAAGAACCACCCTTTAAAAGAGGAACGATGAAGTGTGTTAGCATTTGTAACTAATGTATTCTCCTAGTTAAAGAGAATTAATATCAAGTACTACAGCCATTTAGCAAAAGACATTCTCACCACTATAACATTAAATCCACTTCTGTACTGCACTGCTCTTACTAAAACCCATGAGATACTTCTCTCTTTACTGGCGAGCCACTGACCTTTATATTCCAGGTTTTCCAGTCAGCCACTGTGGCAACATCGGCTTCTTTAGGTCCCTACGTTAATAACTTCACATTTTTAAGTCATGTTCCAGACACTGGAACTAAAGAAATGTGTCAATAATGAAGAGAAGCTGAATAACAGACCTACTTCACTGTCCAGATAAATTCTTTTCTGAGAATTAATTCCCATGGGAAATACATTTAAATGTTTTATTGATGTATATATACACACATATACAAGTTATGAATCTTAGGAATGCCACTTCCACATAAATAAAAGAAAAAAGAATCAGTTAAGATTTTGCTCACAGTTAGAAAAGAAAGAATCCTTAGTAAATACTCTCATTCATTATGTTCTCTTATAAAGTGAAATTAATATAGTTTAAAAAAAAAAATAAAATCTATGTTTAAACTCACTATTTTTTCCCAAATCTAGGGCTGTAGTTCTCTTCAAAGGAACTGTTACAAGAGGGAAATTTTCTTTATAAAAACCACACATCTAGCTTATTTGAGCTACATAAAGGGCAAGACAAAATTAATGTCCAAAAATCACTTTTAACTGCAAAGTAGTTGCTTGCTACCAATAAACCGAAGGAGCAACTTTACAATTCTTTTTCTTAGCTCTGTGATGGATCCCCTCAAACTCTGCAGGGGTAACCCCCTTCCCCCAGGCAGCGTGTCCTCCAAGAACAGCCAGACGCCGTGCCGCAAGGCTGCGCAGGTTGGAGCAGCCACAAGCCCGAGGGCCTGTGCTCGCTCCAGGGCTGTTTCATAACCCTGCAGCCGCTAGCCAGAAGGACCGAAATCCCCATTTCCACAGAAACATACTGCTCTGTTTCCCAGGCAACTGAGAAATTTAAAGAGTGACAGCAGTTGCCTGTTAGCGAGCAGCTCTGGAAAGCCAGGCCGGCGGTGTGAGGGCAGGAGTTTCTGCTTTCAGCTCCAGCCGAGAGCGTCTGGGGCTGCACAGAGCACCCTGCTCCAGCGGCCTTCCAGGCACCCCCAGAAAAAAGACACTGGGGTTTTAGTTGTTATTCATCAATTTCCAAACAGCATTCGCAATATTAGTGTTGACGTTTGCTATAGGCACCCTGTGGGGGTTTGTTTGATTTGTTCTAGATAACTACTCCAAAGTTGTACCAGGGAAGCAAAAGGTAAAAATCCTGACATTCAGTTTCATCCTGCGCTGGCAGTAGCACCGAGGAAATAGTCTGCACTTGAAAAATAGAGCAAAGAAAAATGTAGATGGCTGTCAGAAACAGAGAGGCTGGGAATACCAACAGAGTGACTCGAGAAGATCCATCACAGAGTTAATCAAAAAGAAATAAAAAAGTTTTCCAGAAAAATAAAAAAAAAGTAAGTAGCAGGAAGCTGGTGAATGCTTTCCTGCACAGAGCAGATACTTTTCCTTAAGTGTTCCAAATAACAGTGGTAGCTGTTATTATACACACGTGTGTATATACTTTAAGAGTCACACAGTATAAGCAAATTACAAACCAGAAGGTATCTTTAAAATGCAAAAGTGTAATTGTGGCAGTAACACAGTGAGTTTCAGAAATCTTCCAGCAGTAGAAGGCCTGCTGAGTGGCTGTGATTTCATCCTCTTCTAATTAGCAATACCGTAGGCAAGATGAAAACACACACTGCAACGTACCTATTTCTACCAAAGCTTTCAGTTAAGCAGATCAAAGTAGTGAAGCATGTTCCTCACCTAGCAATCGGAACCAGTGCTCATCCAGCTAATTATACAAGATGCTGTTTAGAAACAATTATATCCGGAATACAGCATGTCAGTGTTCAGGTAGATAGATAACTACCTGCTGTGTAGGAAAAGCCAGCTCTAAGAAGTCAATACACCCTTTTCTACTCTGGAAGATTTTAAAAGGTGTTCGGCCTTAGATAACAGTCATGACAAGAGTTATAAGGGTCACTTAAGGCAGACCCTCCCCAGGAGTCAGTGCTGCCAGGCTCCCCACTCCTCCTTCACACCACTGTCAGAGAAGAAAATGACATCTGCGCTCTCGTGAAGGACACTGGAACACTCGACTTTCAATACCATACCGTACTTAAACTAAACCCACATCAAAAATGCCATCTCCCCATCCCACAGTGGTCCATGAAGTCCTCCTATACCACTAGCACAGAAGCTCAAAGTTGTGGAGTGTAAAAATAAAAGATTACATGACTTCATGGGTAGTGTTTTCCACTTAAAAGTCACCTTCATAGTAATGTACAATGGAACTTTTAAAAAAAAAAAAAAAAAAACAAACCAGAAGGCCGAGGTGCAGCTCTGGTATTTGTCATTGCATCACAAGGAATCGAGCTTGCTACACAGCTACCAGGTTTGCTGGCTGTTTACAACAGGCCAGGCACCAGAAATCACAAACAAAAGCCAACCTTAAACCCTTCTATTCCAGCCCGTTTCAGCTGCACGAATGTCCCATGCCCAAGTCACAACAATTCTCAACCAGGAGTGTTCTGCCCCTAGTCCCTATTCCTACCACAGCTACTACACCACTATCCCAAGACTTTTACACTGTTTTTTTCTTTTCTTTTTTTTAATGACCTGAAAGATCAAGACAATTGAGAAGTCTGTCTAGTCTCCCTATGAAGCTAACCTGACAGTTTCCTTCTGTATAACCCTCCACCGGCTCCCTGTCTGCCTCTACAACAAGCTTACACAAGTTACCACATCCAAGACAACCCCCAAATATACTACTCTACCCCTTCCACGTTCGTATTCTGTTGCTGGGAGTCGCTCTCCATCCCTTCCCTCTTGAATTCTGCTAAAGCTTCTGGTCTTGAGCGCTCGTTTGCATCTCGTTATTGGGCAGAGGAGCCAGAAGGAAGAGGACACCTTGACCTGTCACCTGCAGATCCTCTGCCACCTCCCGTAGCCCATGCGGCCGCAGTAACGATAACCGCACCTCTATTAATAACTAGAAAAAGGGATCGACACGAACCCCAGAAACTTCCTAAGGTTACAAAGTCAGAAATACCCTTAAAGACAACGAAAGAAGCGGTGGGGTATGTGACACCTGAGCGCTACCCGAGGACAGTGATGGCTCCCGGAGGTGGCGGGTCCCCCAGCTCAGCGGGCCAGGCTGCCGGCAGCCCCGGCGCTGCCCCGCNCGCGCCCCCGCCGCGCGGGCGGAGTGGGGAGGGCGGTCCCCCCGGCCGCCGCTCGGCTCCCAAGGCGGTTTCACCTCAGAAGGCCGGCCTTGCCAGCTCCGATACCGGGTCAACCCTTCACAAAACACCTCCCGGTCCCACAGCCGCGCTTCCCCACAAAACACCCACACGCACGTATACAAACGCCCGCCGACCCACCTGGGCGTTCCCTCGGCTGCTCGCCGCTCACCTGCAGCCGCTCCCCGGCCCTCCGAACGGGGAGCTGGGCCGAGACACACACCACCACCACCACCGCCGCCGCCGCCGGGTTCAAACAGCTGGGCCCGCTTCCCTCAGCGCCGCCGCGCATGCGCAGAAAGAGGCGGGGAGTGGGGGTGGGGGGGAGAAGTACCAACGGCCGCGGCGTTCGAAAGTCAACGGCCCGCGGGGCGGGGCTCCGCCTTCAAACCGGGCGGGCGACCGTTAGCGGCCGCCCTCGCCCCCCCCCTTCCGCCGCCATAACGCGGCGCTGGTTTGGCCGCGCTCCTCCGCCATTGGGGGTCAGCCACGTCCCGCCAAACCCCTCCTCCTTCACAGCTCTGGGAGAAATTCACCCCGAAGCTGAAAACCGAGAGCCGTAAAAGCGCCTGACAGGCTGAGGGGGAGCAGAACCAGACCTTCCGCCAACCGCTGATCCCAGAAATAACAACAGATTTAAGTGGTAAAGGTCAGATTCCATTTAAGCCTGTCTTCCTACTTAGGCTACCGAAGACACTCAAGGTGTTTTAAGTGAAGCAAAATTGTTCCTGCCATATGTTAAAATTGGGCGAGTATAATGAAGAACATAGCCTAAATATATATATATATATATATATATATGCAGTGCCAAATTCACCTTTTAAAATCCTCAAGAGCAGAATGGGGGGTATCAGCTCTAAGTATTTGCCGACCAAAAACTGAGATCGCAGTAGAAAGGGGATGGATGAGGTACGGGGGACCTGTGACACGGGTAAACCTCGAGATTTTATCAACTGAAAGTACCCAACGTTGTGCAGCCTTTTCTCATCCTCCAGGTTATTCTATACATTTATTTACAGCGCACAGAACTACACTAAGACTGCAAACTATTCTCAGATGTGGCTTTCACAGTGGCTTTGAAAGAGAAATGAAATTCATTTAGTGTTGTAATGTAAATTACATAGTACATCATCATTCAAAAGTTACCTAAACATCTGTCTTAGAACTGGTGTTTAGAGGACCTTATACAAATATCTGGGAAACATCTGGAATCACGTTTCAAATAATAAGAACCTCATGTTCTAACAAATTAACCATTACAGTTCAGCTGATAAGCACAGAGTTTAAAAGACTACATCAACCTCTAATTGCTCTTTTTCCTGTGAAGCTGTTCTAATAGAATCATAGAATGGTCCAGGCCAGAAAGGACCTCTAGGGTCATCTACTTGGACCTCCCCACAGTCAGCAAGGACACCCCCAACTAGACCAGGTTGCCCAGGGCCTCATCGAGCCTCACCTTGAATATCTCCAGGGTGACACATACTTTTGACATCAGTTATGTCACATTTGTTTTGAATATTTAACAGTTTTAATTGCAACTTTTTCTATGCTATCAAATTGATTTTTTTCCAACCTTAAGTTGCAACAGAGCTTTCTGTCACCGTAGTTCCACTTGGGGCAGGACAGCAAGCTAAGTGCAACTTGTGCAAAACAGATGAGTTTTCTAAAAATACATGCATTTTCCAACTCGTATAGTTTCTGATTTTGTTAAAAAATAAAAAAAAAAGTTGTTGGCTGTTGATTACTTTTGCTACCCAAATCTAACTACATTTTCTAATACACATTCCTTATGATCACACCTCTGTATATGCTGGCTTTCAACATCGTCTCCTTGAAGGGTAGGTTGATAAAATCACTCTTGCTACCAAAATGGGCCACCAAGAGCAGGGTGTGTGTGTAAAAAATATACTTTTTTTTTTTCTCCCACTCGGTGATAGAAGATGAAAAAAAAATAGAAAAATATTTTAGCAGCACTCAGCTATTTGCTTGATTTTTAATAGGAATGTCAGGTAGGATTTGAACTAACTGGTAACTCTAGTATTCGCAGGGGCACTTGTTGCTGAACAGCGCCTGGGATTATAGGATTCTTGGGCATAGAGAGCCCAGGTTTTTCGGGTTTTGATTCAGGGCACAGCACCTGCCCTCAGCAGGGCTAACTGCTCCTCTTCCTTTTTGAACACAGCGCTTCTCCTGGCTGCGTTAACCCAGCAAGGCCTCCACTACCCCATATGGCTCAGGACAGCTGCCCATGGGCTCTGGAGGAAGGAGTCTGGTGTTGGGGGCCAGAAGCTGCCTCACTCTCCCCTGCCCGAGTCCAGCACAGCTCCACGGAAGCAGGGATGAGCTCCAAGCATCTTCACAGTCTTATGGCAATGAAAGGGAAAAGGCAGCAAAGAGGCAGCCTGGAGGTGGCTGTAGCCCACTGCTTGTCCCTCAAGATCACAGAATGGTTTGTGTTGGAAGGGACCTTAAAGATCACCTAGTCCAACCCCCTGCCACGGGCAGGGACACCTCCCTCTAGACCAGACTGCTCAAAGTCCCATCCAGCCTGGCCTTGAACACTCACAGGGTTGGGGCAGCCACAGTTTCTCTGGGCAACCTGGGCCAGTGTCTCACCACCTTCACAGTCATGAATTTCCTCCAAATATCTAATCTAAATCTCCCCTCTTGAAATCTGTTCCCCCTCCCCCTCATCCTGATAAAGTGTCCTTCCCTGTCTTCACTGTAGGCCTCCTTTAGGTACTGGTAGGCCCACTGTAAGGCATCTGGTTGGATCTGCACCACCTTGGCACAGGTCAAACCTTCTGCAGCCCCTTGCCTTGCCAGGATCAAGCAGTGACAAACCCCTGCCCCACAGATGAGCAAGACGGCACAGGCAACATGCTTGGCTTCCCTTCCTCATTGCAAGGAGAGACTGGAATACCCAAGGCAACATATTCCAGCATCCTCCAGGGGGCAGCTGAGCCCCGGCAGAAGAACATCTCCTCTTTGAGCAGGAAGCCACTGAACCCCAAGCAGAGGGAGGCGTCAACTTCTTCATTGTGGAAACTGACCTTCCAACACAGAAGGTTTTTTCCCAAGCAAACAGACACAAGCTCAGTTGTCACAGTCTCCATAGCATAGAGAAGACAGCCGACTCCAAAATGGAAGAGGGATATTCCTTCAGGACAAGGAGGACAGCATGAACGAGAAGTTTCCCCATGAACAAAGGAAAAGGCTAAGTGACACAGGGAGGAGCTCTTCCCAGAGGTACTGACTACATTAACTGCCTGACGAGGCCTGCTCAGGCAACTATCCAGACACAACACAGCAAGATTTATCCAGAAAAAACTTATGAATTAGAAAGTTTCAGTAGAATTCGTATTTTGCCATAAAAGGGATTTGTGGGATTGAGGGAGTATTTAATGTATTTGTTTTGCAAATAGATAGTCAAAACATCATGTATTTCTTTCTCAAGCTGTGTTCATTATATATTCCATTTGACTATTCCATATGTCCCACAGTAGAAGTTTCACTAACACAATTAATTTGCTTTATTCACATGCTCAAATTATTCCCAGGAATAGATCAAAGAGGATAGTAAAAGACTGCAGGTGCAACGTTTTGGTTTTTTCCTTGTTACACTTAGAAAGAGATAAAATTTGAATGATCCTGAGCTAGTGCTAGTTGTTATTTTCCTACTTTTCTACATAAATAATCAGCACATATTATACTTAGTTTTATAGAATTTGGGGTTAACTGGGGAAATTCACCCTTTAATTTCTACCACCTTACAGCTTCACCCTTTCAAGTCAGAAGACTCTCCTAGGTCAGCAGGTTTTAGAAGTTGCTTGCTCTGTCAAACCTACTCTTTAAATCATGACCTTACTCTTAATTACAGGTGGACAGATCCCTGCCCATTGTGCTCACCCTGCCCACTGATGGTACCAGAGTCCTGCATATCCTGTTTGGTTTGCGAATTACCTTCTTTATCCCCTGCCTGCACTTCTAACCTAGTGAGCAGTTACACAGCTTGGGCCAGTCTGCATCTATCATAAAGGTGGCCTCACCCCCCTCCCTTATGCTCAAGCAGCCACACAGGCTGCTCAAAGAACTAGCTGAAAACTAACCCAGAAAATAACTTGTTTTTCAGAGAACAGATCTACTGGCTGGAGGATTGTGCCACATAATGGGTCATTACACCAGATGGGTCATTACTAAACCACCTGCCACGGGTACATCAAGAGGATGAGAGCACATTGCAGAAAGTCGGAGATGAACAGAATGTGGGCATTCACTAACAGATCAGTAATCCACTTTCTATAACTGAGATGTCATCTTAAACATTTTATGTACTATTTGAACAAGTAGTATTAAGCCAGATATGCAAATCTTCACACCCAGTTTATTGTGCCCTTGTGCCCAATTCACTGAAGAGGCTGCAACTATGTGGATGTTCCACTGTTAATGTTACATTAACTGCACCACAGTAGCAAGTCTTTGCAAATGCAATTTTGGGAATAAGTATCTTCTAGCATAACTCTGCATCTGGCAGACATGGCAACAGACAAGGGGCCAGTGTTCAATCTGCACAGCTGACAGTCCACAATGTACCAATGTCACAGCCATTCTGAAAACTGCTTAAGAGACAGCCCCCTTCTAACTGCATTCATGGGGCACGGCGCAGTAATAACCTGCTAAGAGGTGTTTCTGCAATTTAAGTAGGGTAAAATATGAAAATCATAACAAGAACTATGTTTTGAAGATGCTTTGCTCGTGCAAAATATGTATCCTGAAAGTCTACCAACATAAAAACAGACATAGCAACATGTGTATCATTTGTGCTTCAGTACGAATCAAGTAATCTGGAACACGCTGCAGAATTTGCCCCATTTAAAAAAATAAATATGCATTTCTAGACTTACACAATTGTCAAAAGTTTAGAAAGCTCTTGTGGCAAAACACAGAAAATGACAGCAGCTAAAAAATGAAAGGGCCGTATAGCCAAGCTAAATGTGTAAGCAGGCCTTGGTTTGTAGCTGAGCATATTATTAGAATAAGTGACACAGTAAGAAAATTCAACATTTTAGGTGAGGAAAGCCTTCCTTGGGCCCACAATACAACCAATGTGCAAACTAGGGCTTTGGTTACGAGCATAAAAATATGTAGTGTGAAAGGAGTCCAAATCTGTAACAGCTTCCAAACAGCTTAAATGCAAAAGGTAAACTGGATATGTAGTTGAGGTTAAAAAATTGAAAGCTTGTAATGGAAATAACGCATTAGGACAGAGTAAGATTTTACCTGTTGCTCAGGAAGGGTGTTACCCATGATAGCCATGCACAGAACTTCACTGGTGGGACAGACAGCCACTTGAGAAAAAACTCTGAGGCTGACATAGCACCCAGATTTTTGCCTTGGTTCTAATGCTGAACCAGTTACTGTGGTTACTGGTTCCTCTTCTCATTTGAATATATTTGTGATAAGGGCATTTTTCAAAGTCTGTAGCTGTCCATGGTATCGGCTCCTCCCCTCCCTCCCCTGCCCCTCGCTCACGAAGGTTAAACCTGTTTCGTGTTTCTCCAGCTCATTAATACTCTCAGTTTTTGTGGTGGAGGAGCAGAGCGTACTGATACTTTAGTCCAGGATCTATAGCAAGTACACAGCAGCAATAAAGATCTCCTAGTAAACCAAAGCGCCTGAAAGAGTCCGAGTGTCACAGGTACTCAAATCTGGGAGTCCTTTTGTCTCTAGGATACATGAACTACATCAGACAGAATAAAAATTGCTATAATCGTTTACCCTCTACATCCCCCCTCAACACACCAGGGAAGTCTAAGGAAAAAACTACAGGAGCCCCAACGAAGGAGCTTTTGACAAGAATTTAAAATGTAAGTAACTGATGTTCAGAGTAAGAACTGTATGTTTTATACTCAGTGTATTTTTATGTACTTAAAAGAATTAAGGCTACAAGATGCAGCAACATTGAATCTGAGAAACTGCCATTCAAGGAATGACATACTTGCTTTGTACCATGATCTGATGTTGCCGATACAGTCTGACTACTGACCAGCCTTTCCAGCCAGTTACAAAGCTTCTCTAACACATTTACCAGTAACTGGTATTTAAGTTTCCCATGTTGGTTGTTTTCCAGTAATAGTAGCTTTCAGTATTGTTTTACAGAAATTTAAAAGTATATAAAATGTATTTACATATGACAGTTTTAACAAGAGCTTGAAGAGAACTTTTCCTCAATTTTGCAGTACTCCAAACCAGCAGAATAAAAACAGCATCAAGCAATTTACAAGCAAAAAGTGGGAATTTCTTTCTGGAATTTAAGTTTCCAGACACTTTTCTATGGGTATTAAAGCAATATTAACTTTCAATTAATTTTGTGTGCCTTCCAAGTTTTACTCTAGCAGGAGCTAAAACTTACTATTGGGAAGAGTTTGTAAGCTTTACACGTTTTCTGCTATTAAGTTTTCTTTCATAAAGTCTATTTGATCCAGATGCAAGACTTCTGTAATTGTTTCCAGCCTTGTGACCAGCATCCCTGCCAGTAATGTGGTGACATGCAGAGTTGAGGAAACTTTTATAGTTAAAAGTGGCAAAGAGACTAAGAGTATTAAGTTGAAGACATTCTTAATTATAAAGCAGCAATTTATGCAACATACTGTACAACAGGAGTTGTTTACAAATACATGTATGTCTTTGTTTTCAAGCAGAAAGTCACCCTCTTTTTTTTTTTTTCCTGGCAAATACACTGGAGCAGAGCCCTGGTCACTCACAAGTCATCAGGTTCTCTTGCTCAGGGCTGGCTAAATCACCTCAGGCAGCATTTCTTTTTACTTGAAACCCTTTTAAGTTGGTTGATACGTTAAAACGCTACTCAGACATTTTCTTTAATCAGACTACTCTGTTCTGCTACCAAAAGAGCAGAAGTAGACAACTTACTGGGAATGCTTGTGATCCACCTGAAGATACCTTTCATCTTCACAGAATGGTATGTCCTTGTTCAAATCTCCATGCATCCAGCAAATGGCTCTCCCAGGCTTAAAGGCCCAGACAACCAGGGGCTATTCCACTTCAGTAGTGGGAGAGAAAGAAAGAAGGTCAAGCTATCCCTTTTGACTCAGAACACTGTTTTTCCCTCTGCAGAATTACTCCTCCTCAGCTAGTGCAACCCTAAGATTCTAAAACCCCAGTTTGGTCCAACAATGTTGCTCCTTGGAATAAAAATCCTACCTGAAATAGCTTGAATTCTAGATTAACTTTTGTTCTTTTAATACTTCAAAGGTCTTTTTCTAGATATCTGCTACCCCCAAGTTCAGCTAAAAAGCTAGTTTTCTACTTAAAAATATTGAAAGAGTAGGTACATACAAACCTCACCTCCACATCTTTGGTTATTTTTTAGAACTGCAGTGACCAAAGAGTTACCATCTGCATGGTTACAGACTATCTAAATAACACAGACCAGTGTTCTGCTACCGAACAGCTTGAGAAGTACACTCTATGTCACAGCTTTAATGCTAAGAGGGAAACCGAGTCACTTCTGTTGGTGTCCTAATTCCACTGCTCAATAAAGTCACAAGCTAAAATTTATTTATCTTCACACACAGGCAGAGAACTGGTCTGTGACTTCCACTGCAGCAGTGCAAGCTTGGACTTGTAACTGCCTTCTGACTTTCTCAAGTCTTAATAATCTGATTCACACTCCTAAAGAGAGTCTTTTAAGTTATTTCTTGATTGGATCCCAAGCCTCCCAAACACTCCCCTGTCCCCAAAAATGTAATTCATTACATTACCTCAAACCACAGCTTATGGGGAAAAAAAGGCATTGGCCAAACTGGCTTCAGTTTTGCTCCTCTGCACACTGCCACCCTGCGGATGCTGAAACGTTGAAGCTTTCCACGTTTTGGTAAACTAACAGAACCGTGTGACAGGATCTGCTATGAAGCAAGTGAAGAGAGTTTTTCACTAAAACCTACACAAAAACCCAAAACAAACCACCACGACTGACGATGTAAGAAAGTAAAGGCTGCAGCTCGAACAGCACCAGCTTAAGGTAAATCTGAGCGTATCACACCAGGGGAAGTGCCAGGAAGAGGCATTTAATGGCAGCAAATGCAGACTTGGCCATAGTAGTTTGTATTTTTTTTTCTTCTTTTAGAAACGTAGAAGTTGCTACAAACCTCTTAACGCTAACAAGAGAGGATTCTAACAATAAAGCATTTTTCTACAGTACACCCTTCACAAAAATATTGTTGTAAGGTTAGTGATAAGTATAATTACTTACACAGCATTGCAACTTCCTTAAAAACACCAGTTTAAATATTTTATCTCTTCTAAGGGTTCCCTACATTTACATGAAAGTAACTCTAATTTATTTAGATTTCTTTAGTGAATATGTACTATGCAATTGGTTAGTTATTTCTTAATAATTATACCCAAATAAGTTATTTACCTCCAGCCTACTAACGCACCAGATGGCACACTGACACTTGGCAGGGGGGGAGACCCTCAGAACAGAGGCCAGAATCTCACTGTACTTTCTTCAAATTATGTTCTTCAGGTTTTGATGAAAGCTGGAGTGAGTGTATATACAAAGACACACCGAATACAACACTGTTGCAAGTTTAATGTTTATTTCCCCAAGACAGCCTAGCCTGCACTCTACTTGGATAAATTTCACAAGCTAGTTTTCCGCTGCTTCTAGTTTTAAACTTTAACCATGTTTCTGATGACAAGGAATGCTGCAAAAATACTCTAGTCCAACAAAGAGTTATGATCACAAAATAATCTTTATCCATTCTACAGTGTTTCAGAATTACCAGTTGATTTTAAAACACAAGGTAGATATAGATGCTAATGGTGGCTAATCTGGTATGTTTTATTATAGCAAACTGTTGTTCATGCAACACTTGTGCTCAAAGGGGAAGGCACAGCATTTCCTACAATGAGCCACCTTATAAAGAGTTCAGTTTGTACAAATTTGTAACATCACCTTTAATTTAGTGTGCAGAACCTCAAAACTGAGGTATTACTCCAATTATAAAAACACTTGCATCCTTTTTGTGCAAGTTTCAAAAATACAAAGTTTTCTCTCTAAAGTGGCTCAAAATAGATTGTTCATGGCTGCCTACGTCTAAGATAAAAAGAGTCTAAAACAATTGGATTAGGCATATTAAAGGTGTTCAAACCATGACTTGATTTGTACATCTATTCACACCTCTTTTTCGGTCTTTATTCGGCAGTACATATGCACCAAATTTCATTTTTAGAAGTTTCCATATCATTTTCATAGAAAACAAAGTTTGAAAACAAGTAACATTGAAACACAGCACGGTATTCTACCACAACGGAAACATTTGGTTACAGGACTCAACAAAATCTAAAAATGAACTATGCTGTAGATTACCACATGCAAAGGTCTTCATGTTATCTTTGAAAATGAAAAAAGATGAGATTTTTTATTACCACATTTTACTGCTTTCTACTATTATGGCAACTTGTGTACTGCAACACAGTCTATTTGAAGGGAAATGTATGATTTTTGCATGCAAAAATCTACAAATTAGTTTTGATGATATGGAAAGCTTTTCATAACATCAAACATTCATCTGGTGCAAATGCACAGGGAAGCCTTCCTGAAATTCTGACTTTACAAACAACTAATAAGCCATACAGGAAAGAAATTAAAAATAACTAAAAGAAAAATAAAAGGGAAGAAAAAAAACAACCCCAAAATAAAAAAGAAACACAGGCTGCAGGAGTAAACCAGAGTCTGCTGCTAAACCGGTCTTTGTTTTTGTGTCCAGTGTAAGTTAACACTTATGAACTCATTTTGATGATTTACTAGGTTTATTATCAGCCCCCTGAAGGCGAATCAAGCTTGCATGCGTTCACATACAGCATCACAACCATACTCTCGTACACACGCCACTCCAGGACTAGGAGCCTGCTTCGGGACTGAAGAGCCCCCGGTTTGAAACACGAGCCTGGCTCCACAGCATCGGGTCCAGACACTCATTCAACGTTGTGCATTCACACGGTGCTTCATAGCAAGGCCTGGGCTCATTCTCCTTGGACTTATATGGGCATCCTATTCTCTTATGCTTACAAGGCTGGATGATGATAGTACTGCATTTCCCCCCAGTTGCTCTAGTAAGTCATTGTTCCTTCTCAGGCACTGTAGATCTTTGACCTGTAGCCCTTTTTCTTTGAACAATCTAAATAAGCATTCAGTGTGAAGTTTTTCATTACATTTTGCCACTCATTCTCACTCGCACCCACTCGCCATCTTGACTTCATTTGGGCTTTTCTGTGATTCCAAATGAAATCTTCACATTTTCTTTCCCGATTTAATGCAGCAGCGGATCCCATGAGCCAAGATTGATGGATCAAACCTTTTTTTTTTATTCAGTGCTGCATTGTACCTAACTCCCAAAATACCACTCTAAAACTGGAACCCTTCTGCTGGTACATTGGCAGATGAATTGAAACCAAATGTTCCGCCTTGTATTGCTTCTGGAACAAGGCTAGGATCTTCATCAATCTGTAACAGAACGAGAACATCATGAGTAGGAATAGAAAAAAAACAAAAGCCTCACTAAAAAGAAGTCAGACAATCCTGAACAACACCTTAGCACCTAAATCTACTTCCTTGTGTCAAGTCTTGTCATTCTTCTCCCCCAAATTAGTAAGAGTAATGACCAAGTCATTTAGGCCAAAACGTTTTAGCTCACATTGAGCAGGCAGGGTACATGGCACCCAATAGTTTCTCTTTATGCAGTTTTCCCTCCTAGAAAGTATTGTGTCACTCATGCATCACCCTTATTGCCAGCTTATATGCAGTCACAGTTAAGACCAATACTGTTAACTCAACTAAGCATCAAGGAAAAACTGCAGTTTCTACTTAATTTAGTAGGAAACAGGTTACCAAACTGACACTAGATTAAATTCCAAGTCCTGCTCTATTAGCAACTCAAGTCTTGCATAACAAGGTTTGGATCTTATCGTTCACATAGAAGTGAAACTCTAGCACAAAGAAAACTTCAGTGCAGACTGTAGGCCATGAATGCAAGTGAGCTCTAGCATTTTCATAGCAATCTGCTCCTGAAACTTCTTCAATCAAGTAGAAAACCCTCTCACTTCATGACACAGACTGACACGACCGCATTTCTTTATAGACAATTAACTCTTATTAAAGTGCATACAAATCTAAAACCTTCCTTTGATTTACATTACACATTTAAACTGACAACAACGTTATTGATCAGCACATACTACTTCTGAAATCACTAAAATATTCAAAATAATTTGCTTCTGAAGCAGCAGAATCTGAGATTTGGTACTCAAGTCAGCAGGGAGCTTATCCAACGTGAAACATCAAGCCTAGTCAGAAGCTGACAGTGAAGAGAACTATTCAAAGCCTCACATTTTGATCTCTAGAGATGAGCTGATGAGCCTTAAATTAGGCATTAGATATTTAGATACTTCATGAAGACACACAACACGTTCAAATAAGGGCTCATTCTTCACTGAAAAACCAAACAAATGCCACAGAGCAGGCTTTAGAGCTGTTGTCTTCATCTTGAACCGTATTTACAAATAAGAATTACAAAAGCAGATTGCAGAGCTATTACACACTTACATCATCTGAAGAGAAGAACTGATCAATGATCTCATAAGCCAGTTTGTAGATGTCTTCATTTTCATGATTTTGTAGCTGTTCGATTTTCTCCAGGCCTACATTAAGTACACAAGAAATGCAATAAAGTTAAAATACTCAGTTCAGGCAAAACAGCCTCTGTCTCCTTCAGGCCTCATCACAAAGTAATTAAAAACTAATGTAGGAATAGAGCAGCTACGTTGTTAAACTCATTTGACACGAGCATAAAAGCTTCTTAGAGATTTGAGGAGATGTATCAGAGATTGAGGAATACATACCAAGACCAAAAAAAAAAGGTATAAAAAGCTAATTCCAGCAATGATATACTTCCTGCTCCGAGCGGTTAAGCTGCTCCATGGAAATAGAGCCAGAGCCAAGCACTAGGACATACTCCCTTTTCGCAAAAGCATCTTTTGAGCACCTGGTACAATAACCCTCAACTGTGACATTCCAAATGCACATAGTGTTGGGAAAAACACATACTATCAGCTACTGATCTGTAGCTTGATTGTTTAGCAAGTACCTCCAGTACAGTGTAAGTCCTTGGCAGACTGAGTAGAGCATACATGTAAGTATTTCTGAAGTGCCGACAAACAGAGCTTTAGGTACAAACACCTCTTCTCCCTCCCTCACCGATCAATTAAGCTTTCCCCTCGCCTCATGACTTTGTATTTTAAAGACTATTCATTCACCTCCATGTTAACTAAATTCCACAGTTTTTACCTACGCCCAGTTCAATACCACTGTTCTTTCATCCTTGAAGATTTCTGTCAATTTAAGTGGCAACCCATACAGGGAAAGCCTGAAGGGAAAGCCCGAAGGGCATTATCGTATTTCTGCAACCCTTGTATGTAAAATTTTATTTTTTCCCAAATTCATTTGGACAGGACTTGTGCACGGTTAAGGTAAGCATATCGTCCCTCCATTAATGCAAACTAATTTGTCAAGTACACCAGACTTGTTAGAAAATTGGCGCCTAATAAACTTTATTGCCATTATCCAGCTCCTCCACATTTTACCTGATCATAAAGCTAATCAGAAGGGAAAAGCTACGTATATTCACCTGATAGGTATCAAAAGGTCATTTTTAAGTTTGCTTAAAACATCTGTATCAACACACAAAGCCAAAGCATGTACACCTGATAGGAAGCCAAACCATCAATTGCTGAATAAACAGCATCAAAATATTAAGCATCCTACCTCCACACTCTTCTATAAGATTGGCTATGGTTTCAGCTTCATCTTCAGCCATTTTTAATATATTACTTAGTCCATCCAGAACCACTTGCACAACTTGCGCATCTTTTACTGTCAGCAAATTGCAAAAGGGGGGAATTACATTTTGTTGAATTAAGTATGCCACCTAAGGGGGGAAAAAAGCAAATAGTTAAATCAGGAGTGTGGCAGAAGGAAACAATGTCCCACAAGCACACAGGCAAACAAGACTAACAAAGACCAAGTACTCCAAGTTATCCAACAAGGTAAGAGCATTCCGTAGCAATTACTTTCAGAAAATAAAAAGGCAGCATTTATGAATTATGCTGCAAATATATTTCAAGTTTAGAACACACAAGTAAGAGATACTGTGAATTGTTCAATATCAGACAAGGAGTTTCAACATCTTTGAAGAATGACACCACGACCCCAACTCTGACACAGATTTAATATTCTGGACTTACAAGAAAGCAGTATATTTCTACTCAATAGCTACCATCATTATCATTATCACACTCTTATCCTTAAGAGGGTTAAGAAAGAGACATCTAGTGACCAAGAATCTCATCAGAGCTTGAATGCAGTCATTCATACCAGGCCATCCTAACAGAAAGGCTTCCATCCAAACCCCAACTGATCCTCTGAATCTCAAGTCATTCCAGAAACAAAAACTGATGTTCACTCTTAAATCCCTTGTGGAAAAGGGAAGAATTACTGAACAGGGGAGGAATCCAGACACTGATAATCCTGGCACAGAAGCCTAAACCAATCAGCTGATGTACCCTCTCAAATGCACCTTTTCTTAAGGTTTCACTCACTTGGTCTTTTCTTCCGCTGATCGTTAAGTTGCTTATTGCCCAAGCAGCTTCTTTCTGAGTACCAAAGTCACCCTAAAATAAAACCATAAATAGAAATAATGATTCCAATTTTTATTTTATGTAGTATTACAGTAAAAGCTTGTATTTGTTACAGTCCATTCTGCATGGTATCACCATATCACTTTTCAGTATGTGGGAAAATAACTAGCAAATGCTGTAGATGTTTCACGTCCACTCAGAACGCTCATCCCCTCCCTGCAACCACATTTTTGAACTGGCCTTCCAGAGGAAAGGACATTTATTTGCCAAGTAAACAAAAACTGTAGCACTCCACTCTGACCCATTCCTTATCAACAGCTGTCATACATGACAGTGAGAGATAAGCAGCAAGTGTCAGTTTTGATAAACCACTGTACACACTGTCACTGTGTCTGCCTCTGAAGCCGGTCAACACAGGTCTGCTTACTAACTTTAAGAAGAAAGGCAGCCAACTCTTTTCTCAGTCATCAATAAACTGGCAGTTAACAAAAGTATTTGCAAACAGCTATACGTTACTTAAGGGAAGCTACAAGTGTTTCTTCAGTCTTAACCTTGGCCTCGATGCTGACATAAGACACTGCATCTTTGTTTGCAAAGTGAGAAAAAGAATTTAAATAAGATTTAGAAGGACCCGAGAAGAAGCTTCCCCTGATCTGCTTTCTTTCCCCAACACCTCTGGCATTCATCATCTTACAGTGCTTCACAAAAGAATATCGACAGTAACGTGTTTTTATCTTGCAATATATGCAAAGTGCTGAATGCAGTTTACCCCTGCTCCCCATGTTTACAGTATTAATTCTTTGCTTCGTGTTTTACATCAATGTCACTTTCCCCAATCAAGGAAACAAACTGTGAAATCCTTGTTATCTAACCTTATCTAGAAGATGTATTATCATTGGAACAAGGTTTGCATCTATTACTGCCTGAACTTGCTGCTGATTTCCTGCAGTGATGTTAGATAGGAACCACACTGCTTCCTGCAAAATAAAACATGAGAAATTAATTCAGATAGTCTGCATTTACTGTATTTTATTTCCACTCCAGCAAGACTTTATACATTCAACATTTTTAGATCTGCAATTTATACAATAGTCAGCCTTAAATACAAGTAAGTATTGTCTCGCTCTCATAGCTGAATTCCCAGTAAGTTGACTAAACATAAAGGCAACAAAGTGGACAGTCTCGCTTTAGGAGACTCCACAAGACTCTTCAGTCTTTCATTGTTACCAAGTTAAAATCAAATACTCCAAACCCACAGATTAGAACACAAAATTATCTGGAGACCAAAAAAGTCACATGGCTACAAACACTCATAATTGATTCCACTACTGAGAATTAATGCTATAGCAGTTTTCACCTGAGGGTCAGATGAGCTTCAAAATACATTACAGCATCAAGTTTTCCAGCAGCAGAAGACAGTATTTTCTTTACCTGCTTCATAATGTTTCTCTCAACATCAACCATCAAGAAAATGCAACACCTATTACTTAAATGCTTGATTTTCAATAAAGGGTCATAAATTTTACATTATTATGATCAAATCTGTCCATAAGCCCAGGATGCTCTCCTTCCAGCAATAACCAGCAGCAGGTGCCTAGGAAAGCGTGTAAGAAGAGATCTTTCCCCCAGTAGGCCCCCCCAGTCCTCAACAGTTGAAATTTTCAACTAAGCCAAAGACTGTTTCTGGATTCTTATGGTAAACAAGGATCGAGAGTCCCCCACACCCCCTAAGTGGGAATCCAGTCAAGAAATAAGTTTTACATATTAAATAATTAAATATTAAATGTATTCAGAGTATAATTTTTTTTTAAGTCTTAGAGTTGATGAATTTCTTCCTTTTTAGAAACTTTCCATCACTCCTCAATTCCCTTATCCTCTCAGCTTACTTGTCATGAGAACTTTAGACGAGCATTTCTCTCACAGATTGAGACATTTTCACATTTCATTCAACTGAGTCTCTCAGATCAGATCACAGGATCACTTTCAGTAATGAACCTGTTAGAGATTTAGGATGCCCAGGCTTCTCCTGGTGGGCTTCTTTTGGGCTTTAATCATCGGCAATGTTGCAATGTGGCACCCCAGAATTTAACAACATGCCTCAGATGCACTCCGGAATCAGCACAGCATTGTCAGTGCCCCCATTTGAAGCCTCCTCTATCTGTGCACACACACACACACTCCCCACACCCCACCCCGCTTGGTTTAAATTCCATTTAACACACACACTCATTCAAAGACACATCCAATTATCTCTATTTCATCACTTCCAAGAGAGTCAGTTTAATTAAAGTGACATTTCACATGTCAAGAACTCTAACTTTTAAGTCAACAGCCAGAATTATAAGATAAAGCTTTAATCTCAAAAATTCAATTAGAAGAATCAGGAAACAACATTCTCATCAAGTTTGCAGCTCCAAAGAGATTTTTCTACAGATGTTAACTTGAAAAATTTCAGCGCTTTGCCTGCTCCTGCCATAAACTGGTAAAGTAGTCACTCAAATCTCTACCACACTACATTATGTGGCATCCAAACCAGCTATCCCAAATACAAAGAACTTATTAATCAGGTGCAATCTCCGCAGTTACTCACCTTATTAATTTTTTCTTTGGGATGTGTCAGAAGTGCTGGAAAGTGTGAAAGAGCTTCACAATTCAAAACTACCTGCGTCTGTTCATCGGTACCAGTGACAATGTTTCCTACAGCTCTCAGCGCAGCAGTCTGAAATAAAACACTTTCTGTAAACTTCTTTTAAAGATTTTTCTAGTTGAACACATACTTGCAAAAAGTAGCAGTTAAAAAAGCAGAAGGTTTTAAACAAGTGCTGTATCACACAGGAAAAAAGTATTCAACTTCAACATGAACTATAAAAAGAAACCAGCTCCTTTCTCTAGTATTACATTTTGAGCAACACTTCCTTAAAAGTTATCCACGCTTACTTGCACTTTAACTTCTTGATGACTGAGAAGAGGAACCAAATGAGGGACTATTCCAGAGTCTATCACCATCTGGATCTGTTCGTTGCCAGCATCCGTTAGATATGAGAGTGCCCAGACCGTATCTACCAATATCTAACAGTAAAAACATGTATTTTTAATTAGTACAGATGCATCTAAAGTCTTACAGAAAAATAAATTAAAATATGAAACAATTATCATTGTGAAGCCAGAATTCACACAATACAGCAAAACCCCACTTTGTTTTGCAAGCTTCACACGATCCACTCTACAGAAGTCTGAAATACAACTGTTGTACAACCTGTTCTAGATCAAAACCCAACCAAGCAATAGCTAAATAGCTAAACTGCTATCTACAGCTTAAATTCTGAAGGATATAATAGAAGTAGTTCAATTATCTCTGCTCTTTTCATGAAGTACTGGTGCACAATGGGAGATATGACTCAGAAAATTATTGAACTGTGGACACTTAGCAGTCTCAAGGCACTGAGTTACACATCATAGGGCATCAAGCTATATTTTTCTTGACATTACTCCACAAAATTTAAGTTTTGACTTTGAATCTGGTGCAGCAGCACTTAAACTGAATTTCCTGTGTGTGCAAAATCTGTGTATTCACACACAGAAATGCCGATTTAAATAGCAGTAAAACTGAACATTTCAAGTGACAGCGTACAAAAACCCCAAAACCAAATGAGCATTGTTTCACCTGACACCTCTTTGACTAATTCAAATAAGCTTAATTTCACCTACTTATGTACAAGAATTTAAATACTGTAATTAGTGTGCAAAGTGCAGTTAATACATTTAAGCTTATTTTGGTAAAGCATTATTGCCATTAATTTAGACAACTGAGCTACAACTTCACTAGGAGGCAAAGAATAACCTTAAACAAATCTGACATGTTTTGGCAAAAAGGTGACCTACTTAGTAATTTCAGTAAAGCCTCACTCATTTCTTCACTCTTAAAATAACCTAATGTTCGTATTCGACACCTCAAGCCACACGTAAAACTAGTATTTCATATATGCAGCACACACTGATTTATCTTTCATTTACCCTATTTTTGTTACAACCTCGAATTTAAGTGCTGGTCAGAAAAACCCTGTATTTATCTGCAAATGAATGTTCACAGCAATACAATTAAAAGTGCATTCATTTTTAAGTGTAGGGAAAGAGCATGCAAATAAGGACTTGCAAAAATACAGAGAAATACCAGGTAAAAATCTTAATCAGTACTTAAAAGAAGCAATTAGAAATACCAAAATGCCATAATGAAAGTCAAAGATTTTTTTTAAAGAAAAACAATTAATTATGACAAGCTTTACACTTCAGCTGAAAAATCTATACCAGAACACAAAACTGGCCCTTACATTGTAAATGTACTTACATTTACATCTGTGTGGTGAATTAAAACACAGAGCGCCGGAAGGATCTAACGAGGAAAAGAAACACCCGAGTTATTTTTAAGGCAGACAGAGACTCAGTTTAGTTACACTGAGCAGGGAGTTCATTCAGTCACCTCCTGAATGGTTTCCATCGGTGGAGGAGGATCTTTGTGACGGCACAAGTTGACCATGACCCACGTAACATTTCTTAAGAAAGTTATGGGAATAGATGGGCTGATGAAGGACAGCAGTGGTTTCACTACTCCAAGACTAATAACATAATCTCTACACTGGGGTCCATCACCTATTTAAGACAGAAGAATTATGAAGATAAAGATCATCTCATGCCATTTACAAACTTCTACACACTTAAAACTTGTTATTTAGAATGCATAAAGAATACAGGCCTTGGAAAGACATATAAACATAGATATATTTATAGAGAGGTGTGTGTGCCTATATATTGTAAAAACACTTATGGAAAGCTTTAGTAGGATCTGTGGCTGCATGCCCAATTGCTTCATTTGGGACTACTCATTAAACAGCTAAACTCCTAACAGAGAAGTATCCCATGGTTTATAGCAGATGTGCAGGCTGAGGTGGTTGGCAAGGGAAACCACCAAGGCACCAAACCACCAGGACCAGTTGATAACCCAACATATTCGTGAAAATCGCTTCACAAAGTCTATAACCAATACTAAAAACATTCCCAGAGTAATTCAAAATAGACTGAAAATGGATACTGTCACCTTCGTATTTGAAAGATGTCGTCACTGCCCAGGTATCACTATCAGTATCTCAAATGCAGCATCAGATTTGTACCGCACACACACCACCAACAGCTCCAGGCAGTTACAATAAAGTGCATTTTGTTGGTTTGCTTCTTAAGAAGGACTAGGTATTTCTGAAGTTTCAGATTGTAAAAAATCTCAGTATGTCAGAACCCGTATCGTTCCTCAAGCATTACAGACATAGTCGGGGCTGTAAACCACAAAGCTAATGGTTGCACAAGAAGAGGAACAACAACAATCAAATGGAAGCTCAAATGATCACAACTTGTCTAGAATTCAACGGTGTATGTACGTTCAGTTAAAATGTCAGAACTCCATGCAAAACAGTTTATTTTAACAGTCTGCATGTCTGTTTGCCAGCAATTCCTTTTCCAGTACCTGGAATGACTGTAGGTATGTGGGTTTGGGTGCACACCATCCACAGACAGTAGAGGAAACAGGAGTTAAGTTCAGAAGCAGGTACTGGCCAGTCTAACAGCTGCCTGTTGAACATCTCTAAACCCTAACACATGCAATCCTACCCAGTTTATTCTTTCAACACCAAAAGAAAATTACAAGTTTTTAGTGGCAGGAATAGCACAAACCTATGATATTTCCTAAAGCCCACACAGCTTGCTCACAAACATTTTGATGAGGTGAATGCAGCAGTCTCAGAAAAAGTGGCACAGCATCTGAAAGACACAAAGAAAAGCCCACGCATTTATTAAGAAATAAGTCTCTCAAGAGAAAATAATTCATAGAATTAGCTCTTAAATAAAATTTCAGTTCTCCATGAGAAATTTTTCTCTTGATTAAGTATCAGTCAAAACTTTACTAACTTCCCATACTACTGAAATAAAACATACTGCAACAATTCTTCCTTCGTTGCCCTTTCTGATGGGGCCTGCACTTCAGAATATTATCAAAGCAAATCTTAAAATAACCTGACATTTAATTTGTCTCAATGTCTCACAAGTTTACTGAAGCTTGTCGAGTCCAAATTCAGTTACATTTATGGAATTTAAAGGTTCCATGCTAAGTTATCCGTCAGAATCAACTGCAAAGTACTAACTGTTGAAGCCCAGCCTCACCCCTGTAAAGAGTCAGTAGGTACACACCTACATTGACTGGTAACCCAGGAAGAGGGAAGCACAGGGGGTTGATTTGTTTCAGTCTTACTGATCTACAGTACCCTGTAAACTGTCTCAAGTGTCACCAAAACTACTGCTATGTGACCAGAACTAAACAAACAGGCCAACTGACTGAGCATTAACAAAGGGATACAAAAAACAACACACAAACCTCCATAATTGTGATCAAGGCAGCTACTTTTCCACCCTGTATGGGGTGTCAGACTTGAGAATGCTTCCAATATTCAAAACAAAAGCTAAACCAATGTTTAAAACACATTCTACACACACCACATACAGATAAAAGAGCCTTCTTTTATCATCCCCAGCGCTAAAGTGTTTGGTTATGTGACTTTCTAATGACAGTTTAGGCCGTAAGAAACTCCCATTTACCTGGGATCACTATTTCAAGAGAGGCTACTATTTTTAGATACTCTTTACTGATGTACACCATTTTTTGCTAGAGAAGTAACAAGTCAAAACAGATTTCTTATTTCCTACTAAATTAAGTTATTTTACAACGCCTGTATGCAAGGAGAAAAAAAAACATTCCCAACAAGCATAGAAGTAGTTTTGTAAAGATTACAACAGACCTACTTTTTCACTGAAATAAATCATTACAAGTAGTAAACCATACTTTTGTATGTTAAAGCTATTAAATTGGCTGATATAGTGCATATAGGCAGACCTAGCCAAATCAGGAATAATTACTGAAAGAAATAATTACTGTATTTGGAACTTATCTCCAACCCACTGATAAGCTTTATTTAAATAAAAAGAAGTGTAGTGTTCTAGATTGAGGTGTGGGACATGTTATAGGTTAATTAGATCTCCAAAAAGAAAACTCAGGATGCAACTGGGAAAGGAAAAGGAGGAAGATGTGGAAAATGAAAGAGTTTTAGCAAAGATATAGCTTGGATTAGACCGTTTTAATATATATCAAAGTTAACATGCTCTTAACACTGAAAGTTTATGAAAGCAAAGGGCAACTGATCATGCAACCAATGAAATCTCAAAACATACATTCAATTAAAAAATCCTTTAAGCTGAAGTCAGCTGTCTTAAAGTCCTTCACATCTGCAGCAGAGAATTAACCTATTTTTCCACTTAAAGACTTCTGAAACACACCCAGCCATTTAGTAGAGAAGATGGTGCTAGAAATTCTTATGGATACATATTTTCTCCAAAATATAAAGAACATACAGTTTGAGAAGCCTGTTAGCACCAACAATGAAAAATAAACAATCTTTTACCACAGAAGTGAAAGTCAGTTATGGAATGTATGTAACACTGACATTTCAACATTTAAACACCACGTGTCTTAAAAACCATACTTACTACATTGAATAAAAATTCCAAGTAGTTCTTAAAAGTCAGTATGATGGTCGTGGTGGTGGAAAATACACAAAACAAGATCAAGCATAGTTCTGTGCTTCTTCATTGCTGAAAGCACAGCATATTCAATGCCATCAGCAGCATGTGCTACAACAAAACACTGATTCCAACCATTACAGCTACTTGTATCTCACATAATCAAGTTTTGTGGATTTTTTTTTCCCTTAAATTTCAAGCAAAAACTTGTTTTACTATGTTTGATTCTTCCACGGGTCTCCAGAAGCTCTCCCGTTTTATTCACTCCATTCAAAAAGCCTGCAGCCACTTCTACTTAGTTCTGCTTTATCAACAGAAGTACTGCTTTGACTTGGGACATGTTTAAAGCACAGAAGAAAAGTTTGCTTTGCTTGGCAACTCAAATTCCAAGTCCAACAACAATTCCTTTCCATGCTTCAGATTCCTCAAACTGTGAAGGACAGCATGTTTTCTTCAACTTCATTTTAGAAGAGAGTTTGGTATCAGCCACCCTTTGGACTTGGTCCACATCTTTTCCGCCCTCTTCAAAATAAGACAGAAAATCCCTCCCTAGGTTTTTTGTTTGGTTGATTTTGTATTTTTTGGGGGGGAGTTAAGTTTTAAAACTGGAAATCAGGAGGTATTAACTCTGCTAAAAGAGCGTGAGAGTTTCCAGAAGAGATTATTCACCATTAGGAAACCCAACCGAATTTAAAATCCGAGAAAGTGAAGAACAATGGAGGTGTGTGCTTCAACTGACGCTGCCTGCCAGAGAAGGGGTTAAAACATCTGGCAGGAGACTTCACAGGCAGGTCCTTCAGTGACATGCCTGTGATTCACAACTCAATTTCAACCACCCTATCGCATGAAAGGACCAACACTAACACATGGATTGGTGAACGTGCTTGAGACAGAGGAACAGGAGTGTGGATGCTCTTCACAGTGTCATTCAGATACTGTGGAAGCTACAGTGCCTGCTTTATCAATGATCAAATACCGTTGGACTTACTAGATTGGACTACGGCCTGTGTTTGTTCAGAGGTTCCAGAGGCAATGTTTGTCAAAGCCCATGCAGCTTCAAACTGTAAGGAAGGACTGCAAAGTAAAAAAAAAAAAAAATTATGATTGTAACATGAATTTTCTAATCAGATGCCACAGGCACATTAACTAAATACCAAGAATTCTCACAATGATTAAATCTTTTGAGTTGTAGAAATACTCACTTGTCATCTCTTTCAAGACAGTGCACTAAAATAGGTAATATTCCTGATTTTATTAGATCGTCAATTGGTGGATTGCGATCACTGGAAAGCAGCTTTCTGTTTAGAAAAAGGAAAAAATACAAAACTTAACAGACAAATCTGAAAATGAGAAGTCGTAACTGGAAAGGATCCCTCGAGGTCGTTTAGTCCAACCTTCAGCTCAAAGCAGTATTACTGCTGACACCAGATCAGGGCAGTAACAGCTTCCTGTTGCCGAGTTTTAGAAAGCTCCGAGCACAGAGAGCCAACAATCCCTCTGGACAAACTGTTCAAGTGCTGCACTACCTTCTGGGCTGGCAAGTTTTTCCCCAGTCTCTCTCATACTCTCAAAGACCAAGCCAGAACTGTTTTCTCCAATTCAAGTGAAAATAACTAATTCTCAAAGTTTGAATTACTGAACTACTGAAAAACTTAAGTATTGAAAAACTGAAGCCATTACAATCATTGGCTGTTTCAGCTGCCATGTTGTTTGACTACTTTTGAAGTTTATTACCAGTCAGTAAAATAAAGATCAGAGTCATTCAGTTACACCCTCCTGTAGCTTCTTCCTCCTCCACCCAACAAGGGCAGAAAGGCAGAGAGATGTGTTTCTTCTTTACTATGGCTATAATATCAGAGAGTAAGAACTCAAAGTACTACTGCAAAGAACAGAAATATACAAATTTGTTTCAATTTTTAATCCCTTTGGCTTCTTTCTGCAGTGAAGGAATTAAGGAGGATAAAGCTTCCCAGAGGGATAACTTGGGCTGCTGCACCAAACTTTTACTAGCAGCAGGAAGAGAGGTTATAAATAGTCATCTCTTCATACACCAGCCTATTCACAAATGTGAAAAGCTTGACGATGCAGTAACTAGAAACCAACTTCCCACTGCTGCTTTAATCTGAAAGGTATCTACAAGCTTATAAAAATTAAGGAACAAAACTGCATTTGCAGAATCTTAACACTGATCTTTGTTCAGTGACAAAAGAAACATGGTTTGTCAATAGACTGCACCACCTGCTTCAATAGGTAGAGAATCCTGTTGCAAGAATCAAATAAAACTTCTGGGTTTGGGGGGTTTGATGTTGTTTTGTTGGGTTTTGTGTTTTCTTAAGCACTTATAATCGGTTTTCTTTTCCTTATATTCCAGTTGTACGTCTTGAGGTTTAGACCTGGGCAAGATTTTTTCCTTCCTGTTCCAGCTTCAGACCAAAAGATGGTAGAGATTCAAGCAAGGCTTAAAAGTATTTGTTTTCCAGTACTGTAAACTGCACTGCTTTAATTACAAATTAGGTTTTGATTTAAAAAAAAAAAAAAAAAGGTTACAATGGTAACAAATCCACACAGATATTTCCATTTCATTTTAAATTAGGCTTAATTCACCATACTTCATTCTAATCAGATTTAGATCAGCTATAGTAATTAGAGTGTTCTACATGATACTACTCTGAGTTGATGAAACTTTTTAATGAAGGCAGGTTGTCCAATCAAAATGGGCACAGAAACTTATTTCCCCTACTGGTTTCTAATACATTAACTCCCAAAAGTCAAAGTGACTTCCAATTCTCTCATCCTCTCTTTGATCTGAAACGCTTCCCTTGCACTGGAATTAACACCCACAGCCACACACAGTAAACAAAGTTGTAGCTTTCTGCTACAGCCATTAAAAAAAACACAACAAACTACCCAGTAGTTCACAAAGGAGCAGTTAAATACTACATGTAGGCATGAAAAGTTCCTAAGAGGATTTTAGGATCACTTAATATATACAACTACACAGAACTTTGCTTAGAGCGAAAAGTGGTTTTAGTGGCCTAATCCATAACAAAACTAGGAAAAGGATTAGACCAGTTCTTTCTGTAGTCGAAGCTAAAGACTTTATAGTCCTTCTAATTATGTATTTTACCTTACTTGGAAAGGCAACAAGCATTGAAGTAGGATAAATTTTGGTTTATACATAATGAAAATCCCCACTACTGCAAAGATCTAGATATTCTGATTTGTATTTTTTGTAAAGTTCTATTTATCAAGTTTTCTTCTTTTAAAAACCAGTTAATGACATACTTTTTCAAGTTAATCTACAACACCATTTCTGAATTTAACTGCATAACAAAAAAATAAAAATAGGATATTTGAGAAAAGTGTGTTTACCTTGCAGCCTGCACAGCACTTAACTGTATACCCTGGTTGTCACTCGAAGCATTCTGAAATAAAAGAGAATTTAGACTTTTCACATGTTTGTCACCATGACATGAAGAATGTTCAAACAATCAATATTATTTTTACCTGTACTATTGCCTCCAAAGAAGTGTTTTGCTAGAAAACAGAGACAAAAGCAGTTAGAAAATTAGAAATGTCTTAAGTACATCAAAAGACATGCTTGTGAGTTAAGTCAATTCTTACCACTCTGAAGTCACCATCTACGTCAGAATCTTCACAGATATCTTCATGGGGAACATTCCTCCTCTTCAGAAGATGTTCATCTCTTTTGTTCTTAGAGAGAAAAACAATTTAATACCTTTAAAATTTTGATTTGGAGGGCATGGTAGTGTCACAAAGAGAATAGAAGCTTCCATTTTAAATCAGTCTCCTAAACACATTTCCCTAATACTATTAGCATTTCCAACGTTCAAGAAGTTGGAAAGGGCTGCACAGAGATGCACATTTTAGAAATCACTTCTTCCCAGAAAAATCCTCCATCCCACTTTATCTACGGCAGTAACTACTTTTCCTGGAAGTTTCATGTGCACACATCCATCAGCACTGACATTACAACCTATTTGTCATTATTTACAGTAATATAAGACAATTCCCAGAGGCTAGTTTTCTGTTCATCTCAGAAATAAAATAATTCAAGTTATGATTACTTTTTTTCAAGTGCTAGTTTTCCAACAATTCTAAATAGTGATATCTTCACACTCTTCACCCATACTTGTGTGTTGAGCTACTATCTTGGGAAGGAAACTAGCTTTCTGTCTACAAATTAGCAGGAACATCCGATTTTCAAAGGAAAAAACATAAGCTTTTTATAAATCCTTAAAATTATAAACCTAGCTAGAGAAGCAATAGATTACAAATAAAATTCCAATTTTTCAGGACAAATTATAGAACTATAAGTACCAGGTATAGTAACTTTAGAACTTCCTGCTAAACCAAAGTATCTTCACAAAGTTAGTAAAGACAAACAGGTAGTTCAACTACAGTGTTCTTGGACTACTGAACACACAACAGTATTTATTTTTTTAAGCCTTTAACAAAAACCTAGATATTACTGAAATACCAACATAGCCAGATCCCATTTAGTAAAAGTCATGCTAGGTGACCTCACCTTTCTCAACTCCACAACAACTTCATTTCTGTGTCTTCTCATAGTCTGAAAGGAATCAAGATCAAAGTACATTATGCTCTCAATTTAAACCAAGTAATTTAAAAAGTTCTTGCACAATTGTTTAAGTTCATGCACTTTAAACAGTACTTGTACACACAGGATTTAATTTTCATTATAGAAGTAGAAATTCAACAGGAAATGGAGACAACTACACTGTATCTGCATGTATTATTTCATAGGAAAACAGTCTCCTAGGTCTTCTTGTGAACAAAAGAGGGCATATGGAATCAGGTAATAAACAACAAGCGTCTTTTAACGAAGGGTAATGTTGAAAGGAGTTGTACATAAAAAAATAACAGCACTGAAAGCACCATAGCAAACTAACAGAAAGCATACCAATTTTGACCAACATTTATAACCTTTCCTTCATTCAAGGCTTTTTAACATACACATTTAGAGAGCTTGAGCCAAAACCCCAAAGACAGCCCAAACTGCCACTTTTTTTATGACAAGGCATATTGGTAAACTTGAAAACTGTGAAGTCAGAGTCAAGCACAACTGCCTATCTACACACCTAGTTAAGAACTGGCAGCCCTTATTTCCTAGGGTTTGGGGGAACCAGGCGATGCCCCCAGGCAGACACTCAGCTGCCTGAGCTACACATCCAGACCTGCTGAGCCACAGAGAAAGCTGTGAGGAACACAATCCATTCCTGACAGGTAACTGCAACTGGACATCTGTGCTGGGAAACAGAGGCTGAACTCTGACTCTGCAGGTGAACCTTCACCTAACCAAAGTACAACTGCTAGGGCAAAAAGAATCTCAAGAATATAGTTCTTCAGAATAAGTAGATCTGGACAACAGCAGGCTCTTTTCTGAAGGATGCCTACCAGGCTTCTCAAACAAGTGCAGCTACTGTAAGTGTACCCTTCCAGACATAAGAAGTGGTAAATCGAGTTCCAGAGCAGCTCCTGCTCACCAAACATCCACAATGCTTCTTGTTTCTCCCAGACAGCCAAGGAAATTTACGGATCTCATCCATTTCTGATACACATACATTTCTATTACTGTATGGAACGGTATTAGCTTTGTGCCTTGTGAAACAGCTTTATAAAGAAGTTTAAATGAAGAGACCTAGTAAGCAACACTGAGTTATAAAAATACTATTTATAAATTAAAACTACATAAAACCTCTGGCATTGCAAGAGCAATGTTTGGTGGGGTTTTTTTGCTCATTTTCTCTGCAGCCCCCATTGAGAGTACTCAGAAAAAAAGCAATTGTAAATACACAAATTGGTTTACTACTGCTTGTGTTATTACCGTGTAAAGTGAAAATAAGTTAAAAAAATACCATTCTACAATGGTTTTATTCTGTAGTTTGAACTTTACAGTGAATAACAGACTTAAAAACAATTGCATTTTTCTTGTGACTTAACCATTCACGAGCCCAGAGAAAGTTTGAATGCAAGGAAAAGAAACAGATAAAAAAAGCTTCTGACCAGCAACAAGTAGCTCTGAAGATAAGGATTAAAAGCTTGACTTTCAGAAGCATAATTATTTTTATCGAAAGGAATGTGCATTTCCTCAGAATTAAATTCCCAGCTCCAAGCAAGACCATTTACCTTCTCAAAGGAAGGAGTTGCAAGAAAAAAAAGAACCTGGCAGGAAAGTAGGTCAGTGGAAAAGAAGGGATGGTTCCCCACTGCTTCGGAGGTAGAACTGTTCATCACTTGCGGTGCAAAATGCAGTTCATCAGAAAAAAAAAAACAGGCAGAGGAGGGAAAAAACACACCCACACCACTCTATAAAAGGCAAAGTATACAAGGGTGCCTAATGCAGCTGCAGCACCTGGAACAACTAGATAAGAGCCATACTAAAGCAAGTACGAAGCGTCCCACACTAAAAAGCACCAAAACAGGTTTCCAGGAAATATGTGCATCTTTAATTTTATCTGACCAATTGAATTATTTTTTTAGAATTAATACCTGACTAATGCAGCTTAGATTCGTGGCTTTTTCAGTTCTAAGCCTGTAAAAACTTGTGTCTGCTACATGAGGTCAACAGTTATTGCTGAACACTATTAGTAGGCAGATAAAGTTTATTCCAGTGCTATGGATTTACTCTCCATAGTTAGGTAAACATTTAAAATATTTCTTAGAATTCTTCAAAAAGATAGCAATAATCTCACAGGTGTAATTGCTAAAGAAAGGAAAAAACATACTTTAATAAAATATCAACACCTTTTTGGCTCAGTAGGTATGCTCTGAATTAATGTAATACCTAATAAATACATAAATGAAGTTTCAATGTTTTGTAGTAGCTCCAACTCAACTTTCTACACTGACAGGAAATGGAGAACAGTTTCTCCAGCAGTTATCTTCCTACACATGCCTTCGTTTAACGCCAGCTTACAGGCTACTGGCATCATCACCTGGCAGTTTGTGCTTCAGCTCTCCCAAGTGTGCATCACTCCAAGGCCGGGCGCTCACAGCTGCGCACCCCACAGGTTGCCATAATGTACTCTGAGTCCAGAAAAGCACAGCTTAAGATTCACTAGGGAAGACATTTACCCCCCTGAATGATGTAGGGTGACTCTGAAGAACAGAACTGAAGGCAGGAAGCATTCAGTAGTCATTTACCTGTGCTCATAGTGCTGCTGCCTTCCCAGAGAAGACAACACACTACTGGGTATCACCTACCTTTTAGGGGCTTTGGAAAGATGCTGCAGCTTCACCACTGACTTATTTCCTACCAGCTCTCACAACGTAGCAGTCGGTGGAATTTCTCCAAGGTCTACTAACCCAGCATATTCAAGAACAAAATAAAATGAGGAAAATGTCTGATAAAAGAATGCAGAATTATACCAAGTCCTTGATGATCTCTCAAGGCTGTTAACTAACACTTTCCCAATCCACAACTGTTACTGCAACCTAACAAAACAAACATTCCTATAGAAAAGCTGTACTGCAAGAAGGATTCTCCTTGGCAGACTCCAATAATGACATTACTCATTGCAGAAAAGCTGTTGCTAACCAAGAGCAACATTTTCAAGGGGTGGAAAAGTGAACTGCTGGATCACCAACTATGAAGAGACATTAAGCTGTAAATGATGTTAAAAATTAATAGTTACAATTAGTAGTGAGCCTAACAGGAAATGTATTCCAACTGAGGTGGTGACAGGACAAGCACACATGCATGTGTGCATGACAGATACATGGAGCAATGAGTAGGACCAAAACAAGAACTTCAAGAAAAAAGCCCCAGACACATCATTTAAAAGTTTGACTTGAAAAGTCATATATGCAGCTTATCAGGCTAAAAAAAAGTAAAAAAAAATAATCCTGTGACTCCATGAACACACTGTTGGAACAAGAATGTTCCCCTTCCAGACAAAAGCTGACAAGCCCTTGTTTTTAATCCCTGCCTGCTTCTGAAGAGGACCTGCATACCTTGGACTCAGCAAAACCTCCACATGAAAGACAAGCAACCAAAGAAATCACTCTTAAGAACAGTTTACCAAAATGGGGCTCCACTAAAATAATTTTCTGTATAAACAGTAGTTGGTTGACAAACTAGTTATTACTGGTCAACCTGTCACTGCTCTTCCTCCTAGGAAGAGAAAATGCACAACAAATAAGAGCTGAAGTTAGCTCTGTCTTTGTGTTTCACATCACCCCAGCCTAGAAATGGAATAGTTTGGAGAAACTAAAATGAGAGACTCCAGATCAACTTATATTTTCTTTTGGAAAACAGCTCAAAGGGCAAAAACTTAGGTGTAATGTTTTTTTTTGGCAGATGGCACTGTAAAGCCCTTCAGTTCTGTAGATTTTTCTTGATTGTGAGACTTCTCTGAAGAAGTTCTCAGCTTGCACTAACACAACCATGAGCGGGAAACCAATCTCAATTATCAAATCTATTTCTGTCAGTGTATGATTGCTAACCTTCCACTCTCCTTTTTTTTCAATTATACTTAGCTTAAGTTTTGTCATACGGGCTATTTTCTGACCATTAGTCATTATTGAGCCCTGCAGCTTAACATTACAAACTTGTGTTAGCTGATGCTTATAGGATCCTCATACATTCTAGTGTTTTTCACAATACAAAAGTGTTCTAGTCTCCCCACACTCAGGAAGAGCTCAGAGCTATTAGCTCTTCCCAAGTACACCAGCATTTACCTGGAGCTCATGCTCAACTAGCATATCCTGATCCCTCTTCTTTTCTCTGAATCGCTGCTTTTCAGAAACTCAGACCCTATCACACACACAGCCTGCCTTTAGTGTTTTGTAGGGTGGGTTGGTTTGGGTTTGGTTTTTTTTACTATTATAAAATATTTCACTCACGTAGCTCTGTTTACATATCTACAACAGGAAGGTCTGACAGCATGCAACTAATTGTAGAGCTTTACCTATTCCTCTCATTGTAGTGAGTGGTTTCCAAAGGCACATTGTTTCTGTTGTGGAACTGCAAAGACAACAGTTACTTTAAAGCAGCACTGCTTGAGCCATCCTTCCTTCCTTCCTTCCTTGGAAATTGCTGCTCTACATTAGCACTGGTCTGGTCTAGGATTCGAAATACAAACAAAACAAGAAAAGGGGACTGGGATGGTGCGTGCATGCAAAAAACAAACTACTATTTATCTCCAGAACATATGGTTAGCTCTATGGCTTTTTTTTTTTTTTAAATGCTACTTATTATGTCCCTATACACAAACTGCTTACTCCATACAGTTGCTACTCGTAAAGCACCCAGGCCACAGTTGGGGAAGACTAGTCTTTAAGACAGAACATCCAGTGCAGCGACCACAGCAACAAATGAGAAACTCCTTCTTGTCCTTCACAGGTATAAAAGGCATCAAACTACAAAACAAGGAAAGAACCTGTCAGAGAGGCACACAAGCTCATATTCAGTTTGGGTACAAAACCATACTCCTCACATTGTTTGACCGAGGAATTTAGGCCCTTCCCTAGCCATTACTTCCCTCCTATACTAATTATGGCTCATTTACAGACTGGAGCAACAAAGTTGCTCACTGATAAAAGTGCTATGGGATTTTAAAGCCAACACAGTCTCCACAAGATACCATCAGAAAACACATCTCAGCAACTGCTTCCCCTTCAGAATTATAATGGTACTCAGTTACCAATAAATAAAAATCAACAACATATTGTACATGCCATCATTCTAGTTTTTCCTAGAGAAGTTACACATGCCAAATAAAATGCCTTAAATATCTCAACATGATTTTTAAATGACAAAATGGATGAGCTTCACCACAGAACTACAAGTCAGCTTAAATGAACCTACTTTTAACTAATTCAGCGAATGAAATTCCTGCTCTCCTTCAGATCCTCTGCTCAGCTCAGTATTTTGTGTGGGATACAGAAAAGGTTGAAAAGCTTCGACCTGTGATATGCAGCACCTCTCGTAACATCCCCCCTGAAGCTTCCCCAGTGCTCTCTCACGTATTGCCAGTATTGCAAGTCCAGTGAACACTACTGGCAACTCACAGAATTTTGACACTGCTGATCTCGAAACCTCTAGATTGAGCAGCTGCTCCAACATTCATTCTGAAGTACCCTACATTACAATATTATCATCATTCCACATCACGCGTCTCTCAATTACAGAGCAGAAATATCTATTTGACACTTCTCCTGCGCTGGCACTATTAAAGCAATTCTTAATCTCTCACCCAGCCACACAAGCAAGTCAGGGAAGGCCAGCAAAAACTCATCAGTTTCTTCCAGTATTTCCAGAGAAATAACATGCATGAAATATTTCTTTTTTCATTTCAGAAAACCCAGCAGGCAACAATCACCCACAGAAAATGAAATGTTGAATCACCCAGTAAAACAAAATGAAGCAAAAGGGAAAAAAAAACCCACCCCAAACCTTCTTTTCAAACCTTCCCAGAAGCAAGGCTACCCTCAAGACCCCTAACATGCAGCAGGACTGAACAGCAGTTTTTCAAAACAAAACCCCTCATAAAACTGTGCCTATTGCAAGCACAATGAACAATTTGCACTTAGTCTGGTCTTTGTATAGTAAAAGTCTACTGTTCACCTCCAAGGTCTATGCTGCAACAAGTAAAAATAAATTTTTGAAAGAAAATCGAGTATCATCACAGCCATATCCACAATAAACAGAAAAAAAAGAACTCATCCTTTCTTATCCAAGAAAAAAAAAGCTCAAGTAAAACCTGCTCCTCATTGAGGACACAAGATGAAAAAAGTCAACTTTACTGGCCTTCCTAGTAGATGAGCATTTGCATAATTCTGTTTAAGAGTCCAGATAAGCACTTAAGATTTTGGGTTTGGATGTTAATTAAAAAAAAACAACAATAAGCACGATCCATTCTGCAATTCTGTAAGCCTAGCTCCTTTTTGTGCTGTAACAATACTAGTACTTTTTTCCACAGCCCGAGCAACTCTTAAATCTTGGAAGACCTTAACAGAATGCTGCAAATACTAGACTAGAAATCTTAAACACTACATAGAGATATCGCCTTAGTATTAGCTACAAATTATTGCTCTCATGGCACAAACTCTTCTGATACTAAAAAGTTTATTACACTCAGTATTTCTTTGAGCAGTACTATAAATAAGAAAAAAAGACAAGGTAGTATTTTATATTTCTGGTCAGAACGAATCCTTCTATTCCCAGTGTCACCACCAATCTGTCATCTTAAAACACATGGCAGCAATTGTTTACAACAGAGCATGTCCATGCATGCGTGTTTACCCAATGCCTGAGCATATGAAGGAATTTTGCTAAACATCTTATGTAAAACAGGTGTGTGGCTTGGTTTCCCCCCCACACCTTTTTCAAGGCCAGATTTCATATTGTTAGAAGTACATGGATATGGACTGGAAAAATGAAAATCCATCTTAACTCATTAAGTATAAAAAAAGCTAAACATATGCCTAACACTTCAGGAGAGAAAATGCAGAAAAACTCCTGCCTTTTGTTAAGATACACATTCTGTGAAGATGTAAAACCTAGAAGGTGAGTACAATGTGACAGCAGCTGCTAGCAATGTAACTGCCCATGGACTCATCTGAGCAACAAGGAATCACGTACAGACCATTTTTTAAAAGTTTGTAATTTGCAACATGGCAACACTTGATAGGATCTAGAAGTATTTATTAATTTGGAATTCACCAAACCTAGAGTGATTTATTCTTTGTCTGCTGATGGCAAATGGAGGTAAACTGTCATGGAAAAGGAAAAAAAAAAAAAAAAAAGAAACCAGTGGCTAAACGCACTATTTCAGCAAAGATAAAAAGGAAGAAGAGTCAAGGAGGTGAGAGGAGGGAAAGAGATAAAGATCAAGTGTTGGCTTCCTATGTGAAGTAAATAGACAGCTTTCTGCTAAAAGCAGCACAGCAACACAGGTGTTACAAACTAATTGAATACTCATCAGTAACAGCTACAATAGGATACGTGGCTACAAGAGGACACTGCCAACGTCTCTCACAGTAAATGTCATTTATAAACAGTTAATAAGCAAGAATGATAGCCATAAGCCTGAGCAATTGTATGAAAAATAGCCATCTACCGTGGTTATTTTAGGTACTAAGCATATGTTCCAGGATTTGTTGGATAGATATCAATATCTAAAATTTAACATGGCCTAGCAGTGGGTTTTTTTCACTGCACAGGCCATTTAAGTGCACCAGCAAATTAAAAAAATACTGAAGAGATTACCTGCTTCCTGATACACACACGTGTTCTTTTAACTTGCACGTGTTCATCTTGAACCATCCCTACTTCAGCTGGCTTACCTTAAAACTCAGTATACGGGCACCAAAGAAGAGAAGACACAGATGAATTCCAACCTGTATTTTCCCATTAATTTCATTTTTTTCCTAGGACAGCATATGTTTTACTATGAACCTTTCTAAAGATGCCTTTCTTGCACAGTTATTTATTCAGTGATAACAATTTATACAAAACCAAATTTAACATTTAAGGCAAGTAGTTACTAACAAAGTTAACAACCTTATTAGTAAGCAGAGCAATCACTGCATTATTACCACTTCCAACATCTTTGGCATCACCAAAGTTTGTACATAACTGAATAATAAACTGTTTCATTAATGTATTTTGACGAGTTAAAAATTGAGATACTACTGACTTCTGAAATACCCACATGGGAAATATGACACGTTTTAATGAATGATAGCAACATAAATATATCTTATACTTTTGAAAAATAAATACACTACAATTGTCTTAATTTGAAAGAGTAGAATGTTATGCTAGTCAGAGACATGCATTGAGGCTTGTGAAAAATAAAAATGGGAATGTCCAAGACAATTTTTTTTTATCAGAACCCTGTACTGACAATATTGCACAGGTTTCCCTAATCAGCACTCCTGGTCAAGTATTTATACGTAAAGATTAGTACCTATTTTTAAAGTTCAAGTATTTACTAAGGAAACTAATTATCACTTTTGCTGTGTCGATGAACAAACTAGACAGCTCAAATAATGCATGTAGCAATCCAGCCACCAAAAAGTTTAGAGGCTCTATGCTACAAGCCACAGCTGTTTTCACACTCAACTAACCAGAGTAAGATAGCAACATCTAGCCTGCTTAAGGGAAAAAAAAAAAAAAGAAAAAAAGAAAAAAAAACCAAAACCAGCGAGTTTCTATTTTTTTTTAATAATCTTTACTATAAATTACAGTCAGTAACTAACTCATTTATTCACTTGAGTATCTTAAAATACAACACCCAACTGGGCCCTAAACCCTGACTCAGGCTTTTAGGGGCTACTCAGCGCCAAGAGTGATTATTAAGTGCTAGCGAAAAATTAAGATAGAGCCATACAAAAATACGACTGCTGACCGTGGCAACACCTCTACCAACCCAGTCCCTGTCCCTAACAGCCCCAGATCAGCGCCCTGAACGCGAGGCCGGTCCGGCCTGGCCCCGGTTCCTGCCAGCCACGGGGCGGCGGGACACCCCCGAGCCACGCTATGGGGCCGGCCGGGCGGCCGCGGCCGTTGCCCCCCTCAGCTCCCGCCTCCGCGCGGCGCCCAACGGCCCGGCCGCGCCCGGCCCCACATCGCGGCCTTCCCCTTCTCCTTCCTTCCTTCCTTCCTCCCTTCCCTTCCTTCGCTGGGCGGCGGGGAGCGGCGCTCCCGCCTCTCGGCGGGGCGGGCAGCGCAGGCCGCGGCCCCGCCGCGGGCCCCTCGCCGGCGGATTAGGAAAGACGCCACACGGCGGCGGCCGGCCCCCTCCCGCCGCCATGGCCGGCCGGCCCCTCCCGCCCGGCGCCGCGGTGGTTACCTCCAGGTCGCGGCCTTTGTTCTTGAAGTTCTTCAGCCGCTGGTTGTCCAGTTTCTCGTTGTCGGCCATGGTGGGAAGGGGCGGGGGGGGAGGAAGGTGGGAGGGAGCGCGGCTCCTCCGCCTCCTCCCGGGCCCGTACCCCTGCC
>VXBJ01002383.1:1910991-2120738 GCA_013400055.1 Nycticryphes semicollaris
CGGGTTTCCCCCTTCCCGGCGCCGAGCCCAGTCACACCTCAACAGCCCCCGAGCTGCGGCGCGGCCGGCCGGGAAGGCAAGGCAAGGCGAGTCGCAGCGAAGCGAAGCGGCGGCTGTGCCGGCCTGCTCGGGGCGGCGCTGCCCGCTCCCCCGGCGGCCGATCGCGCCGGTAGCGAGGGACAGCACGAGCGGGGGAAGGGAGGGGGGGGAAAGAGGGACAGCCTCGCTCTGGGCCAGCCGGTCGCGGCCGCCGATTGGCTGCAGAGCACGAGCCCGGCGGCCCATGGGAGAAGGGAGGCGGATGGGAGGGAGGCTGCGCGGGGAGGTGACGCGCGCGGTGACGGAGCGGGGCCTTCGAGGTGTTTCGGCCGGGTCCCCTCAGTCGCCGCCGCCATTTTGGGTGGCAGGTCGGTGCGGGTCGGGAGGAGGAGTAGCGGTGGGCGGCAGTGCTCTCCCCTCCTCCTGTGCCCGCTCTTTCCTCAGCCCAAAGCCAACAATTGCTAATCATTTCCCCCACTCAGCTTTGCATTGGCACCCCACAGAGGGCCGGAGACTTAGCCTCGCCCCGCGCCACTTTATCTACGGAAAAAAAGGGTGTTTTATTTTTTGGGATTTTTTTAAAAATAAAACTTCCACTTGCAGCCGCAGGACGGCAGGGTAGCTGGACTGGTGCGGGGAAGGAGGTGTTTGGCTTCTCCTGAGCCAGTTGAGGGGAGGGAAGAGGAGAGGAGCGGCGGCGGCCCGGCCCTGCACTCGCACTCAGTGGGGGTCACGCTGTGGAGTTTCCCAAAAGGACGTAGTAAAGACTGAGCAAAAGGAGTTGCTGCAGCTGTCACTTTTGACATGTCCCGGATTTTAATCCAAACCACTTTACGAGAATTGGCCCTAAACGCAACTGATTTTGGAAGCGAAGGAAGTAGTGCAGAGCAGCAGGTATTTTGGCAGCTTCTTTAGAGACGTGGGTAAGCTCGAGAATTAACATTATATGCAGGTGTGTCTGCAGGATTCTGCTCTGTTGGGCAATATGCGCATTTACTGTGCACATCAACTGTGGACCAAGTTCACAGGCAAGGTTTAGTGGGAACGTTTCTGATAGGGTTGATCAGCATTGGGAGCAAAATTATTTTTCAAAAAGATCAGATTTCATGGATCTTTCTAGTTTCTTAGCGTGGCGAAAAGAGGCCAAGTCGGCTTGTTTGGGTCCCAAACAGGTTGCTGTCATTTCTTAGACTGTGCTACTTATGAATTCCTTACCAGTTTGATGATGACAGTCAGGTTTAGTGGCACTGATGATGACATTCAGGTTTAGTGGTGGTGGATTTTGGCCAATAGTAACTGCTGGAACTCACTGTCAGGTGATGTCGGTGGACACTGTTTGCAAACTAATGACAAGCTTTCACTGGATAGGCTTTTCACACTTGAGTGTAGTCATCAGTGTTATACATATTTGTAAACTCCTTTCTGGGACTTAAAGCTTCCTTCCAGGATGCTTTATTGCAAGCAACGTTACCAATGTATTATACAAACTATAGTGAGCTGCAAAACATCATTCCTGAATTTGGACTGAACGCACCAACAAAGGGAATGATGCCACGAAAATTCCATAGATGTGCTTTATTTGATCATAGCCAGAGACATTTGGATTACACCGAGTACCGTAGCTACCAGAATATGTCCCTGTCTTTATTTGGGTAAATCCTAACTATAAAAGCTTATCAGGAACTCGCATCCAATAAACTATCGCCTCTTGACCGTGACTCTTTGGAAATACAAAAGAAGTCTCCCACTTCTATAGCTTTTCTGTGATGCAGGTGATTAGACAAGAGAAAGTTTCTGAAAAGGTGGAGAGATCAACAATTGCCAGAAGGAAAAAAAAAAAAGTGGTTTATTTACAATATAGCCAGTGTTTTTTCTTCTCAAAGCTCACTTGGTAATGCCTGTGACATTTGGGACTCAACTTCAACTTGTGAAGAAAATACGCTCAGAGTAGTACCTGTTCCTTCCAATTTTTCCTTTCAAGAAAAAAAAGCTGCTACCCAAGCTGTCTAAGCTAACCTGGTAAACTTTTATTGACATGAGATAAGGAGTATTGAAAGAAATAGATACATTTCCAGAGCAGAGGGGATGGTGACTATTTTCCTACTTCTATCCAGATCACAGTTACGTCTTCACATAACTAGAAGCATTCACTAGAATGTACGCTGCCCTGATCCTGCACATAGTTTATACTCATTCTTAGCAATTAGGAAATTAAATCAGGGGTTGTGGGCATTCCTCTCTGTTAAGTCCTGTATGCTAATGGAGTTCTCATTTCATCAGCAGCCTTAAAATTTTCCATCATGATTGTTGGCAAAAGTCAAAGCCCTGATGGGAGGTGCAGTCTCCCAAGTGGGTAAACGTAAGTCGCTCAGAAATGTGTGTATATCAGAAAAGATAATGTGAAAACATGAAGATGATGATCTTTCAGACTATGGACTACTGGGTGTTTTATCTCTGGGAGATTTCTCAGAGCACAAGGTTCTGTTCTAGATAGAAGGATTTCTCACCAAGACTGATAGTGGCAGAAGTCCCAGCCACCACAGCCACGACTGTTACATAAATAATATTGCAATAAAACAGCAATATGTGTAGGATAAATTCGTCAGGGTTAATTAGTCCTGATGGTATTCCATATTGGCACAGGTACTTGTCTACCAATATGTAAACGGTTCAAAGGTAAGTGTAGGTGCAACAACCCCTTCCCATTGCGCTACGGACATGGAAAAAAGACTTGGCTATTTACATTTTTAAAAGTAACGCAGTTTGTCCATTTGCCAATGTTTTAGAAAACTGTATTGAGAAAAAGGAAAAAAGAGCATCTCTTTAGCTAGTGCTCCTACTCATTTTGGTTAGTATCGCAGCGCAGCTGCCTTAAGAAAACCGGATATTATAAAGTACAACCATGCCAATATCATACCTCACTGTTTCAAAATTAATGTATTTCAAATTGATGCTGTCATTTCAGAAGGAAGTCTTTAGTAAGGAAACAAGAAATGTATTAAAATAGGCAAAAAGTGGAAATGTGAAAAGTCTGGGAAAGAAATTCAATCACCATCTTCTATTTTAAATTGGATGAATAGAACTGACAAGTAGTTTCTCATTGCTTTTGGATGCTGCACTTACCGTTTAAGGAAATAAGCAGCAAGCAAAATATTTCACGTTACCAAATTGGAAATCTCTCCTACTTGCTATGTTTTTTGTTACATTGAGTTTATTTTATATCCCTATATTTACATCTGAATGATTTTAATTCACTGAGCTAACTGCCTACTTTTCATTTAATTTTCAGACATACTTTAAGGCTGCTTCCTTTTATGGTTAAAGATTGTGTTGTATGTTTCACAGGGACATGTAAAATCCTTTGTATCTTTTATTCTCTGTCACCTTTGAAATTGCCCTGGCTGAACATAACCTGTTGTAATCATGGAGTTGATACGATAGAAATAGATTTATACTGACAACCATGCTCTAATACGTTTTGCTGAACCACAACTTTTTACATAATAAGGGTATGAAACTCAGAAGAGAGATACCTAAAAATATCAAAGTTTTAACTAATAGCTATTACAAGACATGAAAATCCAGGATGCAGTGCTATCAATCTGTTATTCTGAATGGCTCATCTGGTTGTACATTTGTTCAGCTACTTCTGAGGAAATTATACACCAATTGGAGGAAATAGGAAAACTTTAACAAGTAAAATTGCTTTGCAATTTTATCTAAAAATATCAATAAAAGTTTTGAAAAGTTACTATTTACATAATGGCATGAAGTCATCAGTCTCAAAATTTAAAGGTATTGCACAGATACATCAATAATTTGCTGGTTAGTTGTAGTATTACTTCCTTTGAGGAAGAATTTTAGTGTCCCCGAGAAACATTTTTGTGGAATGAGTTTTAAAATTTTGTGGTTTTTTGTGAGAAGTCTCTTAAAGCACAACTGAAGCCCTGTGTCAGCAGAACATGGTTATTAATAATGACATTGGACTCCAGTATGTCGGTACTAGTGTGCTACATTCCTGGCCATGTTTTGAAATTACAGCGTCAGGCTATGAAAGAAAAAAATAAATGGTGTCTAAGACCCAACCCAGGAATTCATGAAAGGAAAGAATAAAAAACATTTTGCTCCTTTTCATAGCTACCTTTTCTGTGTCCTTGCTAACCCAAACGTATATATGCTCATCCCACCTGTACCACCTTACACTACCACCACGCTTAGCACTGACTGATTCGTAGCATGTGGCTTGGGAAAGATGGCATCAGAAAGCCAGCACATTCTCTAGCAACCAGAACTGACTCAATGCCTTAACTAGTAACAATGACCTTTTCATGAAGTCATCTCTCTGTTGACCTTCCCTCTGCGTTCTTGGAAAAAGATTGACAGAGACAAGGGACTGAGCAATAATCGTGTCATTTTATGAGTAACCGTTTGAAAATAACTGAGAATCACCAGGCTACTGTTCCTTGGAGAATCCGCCTTCAAATACAGACCTGTCTTAAAATCACATTGTCACACCATCAGAACTAACACACCATTCTGGTGTGCATAGTTTTCGTACTGTGTACCTTACTAAATGATGTATATTCAGAGGAAGGTTGTCCTACAATAGTCTTTGATCTGTATTTTTCATCTGGTGTCATCTGAAGCATAATTTATAGTGTGACTTCGGTGAAGACATAATCAGAGATTAATCAAGTGCATTTTGTTTAACTGTAGTCTAATTAATCTGTTTAGCTCTCAGAGGAACAATTACCATGTTATTTTTGTATTGGTTTGATTTTACCTTAGCTCAGCAGTGCAAATCTCCCAACGCTCGGAAGACCAATTTTGAAGAATAGACCAGTTCCCTTCTGAATTATTGATCTTCTGGCATTGGGCTGTCTTCAAAAATAAAACAACAGGACATTTTGATTCTAAATTAGTTTATCCTAGAAGGATATGTTTTGGCTACATGTAGGTGCTTACAACATGCATATGCATATAATGCAAATTCTCTTATAGAATGATAATGTTCAAACCTGATATGATATTACAGTTCTGTATCTTTTTATATTTTTGCATATTTCTCAGATTGGAAAATAATAGTAATGCAAATACAAAAATGTGAATTGGGTTCTCCTCACCTTCCAATCCTTCAAGCAATAACAGGAAAGATAATGAGAGCTGCCTTAACCTTTCATTAAGGAGTGGTTCTAAATGATTTGCTGCTGGCACCTGATCATGAAGTTACAGTAGCTTGGGGTGATTATAATTTCTGTAGAATATGAGCTGTCTGGCAATGTATAGGTACTAGAGGGGAGATATGGTTTGGCAAGGAGGAATTTTTCTTCAGAGGACAAGTTTCCAGTTGATCTAAGGAGACAATTTTGTCACTTTGCAAAGTTTCTGCCCCAGAGGACGTTCTGTGTGGGCATTGTGCTCAGGTGTATGAAAATTCTGGCTTGCCAAGCAGCTACCTTAGAGAGACCATTCTAATTTCAGAGATCACTTGGATCTCTAAGAAAGAAAAAAGGCAGCCTGTGTAAGCTCCAAATGGCTTTTAGCCACTGCTGTGCCTTCCATATATGTATACACAGCTGGATACATGTGTGTTACAAATAGTTTACATTTACAAACAGCTATCATGTTTATAATTTATGAACTTTGCACTTGATTATGCAATTCGGAAATGTGTAATTTTCAAGTTATCTTGAGAATCTCTTGCAAGGAATGTTGTAGATTGATCTCAAATACTTTATTAATGTATTTTGCCCTAAACATACAAATGAGTCGTTGCAAATGGCTTTTCATAGCCAGTATACCTATCTCCTTAGTTTGAGAAACAAAATATTATGTAAAGCTGAGAAGATTTCTGTAGCACATAGAAACATTCTCATTAATCCTGGGGTTTATCTGCCTTTTCAGACTGAAAATGGAATAGCTAGTATTAACAAAAAAAGTAGACCACTGGACTGCTGGTAGGATATTTTATGATAATCTTTCATTTGGTATGCAAACACATCTATTTGTTTTCATTGTACACAGAGTGTCTCCAAGTCTGGAATCCAACTGTACTTGCTGGACACTGAAACACCCATATCAAGTAATACATAAACGTAAAGTGGGGTCGCTGTGAATATTGCACCAGGTGAAAAAGATACAAAAAACTGTCACATACTAATAGTAAATATACAAAATTGAGCATCACAGGACTTTATTTTAAAAGGAACATTATTACAAGAAGTAACCTGCATGAGATTGAACAGCACCAATGCAAGTAGAGCACCGTGGTTTCTCTGGGCTGTATTAAGCAGCTCAAGTTCTTTCGTGCTCATTGTCACTTTTCTCCAAAGTGCTGTGCTATGGAGCTCCATAGCATGAAGAGCCAGAGGTGCTGACAAAGTTTTGCTGCTGAAGGAGCGGGCAGGTGCAGGCATTGTCACAGGCAAGTCAGCACAGAACCCTCAGCACGAGCTAAGTGAACCCCACGCCATGTGGCAACAGGTCCTGAGCAGCAGATGCCATGCTTGCATTTCAGACTTCTCCCACTGAGGTGACAACAACCACAGACTGCTTTCAGGGGAGAGAACTCAAAAACACACTTTTGCAAAAGACATCACATTTTTAAGGTTAACTCTAGGAGAAAATTTGATTTCTATGCTCTGAACTCTGTTTTTGCATTCATTCTTCTCTTCTGTCAGTGTATTAGAATAATTCAGATGTGCCATTAAGCAGCTAGGACCCCTAGGGTGTCACCTTTTGGTACAGAGCCTGATTTTGCCCGAGCCTCTATATTCTCTTCTGCTCTTTTCTTATTTTACCATTTGAACTGCTTGAGCCAGACAGTCATTTTTTTCTGTCTCAAAAAATGTTGACACAGAGTTGAGGTTCCTTCCTGAGGAATAGCTTTGTTAGTCGATTCTTAATTAGTTGCTCAAATATACTTTGTCCCAATTGTATGCCACCTTGTAACAAAAGACTGTGCACTCACTGTTCTGCAACATCTACAACAAATCCTGGTGTCACTGCTGACTTTTCCTTTACTCTTTGTGTTGTCTAGAGGCATGTGAAACCAGCAGTATGATGGTCCATACATCTGGTGTGGATGCACATCATTCCTTTTGAGCTAGAAAGACATATTAGTACTGCCATCCTCTTGGATAATTTATTAACTCTTAAATCCCAAACAGCCTTCTGTCCTGCTTCACTCACTTGGAAAAAAATAAAATAAAATAAAATTATATGCAGTCATTTAGCTAATTTTTCAGGCTGTTTTTCAAATTGTTACCCGAACCTACTGGTTTAAAGTTGCTTTTTGATGGAAGTTGGCTGAAATCCTTTGGACAACAGTAGGAAGAAAAGATCTGGACCAGAAACTCATAATGAAACAGGTTTCTTATCTTTGGGGTACATTCATTCTCACGCAGGTGTCATTCTCTTGTGCAGTGGGACACTTCTGCTGTATTCTAAAGATGTTGAGTTCTTGTACATGTGTCCCTTTTGTATGTCCATGCCCAATTAGAACAATTGGTTACACAGCATTCTAGCTTTTTATTTAGAAAAAAATTTACTTATTGATTATTTTATTATTATACTGAGGAAAAAATACTCTTTAATTGGAGTGGTACTTAAAAACTCACTTTCTAACGTCACTGTGTCTCACAGTAATGAACTGCAGAGAATTGAAAATCAGCCTAACATACCCTAAAATGTCCAAAACACAGTAGGATTCAATGCCTTTCCATTTATAACACTTTAATCGTGTTGTACAAGATGCACTAAAATTACTGAGAGATGTTCTTGATCATAGTTTCAGTGCTGGCCGGTATCAGATGTTAATGAGTCTACAGGCCTGTTGATGTCACTACACCAATTTAGTTTTAGTGCTCTCATTCATTTAAAACTGTCCCTCACCAGGCTTGCTTTTCCTGTGCTTTAGTACAGCCTGAGTATTGTATCTCACACGAGGCCTGTTTGAATTTTAAGCACCACATAATGAGCACTTTTTTTTTCTAGTTAAAGAGCTCTAGATATTTTTCATTTTTTTGGGAAGCTACCGCGTGATTAGTTATAAGGTAATACACAATATTGTGTTTCTTCAAAAGGCTAGACTGCACAACAGATCCCCAGATGGTGCAAATTGAAGGTAGTTCCTCTGGCTTCCGTGGCTGTTTGCTGATTCACATCAGCTGAACATCTGCTCCTGTGATTAGAAAATAAGCGTAGGGCTCCCATGTGACTGCAAACACTAAGCAGGAGGCAGTCCTGTTAAAATTTATAATCAGAGGTTCAAAGCTATCTCTGAAATAGCGCATGAGCCAACTTCTCATCTCAGTTATTCTGATTTAATACAACTTTTATATTGATTATAACCTTTGCTTTTGGAATTATTTTTAATTTACATTGGTGACATTTTCTACAGTCCAGCCTATATACGCTCAGTTTTTAATGCATTAGATCAGACCATTTTTGAAGACAAATTTATAGATCATGAAATGACTGTAGCCAAAACCATTTCTTGGTGCCAGAGCCGGAGCTGATAACAAAATCCATCAGCTGCAAATAGCCCAAGAAGAACAGGAATCAGCCGTGAATCAGCAGATTGTGGAGCTGCGCTTTCCTGCCTTTGTCCCAGCTGCTCTACCTTTCAAACAGAATGATTTCCTAATAAAGGCAAGGGAAGAAAATTTCCTCTGAGTTTAAGAAGTAAGGAAATGGTTAGTGAAATGAGCCATTTCAGCATTCCCTGAAAGATTCAGGGATATATTGTATCCATGCTAGAAAAAATTTCCTTCTTAAGCAGCCCGTAGAACAAAGTCATCCTCTGGTAGCACCACTCGCTGTCATAAGATAGTGACAGAAACCTTACCTGTCATAGCTGCTTGTTTTGGGTGAGTTCCATAATGTTTCTAGAAGGAAAGGAAAACTTAGTATCTGCTGGCAGGCTTGGAAACTCCAGTATTCTGGATTCTGTTCCACTGAACTGTCTGCAGAAGGGAAAATCCCTTGCCCTCATATTGTTAGTTCCTCATGTCTTCAAATGGAAGGATGATTCTCAGAGCTGTATTTTTAAAATTAAAGTATACAGTATGCTTAGATAATTAAATGCTAGTAGGAACTGTTAGGTAGTATGTGTTTTACGTCATATATAGAAACACTAATGGGATCGGAAAGCTAAACACGTTTATAGGAGCATCTAAAATTTAAGCTATCTTATTTCTGGCTGTTAACAGTGCCAGTGAGCAGAATTTATCATACAAAACGGCATCAAATCCAAAAAAATCTAAATGTCCAGATGCAGATTGCTATTGTCTGTGTTCCAGGCTAATTTTGCAAGGAAACTAGAATACATAACTGAACAAGGGATTTCAAAGGGCTGAATGATCGATACTGAGTAGAGATGTGAAAATACCCTAAGTATGTATCTCTCTTCGTTACACAGTAATGAAGAAGATGAGTACTTTTGAGCAGCAACACTAGTGAGGCCCATTCTTGTAAAGATTTCTGACTGAGCTCTCCTTGATTTTCTGATGTCTGACAGAGGGCAATATTTCTGTTTCAGCTTTTCTTTGGGAGGGTGGAAATAATGGCCACATCATTTTCCTGAAATGCATAGGATTTTAGTAACTTCAAGAACTCTACACCTCTCTCAGATCACCTAGATCAACTTTTTATTTTAATGATCATTACTTCATTTTATATTAAAATCTCCTTTTAGTTATTAACTGGTATTCAGGGATGTTATAAAACACTACCAACTTAATGTAAAAAAAAAACCCAAACAAAAAACATTTTAAGGTTAATGGCAATTCTAGGTGAGGAATGCATAATTATAATCTAATAAACTATGGAGTAACTTTTTTCCTTTCTCCATTGTGGTAGTCTGAGCCTGTGAGACAGATATGATGGGATTTTGTAGTGTTCCTGCAGGAGGATAACGTTGCCTGCATGGAGAAGGGAGCGGGGCAGGGGTGAAACTGCTGAGGAGTGAAGTCAGACTGGGAGAACGGCACTTTGGCTACCCTGGGTGCTGGAATAACTGACAGAGTATTTTTTGCAGTATATAATACATTTGAGTAGACTATGTGTAATACTTGCCTGCAGCCTAGGAAATAGAAAACCAGTGCAATGCTGGCTTGCAGACCTATCTGCTGTACAGAAGATGTTGAGGTGGACTTACCTGCCTAAAGATTTACTCTTGAGCCATGGCTGAGAGTGTACATTTCATTCTCAATGATAAAAACTGCTTTTCAGTAAAAATAAGAAGCAAAAAGAAATAACAGAAAGGGAAAATTCCCCCCTGGCTAGCCAGGAGGAGAAGCAAGGGAGTCCCCAGACAAGCTGCCTCCCTTGGGCTCCTCTCCAGTGCAGCATGTGTTTCCCCATAGTACCTTTCCCATAGTAATGAGCTAGTGTTCATTTAGATCCACTCAACCCACTATTGATTGTTCCTGCTTATGATGCTGATAACACACACTTTAATCAGGAGCATGTGTTGCACACTAACGGGTTGTTAAGCTTTGGACATTTATATTACTGAGTTATGTTTATTGAATGTTGAAATGACTATTGTGTGCTTTTTTTTTCCCCCCTAGCATAAACCAACGGGTACAACCAAGAGGTAGGAAGAGGAGGGAAAGAACAGGGCACTCCCACACTGGTAGCAACTGCTTCCCTTCAGGACCCACCACAACAGCCATTCGTGACTTGTAGGTACAGAGCCATGAGCCTGATGGCACAAGGATTCTCTTGCTGGGGAGGTAAGTTGCTGCTGTCACAGAGGGCAGTAGGTCAGGATGAGTGCTATTACAGAATTAATATTGAAGTCACGAACAAGAAATAGTACCACAGACCACCAACTTAACACTCAAATATTATACCAAGTTATTATTTCCCAGAATTATGTTTGATTCTCATTAACTTCAAAAGGTGCTTCAAGTAAATGTCAGGCCTGTTGTTTTGTTAACCATGGCTCACTCTTCAGCTACCCACGATACGAAAATCACTATTTGTTCTATAGAGCAGATTGCAGGAGGGATTCCCAAGAGATATAAACACAGTTTTTAATCCTCTCAGCATTTACATGCTGTAAATAAATCAGAACCCTGTGAAAGAAGTAGGAAAAACATAATGCAATTTGTTGTATATTTGAATTACATTGCTAATGTATTTAATGGGGTTTTAATTATGGTTAGTGAGGCTGGTAAATACCAAGACTTCCAAAGCAGAAGAAAAAGTGTTTAGAGGGAGGTCCTGTGGTACTCATAGAAATAATTGCATACAGGGAGTCTTCCTGTTTCAGGTTCTGGCAGCTGGACTCTGTTGTTCTTCCCCTTTTCCCCTCTGGTGGATCAGTCAATCCAGTGGGTTGAAAATGCTGCAAAAGGATGAGATGATCCAAAAAAGAAAAACTTAAGGTTAGAGGCTGTACTGCTGTGGTACCTTCTTCACAGTGAGGTGCTCCTTCAGTGTGTTGATACTGTTTGTATTTATTAGTTAAACAGTTCTAGCAGAGGAGTTACAAGTATTCATTCAACTATGGGTCATCTAGAAAATGTTTGTCTTGTTTCGTTATGAGTCAAAGACTGAAGTACCAATGAACAGAATAATAGCCATTAACTATTCATCAGACAAATCTGTCAGATAATGTTTTCAAAATAATTTATCTTTAGAGAAATCTTCTGATAATTTAAAGAAAATATTTAATTCTAGAGAGGTTCAAGTTGAATTTGAATATTTACCATTTAGGTAACTCAAACCAACATTTTTTTAATCAGATAAAAACAATGCTAAAGCAATTTTATTTCTTTGTTTTAACACACTTCTTTGAAGAAACAGCAGGTTTTTCATCACTGACTGTTACAAAATCTCTGTTCCACAAAATGCTGTGTTTTGAAATATTCATCCTAATGTGGAATGCAAACAAATGTGGATTTTGCCTAAAATACAGAAAATCTGGTTTAACAAATTGCTATTATCAGGTCTGTAATATACTTAATTTTTGCAAGTAAGTCCCATCAACGTTGTAGTTAGCCAGGTTTTGTTTGAAAAAGCAATGTCCAAGATTTTTAGCTGTGTGGTTTAAACCTCAGAACAGAGAATTAGTTCTCAAGCTCACATTGTCACCATTTGAATTTTCAATCAGATAGTTTCGTTTTTATTAACTGCAGTATGTCTTACACACCACAAGATGTCTCAGTGCGGAAATGCTAACCTTTATGTGAGTGTTATTGTACTATTACTCAATTCAGGTAAGGATTTTCTAGTATTTGGCTTGGGGTTTCCATAATACTTGGCAGGGGCTCTTTAGTAACACATGAGAAAGAAAAGTGTATCCAAATTTACCCATTAGTGTAGGCAGTAAGTTGTTCTAAATGGTCAATGAACTGAATGACGCACTGCAAAATCTTAATCTTCAAAAAGGTAAGGTTCAATGTATAGCCCTTGGTAAGCAGGTGATAGCTGAAAAATACAAATAGCTATGAATGTCTTCCCAAATAGGTTAAATGGAAGAACTATTTTAAACAACTATATTTAATTTCCCCAGCATTTGATTATAATAAGATGGTATGTTTTTTTAATTACTCATATTCAAGATTAATATTACTTAGAGTAAGTATAAGGCACCAGTTATTTGCATAATAATTTCTCAATGGTTACATTATCTTTGGGACCTAATGCTATTAAAATCTGTAACGTAGTTGTCTTTAATATGGAATATATGTTCAGAGAGAATACATGTGGTTGCCTGTGTGAGCACAAGAAGGAATGCCTGCCCACATTAATTTTTTTAAAATAAGAGAAGGCTTCTTAGTACACTGTTATGACAAGACGGGAATGCAAAAGCTACTCAAGAGTTGATGGCTGGAACATGATTATTTTTTTTGTTCTTTCTATTGCTTTGTGTATCTACATACACTTATTCCTATGTTTGTCCTGAGAACTTCTCTCACCTATTTTTCTTTTCTCTATCATTTTCCATCGTATTTCTTTAGCCTATTTCCTCCCTCCTGCTTAACTTCTATAACCTCCTTATATACTTTTTCTGTAGCATACTATTTTTTACTTTGTTTTACCTTTTCAGGTAAGGCAGAGTAATTCACGCTGGATTTATATGCACGCCTGTTGGTCTGCAACGTGTAAATAACAGCTGAGTACACAAGCATTCATATGTGAACAGCTATGTACACTTTAAGTCTATTGAACCTTACATTGTAACTCCTTAACAAAGGGCAGAAAACTTGAGTTTAGTCAAAAGCCATTGTATTGTGTTGTGAACACACTAAATGATAGCACCCAGCAGGGGAGGCCTGGGCCTTCGACCCAACTGATGAGGAGACTGACGTTCATTTGTCATGTAGTTAAGCTGTTTACAGAATGGCTTTACATTTTGTTTTACATCCAAATGATATGACGGTTTTTCACATGAATCTCTGATGGCCCTGCAGTAAAATAGAACTTTTCAGAATTATGAATCTGTTAAGAAAAGGCTGAGACTAGCATTCTTCAGTGATTAATGTGTGTGCTTTAGATAAAGTAGCTGAAAACTATTGATTAAGGCACAGTTATCCTTTAACGGCCAAGCACAATTGCGAGGGAGATTAGCCTTTGTTTGGATCAATGAAATTGTTGCTGCAGTTCCCAGCTATATTTGCTAAAAAGAAAGAATACACATGGCTCAGATTTCAGAGCTAGATGTTTTATTTAAACTCACAAAATTACTTGTTTTTGCAGATATTTCATGAGATTCAGGCTACTTACAGCAGTAATGTAAGGTCTGGAAACTCTTCTCATCAATCAGGCAGTATATGAAACAGAACAAAAAGATTATCTTTGCACCAAAGAAAGCATATTCTAAGGCTAAAAGGGAAGAGATGAATAAATATGGGGACAACAAGGAAATAACAAAAGAATACTCATCAAAAGATATGGGCTGTGGCCTCGTCATAAAACTTTTAACAGCTATTGTTGGGGTTTTTTGCATCATGGGATAGTGCTTTAAGGAAGGATCTGAAAGTAAATGATGGAATGATTTTGTAAATGTGTTTGGGTAATTCCAAGTATAAGGAGCAGCATGAGAGCAAGCACAAAAACACTCAATGAAAATCTAATAAAAACACCAGAAAAGATGACATCGGCATTTTGATAACCGTGGAAGGACAAGGGAAGTGAGAAAAGCTCTGCTAATCCGAGACCTGCAAATGTAAATGTGTAGCTGGGAAGGGAGGTGCAGAGGTGACAGAGGATGCAGTTGGTGGCAGCTCAACTTAGCACTAGATGTGGTACAGTTACACTGCAAGCACATGGGGATGAGCAGAAGCGGTAGAGGAACATTTATCACAACTGAGGAACAGAATATTGTAGAAACTGAAACATAAGCCAACACACAATTTGTTAAAATCACATGCATTCAAAATAAAATGTGTTTGGGCTTGTTACTATTTTATGAATTTATATTTGCAAATTGTAGCTGTAAGGAGGGCCTCCACCCTCCAGAATTTACATCCAAAATTACAGAGACTCGTATAATCTAACCTGTGGGATCTGGTGAGATACATGTCCGGAATCCTTATGCCTCTGCTAAATGGGAATACTTGACCTAATTATAAGTGGGAGATGTTCAATAGTAGCAGCACAGACCTCAGCATGGGTCATTTACTTTGGGAGGAAAGCCTGCTTTAAGCAGTTTAATATGCATACAGCACTTCAAAGTATTGTATTCCTTTGCAGTAGACTTATACCTTGACGTATGAAAATCTTTCCTTTGGTTGTTTCAGTTTATGTGTCAGAAATGAGGAGGAGATGGCAATAGAGACATTTTGAGTAGTTTGCCCAACTCTACATTACCTGATACTGAAAAAGCCTTGTCCTGCATTCCTCATACACTACACTTCCCTTTGATTCCATAGAGCATTCAATTATTGGGAGAGTTGTTTCCCAGGCAAAGAAGGAGGGAGTGTTACTATCCAAATTTGCACTGTTTTCTTATGCTGCTCCACACCTTCCCTTAAAATAGCTTTTCATCCCCCTGGAACAGTGAGCTCCATGACAACTATTTCAAAACTTAGAAAGCTCATCATGATTTTATACCACTAATCTTATCAATGAATGGCCAGAAGGACAGTTCCCTACACTCTGGATTTGCCTGCTTTTAAATTGTCACATCCAAACATGTCCCAGTGGATAATGTCCTTGAGAGGGCACAGGATACAGCACGCCTCAAGTTTCCTCTTTGTGTTTTACAACCTCAGATACATACCATTTATTTCTTCATGGATGACTCTTCTATCAGCAGAAACAAACAGGAAGAGCAAACTTTGTGTAAGAAATACTAGCAAACACTAGAGGACTTGTACACTTTAGCTACAACATGGTTGTAATGCTTCTACAGCTTCAGTGCAGTTGTGTAAGATTGCCAGTATGCATCAATAAAAAATGCAAGAACCACCAGGGTAATTGGGGTGTGATTTATTAGGAAAGTTAATGAGAAAAGTTCCAAAACCTGAAGCAATATAAATAGCTTGGGAGTGTCAGGAGGGCAAACTCTTTGAGGCCTTTCATCATCCTATGCAAACTTTTCAACTCGTAGACGTCGGTTCCACGCTAAGGAGGGCAGCACTCTTCATATGCTGCTTTTTTACCTTCTCAAAGCACCATGAACCCTTCAAAAATCCTAAAATTGTTTATCGTGAGTAACCTATCTAAAGTCTGAATAATAAAATAAAATACTGATCCAGGAATAAGTTATGCTTACAATGCTGTGGACTCTATTTTTAGCACATGTGGAATTCCACTTTGTTGTGCTCTGAAACACAAAGACAATTCTGCTGATTATATTGTTCAGCCCAGCAGTCAAAAGGTCTGAAACTCTCTATCACAGGATGAATCTGCAAAACTTAGTAACTTCCTTCCTTGCCTAACCTGTGATGGCATTGGGTCCCCAGCCATTTCCCGGCTTCCGATGGGGGCCAGACAGTGCCCTGGGCTGAGTATGTGGATGAGGGCAGAAGGCACAGATGCTGCTGGGAGTGGCTCAGGGGCCCTGCTCCCTTTTAAGCAGTGGATTCTGTATCTTCTGTCTCCTCATCCTCATTCTATTTACTCATGCAGTATAGAAAAAGACCAACTTGCTCCAGGAGCAGAGGAACTAATTAAGTCTGGGCTCTGTGGATTTATGTCCTCTTGTAGGCTCTCTTGTGGCTCAGATGGGACATTTATCTCCTTGGGGATTAGTCTTTTGTACCTTATCAGCCTTCCCTTCATTGGTACACCAGTATGGTCACTTTCCTCTATCTCACTGATTTTTTTAATTAAACTTTCAGGCATATAATTCCTTTGAGAGTGTGTGCCCCTACCCAACCTGATTGATACTTGTTTTAAAGCTTAAAAATTAGCTTAGGTAGGGGGTCACCATGAGCATATAAAATGGGCACGGCTTCACTCCTTTAGGAAACCAAGCTCTTAGAAAATTCAATTTTTAAATAGTTGATATTCTGTAAAGTAAATGGAATACAGTTTATTTATTTCCTTTGAAGCATAACGCGAAAGATTTTCTTCAAGTCAATGTGACTATAATTTCATCTAATTTGATAACCTGGAGAAGGGACTGTGTGCCTGAAAACTTATTCTTTTTAAGCTATATGAGCTGCTCTGTTATACTACTTGATTTCTCCCTTCAGAACTTGCTTCTTGTCTAATTAGAGACCCTGGTGCACTCTCATTAAATCTCTCATGGACTATTATTCCCTGAGGAAGTCCTGAGGCCAATGAACTAGATTCAGATTTAGAATAGACACAAGATTAGATTAAACTAGTGGGAGAATTCAATATGTAATATACACATGCAAATGTTTCTAATTGTATTGATCTGAAATATTACATTTTTTAGCACTGAATTGCTGGCTGTAGAAAAATAATAATGTTCCATTGTTATAAAGTTCTAAAAGTCTTTTATGGGACAGAAAACGATACTTTATATTGAGCCTAAATCATCAGACCAGGCAATAACAAGTCTAAATATTTGCTCTCCTTTTAGAAATGTAGTCTTAACATGACTCAGGATTTAGCCTGTGGTAACTACTGGCCATATTAATAAGAGTTTGTGTTGAGAAATAGTGCTTTGTTTACTATTTCAGCAAATTCACCTGATGATTTTTTGTCTTTGACTAATATATGCATGAGACAACAGGGTATGTCTGGGTGCTTTTCTTGCTGCTTCACCCTTCTATAACTTGAAATTCCTGCCTGTTTATTAGTAAGAACTGAATGTAAATTTCTTATATGAATTAACTTGGCATCATCATTTTGTCGCAGGAGAAAAGCTCACAAGGTGACCCTTGCCACAACTTTTATCAGAGCGCGTAACTGGGAAGTTCATTTTACCATGGGACTGTTGAGGCACAGAGTGATTAAATGACTTGGCCATGGTCAAAGATTGCGGTAGATGTAGGAAAAAACCCCATCCATCTATGTAAGCAAGCATCCTAACCACTGGAGCATCCTACCTCTGCAGACATTGCTCAAGAAGGCAGAAGTAATTGGGCTGGATTTTCTGGGACCGGATAACCAATAATTAGATGGTCTCTTTTCTCTTGCTTTTAAAAGAGCAGGCCCTATTAACTTTTCAGCCTTAGTGTTTAAACTGTTTTCATGGTTGATTCAGTTCAATTAGTCTTCTAGTTATCAATCCTTCATTGCTTTAATGCAATTCATAATACTAATTTGCTCCTTTGTGAACCAGGAAATTTGAACAGAAATTTCATTTGGATTTTTTTTCTACAAACTGTAGTAATAGGATTAGAAATTTCGTGCCACTTTCGTCAAATTTAATCAAACCTAAATTTATCAGTAACAAAATTTTAGGCGGCTTCAGTAGAGGCAGGACAGGATCCATCAAGATCTATAAAAAAATGACCCAAGGAGCCAATCCCCCCCCATTCTTCCCCTCTTTATCCCTCCTTCCGAAACCAAGGGTGAACAGTGCTTCACTGGACCAATCCCATACTGGTTTCCATCGCTGTGCTCTTGGCTAAGGGTAGCAATCTGACAGTGCAGACACAAAGAAATAGGAAATCTGTAACGAGACATCACAACTACTTCTTACAAACAGCACCCAACCTCAGTTTTTTTCTGGGGCTTGATGAGGAGCAGATTGATCCTATTTGTTAAAAACTGTTTGGAGTAATCAGTGCTGGAATGCAATGATATCCAACAGGTACTTCAGGTTCACAGGCTCTCTTAAACATAGCTAAGAGGTTAAGCTCTAAAATGACTATATTTTTACATGAGAAATACATCCACGGAGCATTTATTATGAAACAACATTTTCTCTCTCACTTTTCTCGCTGAACCAGCAACTTGGCTATTTTATATCCTGACAAAATAACTTGATTTAAGCATTTTAAGCACTGCTCACCTATTTTGTTTCCACTTGCTAAATTTCGGAAGCTCAGCTCCACCTTTTTCACAGCTCAACCACCACACACTTCTGAGCTGAATAACCCCAAGTCTGTGATCCCTAATACAATGCTGCATTGCTGTGTCTCAGAAGCACCTGCACATCTAACAATATAACTTAATATTGTCAAAATTCTTCATAAATATTTACTTATAGTTCTCTGGAATCCAGTCTTTCCAGATTTAGGCTGTCCATCAAAACACGTTGATTGAAGTTCACCAGAATTTGACCACAGAAATTCTTAAAGTGTTTCAATTTCCTTAAAGTTTGTGGAAGTCTCCTTTGATCTGCTGTACTGTTTTGCAAATGTGGTTAGTCTTTGGAGAGCTTCTGACAAACCTTCTCCTGTGATAGCACAACAGGGCTGTACATACCAATTTCTGTCACTGCAGTATTTCTTCATGTTGAATCTCCTGGTTATTTCCTCAGCGTTCAAAGCTCCAGGCAAATCCTGCTTGTTCGCTAGCATCATGACTGGTACCCTTTTTATATATTCATTCTTTAAAATGACTTCAAATTCTTTCTTTGATTCTTCCAGGCGCCGCTTATCAGAGCTGTCCACAACATACATCAATCCGTCTGTGTTTTCCAGGAAATTGCACCAAACCTGTCTCATTTTCTGTTGGCCTCCAACATCCCAAACCGTCAACGTAAAATCTTTCCCGGTTTCAATCATGTCAACGTTAAAGCCAATTGTTGGGATTGTTAAAAAAGCATCGTCGTACTTGAACTTGTACAAGAGCGTAGATTTTCCCGCAGAATCAAGTCCTAGCATCAGTATATTCGCTTGCTTGACTTTGGAGTGTTTGGTGCTCTGGAGGCCCATTTGTGGCGGGGTGTTCTCCAGGAAGCCTTTAAAGCTGGAATTCACCGTCTCCTGTGAAGCCAGTTTCTGTCAGTAGGATTTTTTTCTTCATCCGTGAGATGAAGCACAAAGAGTCAGGAAGAGGAAGAAGCAGCTTTGCGCTATGAAAAGTAAGTAAAAGCTCTGTACAAATACATGTAAGCTTTTATTGACTTGATAATATGCTAACAGCATTTATGAAGCTGTACTTTTCAGTGCCAAGCCTGTGGGTGGAACAACTATGAGTAACGTACTGATTGGTCACAAGCGCAAAGGTTACAGTCTTCAAATGTGTTTGAACAGCAAACCACACTTACGTGACCATCAGGAGCTCTTTACATTGTAAAGTTGTCTGTGCTGAACCAGTAGCAGCCTGGCTCTACTCCCCAGTGCCATGGCCCAGGGAACTGCTACCTGTCTGCCCTCCTTCACTGCGTGCCCAGAGATAAATCCCTTTATTACTGCATCTGCAGCCATTTCCGAAAACAAACAAAATATAAATACAGCCAGGGAGGAGGGGAAAAGTTAAGGTTTGTCCATACTCACCAATCCACAGAATGACAAGGTGCCTGATTTTCTGGTGTATCCCATCTGCCAGCAGCAAAAGAATCCCAAGTGGTTTCTAATGTGAGTCTACACGGGCTCAGTCAAACCGGGAGAGGACTCCACCTAAAAACACGCTCTGCTCCAACAGCCGCCGCACACTCCTCCTGCCCGCTCGCGCGTCAACTTGTCTGCTCCCATTATGCTGCTGGGGTTGTGTTTGTACGGACAAGTTTAACTGCCCTCTGCGCAGTGGAGGCCAACTACAGATCTTATCATCTGGTCATGACTGAGACTGGGCTCCCTGAAATTAAAAATACCTGTTAGCTTCATTATGTGCTATTCTGCTGTTGCCCGCTGATCTGCCATCAAGATTTCCATCAGGAACAAGAAGGGGGGCAATAACCGAGTCTCAATCAAACTATCATTTTGGACCAGCATTCTAAATAGTAGAGGAGATAGAAAATTTTGTCTAATATTATTTAATTCCTATTGAATCTCCTTTTTTTTTTTTTTTTATAGTAGGCCTGGGCTGGGCTGGTCCAACGCGTACCAGGTATTGAGGTACTTATTTGCCCTTATACCCAGATGCACTATTATTAGTTATTACCATGTATCTTTCCTTCAGAAAGTACACAATCAGCACAAAGACGTAAAGGTCTTCTGGCCAAACGAGCTGCTGACTGATAGGGTAATCATTTTGATAATTACGACATTGGTTGCTCAGATATTACACACGTTGCGTAAACTAAACCTCAGTCTTGACAGGCAAGTTATAATCTGGTTTCTCTTGAAGCTGAAAGGGTTATACCAGAACTAATTGGGGGCAACAAAAGATGACAGTGACATACTCACTGTGGTGCATTTTTCATATTTAATAACACGTATGGATTACGTGTGGGATTTTTTTTTTTCAGGAGCAGGTCACGATGCATTAAACCAGGGAAGAAAGCGTTTGCCTTCCTTTATAAATAATGTGCATGAATGAATCGAAAGCAGGGGAGACAGGAAAGAATGCAAAACACATTGCTAACAACAGTCAAATGAATCCTAATTCCTTGCAAAACAGCAGGCCGTTTCCTTGAAATATGGTTATCCTGGTCAAGGGCAAACCCTCCCTTCTGCGCAGGCTGTGACAGAGTGGACGGATGGTCCACATACATCCCTGGGTCGTGCTGTGATTTAAAGATGACTTTGTGTGTTTGCTCCAACTGTATTCGATATTTATGGTCTCAACTGGTGTTTTATTACCTCAGCAGACTGTCACCTCTAAGAAGCCACTAAGCAATGGCCGACTTTTTACCAGCTAATTACACTTATTCCCAGGCCAGAACAGCTGGCTCCTGAAGACTCCGTGGTTTTGCAGTTTTCACCTGTCAGGGAGTCAAACCCAAGTTTGGTTCCGAGTGAGACGTTGTGACGCCCAGCCCCTTCTCGTCACAGTGTCCCACCTTACTCTGGAACTCAGAGCCCCAGACACCACTGGCAGCTTCTGCATCTGCATTTGCACCCAAAGACCAACATTTGGAGGACTAAGAAACCTACCTTTGATTTGTCCAAAGGTGTATTTGCTCTGCTGGGGTGAGGCTGTCTCGCTGCTGCGGGGTTTGCCTATGGGTTCAGGGTAAAAAACGCAGTGATAAAACACACTGGGGACAATGGGGATTTGCCATCAATTAATCTGAACTCAAACTTTGCACAACAAACCTTTCATAAACTACGGAGGTTCATGTAAACCATGCAGCTTCCCAAGTCGTCCATGCAGGATATTCCACCGCCTGCTTCTGTAACGTTACAGAATGTAATTAAGGCTTTAGGGAGGCTTGTGGTGAATCCTCACCATGGATGCTCACCAGGGTCAAGTCTAGCAGCTGAAGCCAGAGAGGAACGAGTTCGATTTGAAGACGCCCGTGTCTCCTTCCCCGGAATCCATAAACTTTCATCCCGCACCCGCCCACGCTGTGATTTTCCAGGAAGGACCCAGCCGGAGCTCCACCACCGGGAGCGAGCCCGAGGACAGACAAGGGTCAGCGTCGCCCATTTGCCGGACCCCCCCGCCGCCTCGCCCCCCGGCCCCGCCGCGGACCCCGCCAGCAGGCGGACGAGGAGGCGGGCGATTCCCGCTGCGCGGCACCGCCAGCCGCCCCCGCTTCCCCGCCTGGTTCGGCCCGGACGGGCCCGACTCTGCTCGGCGAAAGCCGCCACCGCCCGGCTGTGAGGAGGCGCGAGCCCCGGCCCCAGCCTCGGCCCCGGCCCCGGCCCCGGCCGGCCGGCGGGCGGGAGGCGGCACCGGGTGCGGTAACGGTAACGCGCCACAGGCCTCAGGGGGCAGGCGGCCTCCGCCGACCTGTAAGGCTGGCACAGCGGGCCGGAGGGTGGTGGCCGCCAGCCGTGCCCCCCGGGCGGTGCTCAGCAGGCGGTCTGGGGACAGGAAGGAAGGGGAGCGCCGCCCCGCGGGGGTGCTGAGGGGAGGGGATCCCCGCCCCGTGGGCACAGCGATGGGTGGGACGGGATCTCCGCCCCGTGAGGGGGCTGAGGAAAAGGAGGGGACCCCCGTCCTGTGGGGGTGCTGAGGGGGGGGAGGGCTCTGGAGGCTGCCTCCGGGGGCAAGCCGCCTGTGTTCGTCCACAATGATCTTATGTCCCCGTGTTTTCCCTTTTTTTTAAATATAAAACGTTTAAATGGCTTTAAATTTTTATGTGGTTGCAGCAGAGGGCAGTAGATTTCCTCTTAATGAGTTCTACCTTCTCGGGCTGTCACCTCGCAATGACCCTGTGTGTTGAGAAAAGTTGCCGGGAACATGGAGCATTAAGACTGCTTGGGCAACGTGAAGTGAGGAGCAAGTAATTGTTCAAGGTTATTTAACGTGATTTTAAAAGTATTGTTATACTAGATTGTCAGAGCTCAGGATCTTGCAAACATTCCTTTAGTTTCTCTTGGTAGTGAGCCATATGAAGAAAATGAGAAGCCAGGACAGTGGGGTATCTCCAAATTAATTCTGCTGATAGCTTTAAAAAAAAATGTAGAAAAGATTTATGTCTCTATACAGCTAGCATTATAAAATGGTATTTTTTAATCTTTAAATTGGACTATCTATTGTTTATTGTAATTATTAGACTTTAATGAATATGGGAATTTGCCACCCTTCTCCTGTCAAGAATGTCTGCACTCAGTAATTATCCAGCTGTAGCAAAGGCTGAGAAATACATCAAAAATTTCTGTAGAGCAAACTCAGTATGTGTTTTCCTATATTTGTTTTAAAGTTGATCAGTTTTATCTGTCAGCATAGTCTTAGGCTCTATGGTGTCCTGCCAGCAAGCTGTGAGCTTGGAAGCAAAAGAAAATACTTTCCTGAAAGGGATTCTTGACCTGGTGCTGCCTCTGCTGCCTGTCCTGTCCCACTGCTGGAAGGCAAATCGAGTCTGGAAGGGGTGGAGGAGAAGCTGCTCTGGATGTAGCTGGAAGGTCTGCAACCACACCACCTCTGAGCAAATGTGCCATCTCAACTTTCAGACCTCGCTTCTTCAACCTCGTTACTTTGTTTTAAGCATTTGAAATAGGAAATGGAGGGGATTTTCCTGTCAAGGGCTGTGGTTAAGGTTTCCCCTTTAATTTGCCCTTTTATTATTCTCTGCCAGTGTTTGAAGTCAGAGTTCTGCGTTTAGATGATGCTGGAGGATGACCGCACATATGTGGAATTCCGGGTGCTGCAGAAATAGCTGTGTCATGTTTTGGGGAGTGTTGTTTCTACCCTGTGACTATTATAAAAGCTGTGGTTTGGTGAACTTATGCAAGTTTGCAAGCAGGGTAGCACATCACTGGAGGAACGTGACCTTCGGGAAGAGAACAGCAGGGTTTGTGGGCTCCTGGTCCCTCAGGAGTCATGCAGCAAACCAGCATTTTACAGCCCTGGATGCCCTGTAGTTCAGCCTTTTTGTAAAGATATGTCAGCTTTAAGATTGTGTTTTGCATAATATGGGCAAAGGACCTGAACTGATCATTTATTTTCCCAGATTTTTCATTAGGTAGCAGATCAGGCATTGGTCTCCAATTCTGTTGTTCCGAATGTCATGGAATCAGGCTTTTCTCTCCATAGAGAATCAAAATCCTTAGAATCAGATCTTTTTTTTTTTATTAGGTAGTCAAGAACTGATCAAATTTTGATATGCATCTACTGAAATTGATCCTCAAACCCTGAGAAATGTTAATATATCTATAAAAACAAATACATAAGCACTGATGTATAACTTTGGTTTTCTTCTTCCAGTGCGTATTTTTCATAGTGTTCACTGAAAGCCAGGTTGGTGTATATGAGAGAGAATTGAGCACTTTTACTACTTTTATTTTTTTTCTTCCCATATAGCTGGGAAGTAAATACCAGATTGGCAAATCTGAGTTTTTTGTGGTTATAATAAACTTCCCTAAATGCAGCATGAACAGTCTCAACGGCAGTTTCCTCTGCACTTGCCAAACTTGTGTTCTATTTTCCTTACACATGTTTAGTCCTGGTGGAGAAAAAGAAGTGAATCAACGCAGAACTTGTGAGGTTCTAGGTTTTTATGAGCTAGGGTACCGGTCACGTTAGGAAGGTGTGAATAAAACTGCCTTCACCTGCAGTTATCTGAGGTCCCTTTAATGACTGACTCCTGTCAGCCACGCGGTATTTTTGGAGTAGCACAGCTTTGAGAGGGATCAGCCTGAAATTCTTCTATTCAAATAGCTATTTATATAAAATTACATTAATATATTTTAAATGGTATGTTAGGCATCATTGATGAAATGGGCTCCAAATGCTTCCTTTAAAGGATCATTAATTTAAATTCACATCATACACAGAAATACAAGGCAGGTGGGCTCTGGCAAATGAAATTCACCTAAATTGTAGTGTGGTGTGTTAATTTTTGGATTTCTTTTTCTTTTTTTTATAGAAAACATTCAGTAGCCCTGCAGTAATCTTCGATGATAAGTAGTAATTAATTGCACTCTGAAATTGAACCTTCCATCATCCTTACTGTGTCTTTGTGGAAACTTCACAGCGCAGGGTAAATATTAGTACTGCAAACATTAGAAATCGTCTGGAACTCCCACAATAAGACATGGTAATTATGTTGGTTTAAAGGTATCTAATATATGCTCACAGCGTCTGTAGTTTTAAAGAAATACAGTAAAGGTAAGCACTGCTAAATGGAGTGTACAGGACTGAAATTCTGTTTTTAAATTTGGGTTTGGAAAGGTGTATTGGTTTGGATATCTAGTCCTGTAGGCGCTACTGTTGTAGTGTCTTCAGCATGAGCTCCATGAGGATTTGTAAGTGTCTGCCGGTGTAGGTTGGACTCTGGACCAACACGTGTGTCTCCAATGGAAAAATGGTCTCATCTCTTGTGCTGGTGGCTGTTTTGGGCTTGTTTGTGATGGCTGGTGGAGCTCAGCAAATCTGAAATTTCCTGAAAATAATGCAGGTAGATCCCCTTCTTCTTTAAAACTTAAATAGAGGGAAGCAGCAGCAGGACTTTGTAGTGTCTTGTTTGTTTAAATGGAAAATATTAGAAGAATTTACAAAAGTTGTTTAAGATTTGAAGCCCGTCTGCTACAGTGGATTCCCAGCTGCTCCCCTTATGCCAGCTGTGAAGCTGCTGTGACAGAGGTGGTTGGAGTGCCCCTTTATTGAATAGCTTGATTTAATAAGGACATAAGAGAAAATAAGTGATTGCTGTACGGCATGTTGTGGGAGTAGCCATTTGTTTGGGCAGTGTGAGAGCTCTGTCTGTCAAGATGGGTTTGTGTTTGCGTGTCCACAGCTCTGAGGTGATTTTCTCCCTCACTCCCATCACCTCTTCAGCCAGCTCAGAACAAAGTTGCTGCTCAACCCTTGAATGAGGGATGAAATATGTGCTTGTACTTCTCTTTTTACCTGCTTTCTTGGCTGATTTGCTCCAGCTTATAAAAACTGGTAGGATTCTTTTCTGTAAAATACATCAGAAATTTTTGAAGCCTCTGAACATCACCTTGTTGTGCACTTTGTAGCCATTACATTTTGTGCACGGTGTTTCTGCCTCAAGATTTAATTGCGTTGAAGACGTTGTGCTGAGATCTGTGGGATCACAATGCTTGATGTGGGATCAGGTTTGAGCAGGGGAAATTTCCAAGGTGAAAGCTGGAATCAATCAATCAATCAATCCACAAGGCGCTCAGTAGCGCTCAGCGTTCCATTCCTACTCGTGTCTGGGATACAAGCGTTGATTGGTGGTGTGAGGATGCTGTGGGTAACAGCCAGACCACTGGAGTCTTGGACTTGTCTTCAGTCTGTTACAGTGTGCCTCCAGCTGACACTTTAGACGCGATAAGAAAAAGGTAATATTTGAGTAACAGCATTCTGAATATTGCTTTTTCATTTCTCTTTCAGCAAGAAACATGCTTCAGAACTTGCAGTACAGATTTTGAAGGTCACTGATGCACATCTGCAAAGTAGTTATTTCCCTGTTCCTGTTAGTGTCATGGATATGAGAACATGAAAATGGATTTTTTAAATTTCTCCTTGTATTTTCTGTCATAACAATACGGTATGTAGCTTTTTCTTCCAACACTGTGAGTGAGCGTGCAAACCTTCTGTATTTCTACAGATGTGAACCAATTTACAAGCAACACTGCCCCTTCACACTGCGGGAGCGCTTGAAATGCAGAGACATAGATCTGTGCCTTGTCATTTTGGTGTCTTCACATTCTAAGGATGTGAAGTCAAGGCAGGCCGTCGGGATTACTGTACTGAAAGAGTGGTCAGGCACTGGAACCGCCTGCCCAGGGAGGTGGCTGAGTCACTGTCCCTGGAGGTGATTAAGAAATGTGTAGATGTGGCACTTCAGGGCATGCTCTAGTGGCTGAGGTATGGGGGGGGTTTGTGTGTGTATGGCTGGACTCAGTGATCTCAGAGGTCCTTTCCAACCATGACAATTCTGTGATTCTGTGTTGACAATGTGGGGATCTCAGAATTTCTGGTGGGGACATCGAACTGTAACCCTGTTCTTACTAGGTCAGGACACTGAAAGAGAAGACAGTGATGCAGCACTGCTGGTAGAAGATGAGAGCATCCTCGATGGTGACATGATTCGCCAGGATTTTATGGACACTTAATCTTTCTCACCTTGAAAATGATCGTGGCGTGCAGGTGGGTCACCGAGTTCTGTTCAGACACGAGGTTCCTCTTGAAGACTGATGGTGATGTCTTCATCAGTACCACTAACCTGGTAAAATTTCTTCTGAAGCTAAATTCCTCAGAAAACATTTTTACAGGTTATCCTCTTACAGATAACTTTGCCTACAGAGGCCTCCACAAAAAAACGTACATATCCTACGATGAGATGTAACCTCCGTATCGCAGTGGGATGGGTTATATATTGGATGGAAAGCTGGCTCTGAGGATTTATGAACTAATGAGTCATATCCAACCTATTAAATTTAAGGATGTGTATGTTGGAATTTGCTTAAATGTACTCAAGGTGAACATCAGTATTCCATAAGATAAACAGTTCTTTCTTTATAAAATTCATTTTGGTATCTGTAAGTATAGACATTTGATTGCAGTTCATGGCATTGCATGAAGTGAAATCATTGGATTTTGGCAGGATTTGTCATCAAACACTTCAGTTACTTGCCTTTGATTCTGTATTAATATATAAACAGAAATGTATTTGGTGTAAAAACACCTGCAGTCCAGGGCAACACAGAAGGAAAACACAGCTGGAGAGGTGACTTCAGCTGAAGGAGGGCTGTGCTGCCGGGGCAAGACTGCAATGGCAGCGTTTCTCTGGGACTTTGTAATATTCTTAAATAATAAAATTGGGCATTCACAAAGCACTTTTCCATGTGCGTATCCTACACATGCAGAGTACTTTAGAATACCCTCTGCTTCTCCCCATGTTCTGCTGTAACCATGGGATTTCTACCTGAATCTTCTGGAATACATAAAATGTCACCAAGGTATAATGTTTATGCCAAGAAACTAGCTTTGATGCTGCTTCCCAGATTTCTAACTGTTTTTTTTTAATTGTTTTTGCAACTGTGTTATCCTTTGCCACCCTCAGGTATTTGTTTTTGGCCCAACAACCTTCTTCCAACATATCACCTCCCTAGTCCTTCCGAGATGTTACACCTGCTCATTTAAACATCTCACCTCCGTCACCCTTCAGAGAGCGTCACAAGCCCCTGGATCCTGGGGGGTTCTGCAGAAGCCGATGGGAAATTCTGCAATCGTGACGCACTCTGTGTGTGTTTATCTGGGTATATCTAGATACCTGCAAAATAGAATTCCTTTGGTGTCTCTGGGGACTTTCAGAGGCTGCTAGAGGGCTGGATGCAGTGGAGTCTGTGTGCAGTTCAGTTACGAGAGGTCTCTAATACATTGGAATAATCAAAACCCCCACATGCACCCACATCTGTGTGTGTCCTGACACATCCCGAGAGTTTTGGAACCACGCAGGGAAGGTGAAACCAGATCTATTTATATTATGACTTTGTATGTATCTGTTTCTCAAATAGTTTTTCTTTCTTGAAACTGTAAAGTGAAAAAAGTAAGAAATTCTAAGATTCTTATTCCTTAAAGAAGACAAACAAGTATATATCTGTAAAGATGGGTATTTGAATTACTTTATTCATATCAGCAAGGCCAAGTTTTCAGTAGTTTACACTTCTAATAGACAACAATACAGAATTTGCAACTGCATTAACATAATTATTCTTGACACATCCACTACACGGAGAGGGTACTACACTTCCATCCTGTACATCTAGAATGACAGAGCGCTGCCACCGTATTTCTACTACAGCTAGGATGTTATGATGTATTTACATTTGGCTGTCTTTCAGATAGTCTCTTAGAGACAAATTAGAAGAGGTGCAGAAACCTCTAGTACCAAGTTTGAGGTTTCACCAGGTTTTTTGTTACGTTGTGATTATGGTCAGTATTGAATTTTGCTGTCTTTTCAACAACTGCGTGTGGTTTTATGACGGAATTACAGGACGTGTTATTTTTTTTTAGCTACAAAAATGAGGTCTTGAGGGGAGAGAATAGTCTCTAGACAAGTATTTCAGATGTCAGTGTTCTAAGAATGTATGTTAAGAAGGTCAAAGTTTTTCAAAAATAGATTTTTTTTTTGGTAAACTAAATAGCTAAAGTTTCAGTATTGCATAACTGAATGCTGTTGTATTTCTGGAAGCAGAGGTGAAACTACAGCTGTTCCTATGGTTTTAGGATCTGGTTTTTGATTGTGGTACCGTGGTCAGATCCTGAGAGCTCTGTGAGAAAAATTCAACTTGTTCTTTGATTGTTTATACATATTTAAAAAAAAACTCCAACAACCTTTTTTTTTCCTTTTTTTTTATGTGTGCCATCTTAAGTGTTTAGAAATAAATTGTCACAAGAACACTGGTACTACAGCACAGTTTGTATTGCTTTTCCAAAATAAGAAAGTAATTATGAAAGACTATGGAATCTTGGGAACCTGGTTAGATAAAGCAGCCAGTGCTCCTGCTGAGGGAGTAGGAACTGAGTGTCACAGAGAAATGCCTGTGCGGGACTCCAATAACAATGCAGCTATCACCAAGCAAGGTATTTATTTTTCACCTCTGTGCCCCAGAAGGATAACACTGATCAGAGATTACAAGGCTTTTGCTTTCACAAATGTAGGTTTATACACAGTGGTTTTATGCCACCTGAAAATATAATCTAAAGTGACATCAGTTCTGCGAGAAATGTACGCGGTAAAATATTCCTGCTCCTGTTACTTCAACCCCCTCCCACTTCCAAATCTGGTTTGTCTTTGAATCTGACCTTATTATTGCTTAAAAGATCATAAAAATTCATAACTCAGCTTATGTTTCTGCTTAAAGCAAATATCAGGAAAGTTTCTCGTGTGAGCAGCCGTGCAAGAGGTAAAAAAAGCTTAAGACTGTGAACTAATGTAAGCGTTTAAGTCGGTGGTGGGCCCAGATTTTATTGCATCTGCCTACATTATTGTACTAAAAAGGCTAAGATTTTCCCAAATCCTAAGATCCTTTCTTTTTGGTGCAGGCAAGTGGTGTGGAAAGCTGGATTAAATCAGTATTCCAAGAACTTGTGATTTTGATATGAAAATCGTGGGGATTTCTGACTTGAAAAGCCTAATAATAATTCATTGGTTAAAGCTGCTGGGCAGGTACAAAGGGGGGCTACAATGTCCCATTTCCAGCCCCTCTTGCCTGTATATTGTTTCAGAAGAGTTAAAAAGTCGGTGTTTGTGCGGGTTCTAGATCAAAGGAGTTTGCAATAAACCATGACACGGTACGTGGTGCAAACAGGGCCGTTACTCTTTACGATCCGTTTGGAATTACCAGGACAGAGACGGTTTGGAATATTTTCCTACGTTCTGTAGTAGCTACTAAAGCATTTCAACGCGAGTTCATTGCAAGTAACTCACGCATGTCTGGATGCGCAATAAATAATGTCATTTCATCGTATTTCATTCAAATTTAAACTAGGATCTTGTTGAAGGTCAACCAGACAACGTGAATTCTCGGTGTGTGTCTGTGGGTTATGGCAGGCGTGCTGAAGGAGTTTGGGAGGCAGAGCTTGGCTTCCTAGTTCTCAAATTTCCACTCATCTGAAGCACGTACCATTTCTGTCATTTATTAAGTACTTCCCAATTTACCTAAGCCAGAGGCAGGAGGAAAGAGATGTAAAGCCTTTCTGCAGCCTCCGTTAAGTGAAGCTTGTCGGGTTTCGGTGCAGTTACTGAGTATTGCCTGTGAAGGTGTGAACCGTATCCAAATGCAAGTACTCCATGTGGGAGGGAAAGTTATGTTACAGATAAGCAGATGGGTAGGTTTGGTGGTGGGCTTTCTGCCATCTGCAGCTGAGTCCACCTTTTAAAGAAACCGAAAATTGTAAAACAAAACAGACACACACTCCCCCCCATTTCTGTGTTGGGTTTCTAAAAATCCTGAAGCCCCTTCCTTTCGCAGGACGAAGGGAGGTGCGGTCCCTCTGAAATGCGGCTGTTCGGGGACCGTTGGCTGGAGGCAGCATCGACCTGCAGCTCGTGTGGGGAAAGGGCACCTGTGATACAGGGCAGCTTGTCTCACCCGCCGTTATGGGACTTCATTTTCCTCCTATAAAATAAGGGCTTAAAAAGACAAATTTTACCCCAAGTGACCTCTCTGTCGATGGTTTCTGTATCTGAGCTCTGTTTTCCTCTCGTCTTCTCGCAGCTGCTGCACAGCACGTTCATTTTCCCAGCCAAGTGAATCCCAATGAGAGGCGATGGTGTGGGGGTGTCAGGTCTGTTCCCCCCATGGAGATGCCCCAGCCCCTCTGGGTAGCGCTCTGCCCGCAGGGTACGGCACGGTCTCCACCGAGCTTGTGATACAGATACAAATCTTAAAACTCCCTTCTGGCTCCGCCTGAGAAGACGTTACAGGCAGCAGCCTGAAGAGGCTGTGAGCTGCGCTGACGCAGCCGGGGTGTCTTTAACCAAGATGGATTGCTGAAACACTGTGGGTTTGTTATCTTGTGTGCTGTGTAGGATTTTTGTTAATGAAGCCCTGACCTGCCCCGGCAGAGTTCTACATGTGCGGTTCATTTTCATAATGAGCCTTTCTTCGAGAGCAGTTCCAAATGCACTGGGAGGTGGTGCTTTTGCAGTCGCTCACACGGGAACGGTTTTAATGCTGGTTTTCCAGACCCTGCTCCTGTTTGTAGTTAACAGTGACACGATGTGTTACTCAAGAACTGCTCTCGATGGGAGCCTCTATTTATGGTTTGCCATAGGCTTCACCTGCCTGGAACTGCACACGTTTGGCCTCACAGAGCACCCGGCCCCATCGCATCTAACTAGAGACAAACCAGTAACATTGAACTTCGTGTTACCTAAAGAAGAAGCTACAGCTGCTTACCTAAGCCTTCAGAGTCAGCACTATATAAATAAAAGTGATTTAAACTTCAACTCAGTATGAATTGAATAAATCTTTGTAGATATGAGCCCTCAGGCTCAGCAAGATAGTGTATAAATAGACTGACAACAGGGAGGGGCAGCAGCTCTGGTCTGTCACAGCTGCCAAACTTCAGCAGAACAGTCTAAATTTTAACCTTGCAATTTTGTACAGCCACATTTTAGGATGGAGGCCTAAAAACCTACTTTAGAAAGATGAGGGGTGGTTTTTTTTTGCTTTTGTAGAATCATTTACTAAATGTTTCTCTGGGTAAAATAAGTATTGGGTACATCAGGAATGTGTTATTTACAGCAAGGACGTCATATATTCTGAGAGGCAGCTGAACAACAACATTCCCTTATTTTCATGATGCAGCAGTAGTATTTATGTAGCAAACACTGTTACTCCAAGCTTTAGTTCTAACTTCTGTACTCTAAAAACTCTACAACTTCTTTAAATGTTGCTTTATGTGGATTGTATAATACTGTAATAACATCAGCCATAGTTTTGGCACTGACCTTGTGTTCACAAGTCAGTAACTACTTCATGACGTTGGATGGCATTTATTTATATTTACTTAAACATTCTATTCAGTGAGACAGGCTCGTTCATTTCAAATTTTGTATTTTTAGCCATTTTAGGGTGACAGTGGTGCCGCAGTCCTCACCGTGCCGCCCGTGACCAGCCCTCCCCCTTGAGACAGGATGAGTTTGCCCAGAGCACCGGTGTTGGGTGTCACAACAGAAGAAGAGGCGCAGGTTTTAGAACGCCATGAAACAGCGTCTCCTGCCACCCTGGGACTAGCGATGAATCCTGGGCTCTCGGAAGCCGGGTGGCTGCCCTCTGCGTTAGCCGCGCCGCTGCCAGACGGCTGGATCCCACACGCAAGCGTCTGCACTGGACTGACCCACGCTGGGGAGATGCCCGTGGAGGGGGTGAGCTGGAGGGGCTGCGGGGCAGGGCTGCGGGGGGCCAGACTTTCGCGCTATTCAGGTGAAGGGACGCTGCTGGGCTCCCGAGCTCAGGCTGGGCAGCCGCTAGACGGAGCTGTGATCCCAGCGAACCAGGCTGGGACCGGCAGCGGCATCCCCCAACTGCACCGGGAGCGGCAATCGGCCAGGGTTGTGTCCCTTCCGTTGTACTAACGAACAGCCTTTCCCAGACCCTGCCGGTGTGTAATCAGCAAGATAAACTAAATGGTCGGAATGAAAAGCTAACTGGAAGTAACTTTAAGATGCAGTTAAACTCTCAGCTTGTAATACCAGTGGGAAGAGCCCAAATTCTAAGTGCTACATCAGATGACTAATTACAAGGTACCTTTTTACATATTGGATGATATGAAAGGTGCTCTTTGGCAGCAACTCGATATATCAGTTTTCTGCCATCAGAAACCATCATTACTTGATGAACAGACATCACCCATGGAGCTAATCTGGCTTCAGCCACAAAAAACTTCCGTGAAGACGCCCGGCAAGAGGGAGCTCTCAGATTTGAGCAAATCACTTCGACTTAAATGCATCTCCTTTTTTTTTTGGTTTGGGAGAGGTACCCAAGCGGGGCAGCACCCCGAGGCCGGTGTGCTGGAGTCCTGCCTCCCCAGTGCTGCAGCATGTCCTGCTACGCTGCTGGAGAGCACTGGGGGGTACTTCTGGCTACGATGTCTGGCAGCTCTTTCCAGATGTAGGATATATTATTAAGGCAGTGGAGGATCAGTCCCTAGATCATTTAGGTTGCATAAGCAGTATGTACATTACATCTTGTCATCCAACAGCTCTATGTATCACACAACAGAATTTGGCACAAATCAGCGTGACTGGGGAGTGACAGATGTCTAGAACTGGGTAACTTAGGAGACCTGTAGCAGGGGGCATAGGTAGGCACTGGGCATGTATGTGGAAGACTGCACAAAGCCTCTCATCTCCATCAGTCCTTCATCTTTCTGTGTAAACTAGCTGTAACTAGCTTTTTACAGCAATTGAAACCAGAAGTCAACCTTACCAGAGAGCACTGGCATGAATGTCTTTGGCCCAGCAAGGCAGCTGCTAGAAAGGTGGGAGGGTTGCAGTGAAAACTGAAGGTGCTAAAGCAGCTGCAGACACTTGAAGGTTAAAATAGGGCTGATTTGGTAACTGGCTGGATGGGCCTGTGAGCGATGGAGTAAACGAATCCTGGAATAAACACCCAGACAAGCCTGCAAGCAGTTGTGTGCTGCCCTGCACTGTCTGCATCATCCCGTGAGCGTGGCTTTCTGCCAGAGCCAGCCACCTTCCCACTGCCTCCTCGCTGCTTTGGGATGCCATCAATGCACACCGTTCCTGCCACCTCATTTTCCTGCCTATCTCAAGCGCCAGAGCAACCAGCGAGCCATGCTCAGGAGGTGGGGCATCCTTACTCACCTCCAGAACGTGAGCTGCAGGAGGCTTAGTGGCAGCTGAGAGCTTTTCACTCCAGTGCCCTTAGTCTGTAACAGGGTATTTTTTTTTTGGAGCTGACCATTGCTCCAGTTCCAGCTTCTCCAACGCCCGTGAAGGATTAGCAGTGCTGTCTCTGCAATACGAGCATCCCTCTGCTTTACAGTTCTGTAGGCTCCTGGGGCTGCTTCTTCTTTTCCCTGGGCAGCTGTTTTTTGCCAGACACCCAGGCAGTGTCCTACAAAGACCAGCCAGCACAAGGGACACCTCATCTGTGAAGGAGAAAGGAAAGGCAAACGCTCCATGCACCGTGAGCTCTGCCTGGAGCACAGCCTTGATACTGCTGCTGTAGCAGTACGAGAACTTGATTAAGTGCCCCCATGAAAATATCACACAAGGTTTTCATTTCACAGCGTTCTGACCTCAAATAGCTTTTCAAAATAAAGTGACTGAAGCGCTCTGCAATTATTAACATTTCCTCTTAGCTGCTCAATTTAACTGCAAAGTTGCATTTAAAATTCACTGAATGCACTGCTGAAGAAATTTAAAAAGTCTGAAACCTTCCCTGCTGGGGGGGAAGGAGGAGTGCAGGCTGGGTGTCTGCTGCGTTGTGGGCTCTCTCATATTTCTGCTTTTCCCTTGTCTGTTCCTCAGAGTGAAGGGGCTCTACCCAGTGCCTGGGCTGAGCAGAGGCTGTGAAAGGATACATACACTATTGGAACAGCAACAGATCCAATTAACAGTTGTGATTATCTCCAACCAATTAGATGAGGGAAGTTTGTTGGGCAACCCAGGAGCAAAAATGAAAAGGCTAAGATGGGAATTCCTTCTTGAGAAGAAAGAAGAATTTGTGCTCTTTTGTTTTCGTCTGGAGAGGCAGCACAGCCGCTCAGCACAACCACGTCACCGTGTGTTAGGGACCAGCAAGTCACTCGCCCAAAAATGCTCGAGGTTGTTGTGAGAAACAGGAAGCTTTTAAACTAACAGTGTATCTTTATCCGAGAAACAGGTGAAGTTAATGTATAGTATCCCTGACTGACCTCAGGACCCCAATACTGACAACCTCCATCACTCTGAAGACAAGCAACTTCAGCAGATCGTCCAGGACCGCGTTTTTGTGGGGAGGGAATCCCAAGGCTTATTACGAGCCACGATCCAGATAAGGAAACCACCCAAAACACTAACCTCCAACTCAGGCCCCGGCTCTGTCCCTCTCTCACGCAACTGCCCTGTCACTCTGCTGCCGCTGCCTCTCCATCACGAAGCAGCCACAAGTTATCAGATGTAGAGCAAACTCAGACTCATTGTTTAAACTTACAGTAGTCACAGATTCCAAAATACAATTCAATACTTAAAGTTAGACCTAAACGTGTTTTTACCCAGATTTAAGACAAACTTTCATCTCTACAGGGCACTCATACACCGTACCAAAGAAAGGGTCTGAAGTGGTCTTCTCCTGGATTAACACCATTTATTAACCTGCAGTGCCACAAGGAAGTCTTTAATAAGCTTGACTTCAATCTAGGCAGCTCTAAGGAGTGCTCTCATTTGATTACTTTTCCAATCAGTCACTAATGAAATTAATTTTATCTCACATTACTTTCTGTCCATGCCTAGGAAAAGTCCGTGCCAAAAAGCTAATGTCAGGGTGAGTCTCGGTGAACGCCAGACTTTCTGGTTTTTGATCCAGAAGGTGCCAGGCCTCAGAGTATTTTGCTGGAGTTTAACAGCAGTTGGTTCGAATACAATATGGCATAGAAGAAACGTTATTAGAGGAACGCACAGACTGAACCACGGTGTGGCTTCAGGTAAGTCGGTAATTACACCTAATCACGTGCTCGGCAGAGATTTCTTTAAGGGGGCGAGGGGGAGGAGGTTAAACAAAGTGAGAGAGCGGAGCCAGTTCTGTGGCAGCAGGCTGAGAGCTGGCTCCTCTTCCTCCTTTGTATCACCAACAGGCCAGGAATCCTAAACCTTTTCCTACACAACCTCGTCACCGCAGATTGAAAAAAGAAACGAGATGAGAGAAGACGAGAGCACCTTTCTGAAGAGTCGCACCCAGGAGGGAGAAGCAGCATCGTTCCTGTCACTTCCTGCTGAGCGGCAGCACCGCCCCGACCCTGCCCCGCGCCCCACGGAACCTCCGCCCGTCAGAAAGGAGAGATGAGGAATCAAACCAAACGTCCACAGAGGATTTGTAAAGAAAATGCTGAAATGGAAGATTACAGTTATTTTTTTCTAAGGAGCAGCAAGGTCACGGGAGACAGGTACATGTGAACAAATGTAACCCTTATAATCACTCAGAATGTGTTTGTTGTATTGCTGCTTTTGTTAAGCAAAGAACAAAGACCAGAGGGATCTGTTCCTTCTGTGTAGAATCTTAATGGTATTTACTAGAGCTTTCTACTACCTTTAAAGAGTAAGAGTTTGTTTGAGTTCAGAGCGAGGCAGAGAACCACCAGTAATTACTGTTCTTCTGTTTTGCTGCTATTCCTGAACTTCACCACCATCACTGTTATGTTATCGGGACATCCTCTGTAAAAGGACTGTAGAACTATACTCTTTGCCCCAAAGTGTGGTTCATCCAAGCGTTCCTTGATGAATCTCACAGCTTCCTCGTTGCTGAAGGCATCCCACAGACCATCCGACGCCAAGATCATGAACTCTGGCTGCAGTTTGTCCAGGTCAAAGGTGAGAATATCAGGGTCAGGAATGACAACGTTCAGGTTCTTCAGAGGGTAATCTCCTAACGAGCGGGACATGGCCAGGATCCCCTGGACGCGCCAGGAGCCATTAAAGCTGATAAAACCACCTGGAGAGAAACACCAACACTTAAAGCAGGTCTCTTTTTTTTTTTTTTAAAAGCTAAAGCATTTCCCTGGCGTCCTGCCAGACCCACCCAAAAATTCAGGCTGCTGTCTCCTGGGGCGGACAGACGTTACCCATCTCCAAATCCAGGAGATGCCCTAAGTAAATCCCAGAGCGCTGCAGGGAAGAACTGGGGGTCTCTGCTCCCCCAGAGAGACCGACAAGGTACCGAACACCAGCACCCCTTGTCCTGCACAACTCGCTGCTCAGAAAGTCTTACGGCAAAAACCCTGAAAGCAAATCTTGATGGGTTTGTGTGAGTAAACACCTCCTTTTCCTGTGTAGTTCACGTTTTCCCCATTTCAGAAGATCTATGAAGGAAACAACACCAAAACTACCCTGCAGCAGGACTCACATCTCACTTTTGAGGCATAAGGCAAAGAACATTTTAGAGGCTCTTCCATCAAACTGCCTCGAATGAGCCGTGTCAGAAAGGACCACAAAAACTGTTGTGAACAAACCCATCAGGAAATTTCACGTCAAGTCAGAAAAAAAGCAATGAGGGACCTGACTGATTGATTTTACCATCACCAGGATTAAGGCTACTTCCAGTTGAATATATGTATTATCTTATTTAGGGGTTGCTGATAGCGAGGTAAGTTTTGCCCTGGAAGCGGTGGCTCTGCTAGAGCCAGCACCTGGCTGGGACATGGTCTCATTGTGCCAGGGAGGGAACTGCACGTGCTCAAGGTCAAAGAGTGACATTTGGGCACCTTCAGTTTCTGTGCCTGCACCCGCCTGCCTCTGTCGGTGCCACTCCATAGCAATATTCCTGTCATCTCAACGTGAACCAGACCTCAGTCGAGGACAAACACCTTGCAAATGCGTAACATTAAATGTATGACAAAATTAGGTGAACTGTTGTGTTTTGTATCTGGAAGCTGTCTGCTTTGGTGGCCTTACAAATGTCTCTGTTCTGTGCAGTTATCAGGACGTTTTCAGCCTGTGCGGTGTTTGTCAGTCACCCGGTCACCTAAATCTCATGAAAGCATTTCCATTCCTGGTCGCCTGATCTAATCTGTAAACTCCTTCTGCTTTCAAGTGAACACTACATCTCATTTAATGATTCATTGTTGTTTAAAGCTTGAAACTTCATTTGTGTCAAAACCAGCAGAAAGACAATGTTTTAGCTGGGTGCTTTCATGAACACTTCTCAGGAGTCTCCGTTATGAAGGTGTTTCCTTCCACAGCCAAAAAACCCCAAGGACTGATGACCCTACTCAGCTCCTCTTCAGATACACCATCAAACAGACCCCGTCTGTCCGCTGCTGTAGGTTCTGAGGGTGCCTGGGCTGAACGTTACACTCAGCAGCCCGGGGGGGAGGGTTCCTAAGCTGTTAGGACTTGTGTGGGCATTGGGGTGCCGGGGGGAGCAAGGGGCAGCGTTAAGCAGACAGTGCTCACCCTAGAGGGGAGCGATGCCCGCGCTGTCACTGCGCTGGCAGAGCAGGGAGCTGCTGCTGCTGACGTGCTGAGAACACGCACTTGCTCAGGTTGTGCTTACGTGGACTAAGTGACTTCAGTGCCATTCTCAAGCAGCACCCGGAGCTGCCTACAGCACAACTGACCCTGTGGTTGCTGAAGTGGCTGTTGGCATTTCTCATGTTTTCTTGTATAAAGCCATCCGTACAGAAAACATAAAAATGCTCATGGAACAGCGAACATTGTGCAGCACCGGCTGCCACCGCAGAAGAAATTAAAGAAATAGCACCTTTTTGGCAACCACACAAACCTTTGGCATGTTAGTGAGAGCTGAGCTCAGAGGATTATGTTCAAGGTGAAGGACTTACATTTCTATCAGTGGGTCTATGACCAAGTGTTTCCTCACGAGCCAAACCCACGGTTGATTCAAGGCCACTGTCTTACGCTGATACATCGCTCAAGCTCCTGGTCGGAAGGAGATTCCCTGTTGTGTTCTGGGGAAACCACCATCCTTGTGTCACAGGACACGAGTTCTGCTGTCCCACAGCAACGGGGCAGAGTGAGGGGACCCCGACCTCCTTCAGCTACGAGGAAGGTGGCACCACAGCACTGGTGAGTGTGCATCAGCTGAAAATAAGTCAGTCTCACCCCAGCCCCTGTGACCACTGCTGTTCACTGCCCGGCCGTGCAGGTAATTCCACAGGATGCAGCACCTCGACTCGACATGTAGGACCCAGCCCTGCTGTCTTTGCTGCTCTCCTTCCTTTTGGCACTGGGGGACCAGTGACCTCCTGCTGCGCTGCAGGAACTCCCACGAGAAACCTGAGCGGCATCTCCTGGGGCTTCAGCGCGAGAGCTGCTCGAGCCACATCAGGCCCATAAATGGACATTTCATTTCAGGTTGTGGGTTGACTGAGACTGTGGACACAGTTACTGGGAGTGGGGAAAAGAGAGGGGCTGAATTCATTCCCTTTCTACCGAGGGCCGACAGCAGCAAGCCGTGGGGCTCCTTAACATCCACCGTGGCAGCAAAAAACCCGAGGGATTAGTTTAGACTCATCATCCCAATGTTAGCGCCCTGCTGAAAGGCACAGGGCAAGTCACGCTCGCCTTTGAGCTGCTGTTTCAGGCTGCCTCAAATTGATTTATATCAGGCGGAGGTTTGAAGGGTGTTTTCTCAACCGTGGCTCTATGGATTTCACTTTTAAATTAAATCTAATCCTACTAACACAAAGGTGCACTCGTTTTATAACTACCCACAGCAGCTTGATGGTGCAATGGGAAGTTGGAAAACTGAAATGTCCCCTAATTATGTGGTTATTATCACTTTCTTCTGTTCCATGTGGAAAGAGCATCTTGGTGGTGGGCAGAAGGCAGGTGCCCTTGTCACAGTTGCAATGTAGCTTTCAGAATTCTGTTTGGGCACTTCAATTTTACACTTACTGGATGGAAAGAAGGGATGTTCCAAAGTGTTAAAGTATCCAGCAGCGATATGAACCAGGTTGGGTGTTTCTAACAGCCCTGTGAGGCCGTATGGATCCTGGATCCTGATAATGCAGGGGGGCAATAGGTACTGGAGAAGTGAATTTATTAAGCGGCCAGGAGAGATACAGTATTTCTTGTTTAGCTGCAGATAGTTAGAACGTTTCCCTGCCCTTTAAAATATTTTCGTCTAAAGTTGTAAATTGCTGTGAAAATCCAGGTTCATTTTTTACATTGTTGTGTTATAAAGACTCACTTTTATCCAAAATACCTACTTTTTTTTTTTACTCCTAAGTGAAGGCCTTCTGTAAGTGAACAGTGGCACAGAGGCCCTGGACTTGGCTAAGAGGGAAGCAATTTTACAGAAAAAAATCTCTGGATTTTATTGATTCATCCCCCAAGTACAGATTTGAAGCAAAGTGAGACCAAGATTTTCCTGTTTCTTCTTCTTAGACCCTGTGTACTTCTTCTTCCCCTTTGGGGCACGTTCCTGACCTCTGCTCTCTGCCTGGCAGCAGGAAGCATCCCCACTGCTCTTAGGCCTCCTCGGTGACAAAAGCAAAGCGAGAGGAAAGGGCACGTTGTGCGTGTTCCAGGCATTTCTGCTGGTGTGAGGGCAGTGATAACCTGCAGGTTTTTAAAAGGGTTTCTACTCAGTGCAAAACATGTTATTTCCACTTTACCGAGGAAGACGCAGAGGCAGAGAGGCAACGTGTCTCTGGAGGCAGTGCCCTTCGGTAGGTTTAACACAAACAAGAGAAACTTCCTTACTTCATCAAATAATTTGCTGCTGCGGGAGCCAAACCAGAAATGGGTTCAAAAGAGACTTTGACAAATTCCTGAAGAATTGGCTATTAAACTTGATGATCCCAATGGAACTTCTAGCCCGGGAGGTCGCTAAACTGACAAGTGATGAAAGGGAGAAAGATTTACTGTGGAAAGCTTTCTTTTTTACATTCTTTCCCCTATACTCCTACAATGGCCATGTTTGTGCTCATTAGCAGTCACTAGATGGGAAGGAAAAATAGCTTTGATGAATTAGATTCATGCTCTGCTTATTTTAGCAACTAAACCTCGCTCGGCTTCAGAGCCATCCTCTGGCATAAAGGCTGTGATACGGTTTGGGGTGAAGCAGCCGGTAACGCTGCTGCTGCTCCGGTTTATTAATGTGCTCCCCGCAGAGATCAGAGGGAAACGGGCCGGGACGGTCAACTGGCTCTTGAAGATGGAGCTGCCCTTCTTACCCCGACACGGGCTCATTAAGGGATAGGGCAACCTGCTTCCACTCTCTGTCTGCGCCATCGCATCCCTCTGGAAAGGGCTGTATTAATAATGGAAAATTTTATCTGCTGATGCCTCAGTCTAGGACTTTTCAGTCTCTCTCGGGGGAAAAGTCTATTTTATTGACAGAGCAGAGAAGAAAAAAGATGAACCTTCAATCCAAAGGAAAAACGTTACGACTCACCAGCTCTTTTAATCCTCTTCCTCTCTTTCAGTTGGTAGGGCTTGTGATCGTGTGACAAGGGGATGGCGTTCCCGTCCTTGTCACACAAGACTCCTCGTGAATCACCAACGTTGGCCACTGTGAGTTCTTTATCTGACAACAGCGCGATCAAGCAAGTTGTACCTGCAAAAAACAGAAGGGAATGGGATACAAACCAGAATTCACTGGGGGGGTGGGTGTGTGTGTGCATATAGAGATAGAGATCAAAATAATGAGCAGGAAAAGGCTCTTCCTACTAATAAAGGCTGAAGTGGGGAGAGTCTGGTTCAGGCTCCAACTGGCTCTTCCCACTGGCCAAGGAAAGTAATAAGAGAAAAGTACCAATTAGCCCCAGCTCACTCGCACCTCCTGTGAGCTGGAACTGCTGCACTGGTCTGTGCACAGGGAACACTGAGCCCTCGCTCCTCATCCCCTCAAGAACTGAGGTCAGGTTTTTTTTATTTTATTTTTTTTATGGACAAGGGGAAAAGATTTGCCATTTTTAATTACTTTAACCTTTAAATACACAGAAAATGTAATTAGTCATTTGTTGGTTAAGGTGGCAGGAAAATACTGGAAGAAGTGGCTGTTTTTCAAGTGTGAGCACTCGAGTTTTTATTTTCCTCATTTAATTGCTGTGGAGTGGAATGAGCGTTGAGCAAAGCAGATCCCATTCAGCCCATGGCTTTTCTCTGGTCCCCCCTTCCAGGTGCTGTGAGCTGTACCCGTAAGGACTCTGGCTCTTCCAAATATTCCTTGCACGGGCTCTGAGCCTGATGCCACAATTTTATTCATATTTTAGAGCAGAAAGATGGCAAGTCAGTTCTTAGAGCTACACTAACAAACAGGGGAAGGGAAAGCATCCAGCTCTCAGTGTAGATGGCATAGCCCTGCTAAAAGTGTTACAAAAGGCACTCTAGTGTCCGTCAACAGTCAGTAAAATTAACTTCATGGCTTCTTTTTCCCCCTTTTAGGCAGACCAGAGAAGTACACAGTTGGGTTTTCACCTCTGTTGTTTATTAGTATCTGATTATTCATTAGCAATACATGGCACATGCCCTGCTGGAGTGCTCTGGAAGGAGCACTGGGGTCACCCTGCCTGGCCAAGGGCCCCAGCCGTGAAGCTCAACCCACGGTGATGTTACAAAGCACCGCGTCTTTCCTGGTATGTTTTAATTAGACAGTTTTAATGAAAATGCCACGCAAGGGGGCATTCCGGCACCACCTACCCTCAGTGACATCCTGACCCCTGGTTTTCCTCCTGGGGACCTGTATTGGGGTCTGAGTTCCGTGGTTTTACAGCTAAATTCTCACAGCTGCCGCTCACTGCGTCACTGGCCAAACCCAGAATTCCAAACGATGTTTTGCTGTTCCCATGTCAGCAGTTGAGCATCCCACGACTGGTATAAATAAAATAGCCAGTAATAAACAATTTATGTTTAGATGCACTGTGTTCTGAAGATTTATTTTTAACTTAATGGTCTGTCTTGCACAGCTCTGATCTAGAGCTATTTTTTCAAAAGACAGGCATATATATATAAAAATATAAATTTATTTGCAATTGACTGATACATTGCAGACCTAAGTGGAGACAGTTTCCCATTTGCTGCTCAAACCCCCTCCTCATGACAGGATGTGCAAAGGAACCAGAGGAACCCAGCAAAATGAGCTGCCTGCTCAAGGAACACCTCCCCTGAGGGGTACCCCAGGCTGCAGCCAAGGGTGGAAGGTGCTGAACAGACCTGACTTGGTAATTAAACGCCAGAAGACTTGGTAATTAAAATGTAGGTATCCAAAACACAAAGACAACAAAATCATAAGGAGGGCACAGGCTGCTGTAGTGGGGTGCAGCTGGTCATTTAGGCAGAACAAACTGGGAGAGCATTTGAAGTTCCCTCATTCTCTCCCTGAGCAAAAGCAATTAACTCTGCAAACGCATAAAGCTCGGCTTCAATAAAAAAACTTACAGCAATAAATGCCAACGTCCCTTGCTTTTATTTATGAAACTTGCCTTAAGAAACATTCAAGCAGCATCCTGCTGACAATCTGTGAGAGACCAGAGGGCTGGTACCTGCTGAAGCTGGTCTAACGTCCTGTCTAGACTTCACAGAGAAAAAGAAGAGCCGCCTTTGCAATTTGGGTTGAAACCAAAACCTGTGAGATGTAAAACGGGGGCAAAAGTGGAATCGCTGCTGGATGGGACAATAGAGCCAAACCCAGCTCCAGAAGGACCCTTGCGGAGCTGCACGTGAGGCTGCGGGGCTGTGTCACCCGCCACCTGACTGATCACAGCTGTGGCTTTCCCTCCAGCTGCCGCCTTGGCCTGACATCTGCATTTGTAAGTTCGACTCTCCCGTGTGCGAGACCCCTCCCTGCTGCTCTGCAGATCCACTGCCCCTGCCCCTGCCCCTGCCCCGGGCAGCAGCACAGCGGGTATTTGTCCTACAGGCACTAGTAAAACATCACACATTTCCTAGGAAGGGAAACATTGCAAACAACATCCTATAGCCCTGGCGTTTAGCAAGTAAAATGCTTCACAAATATAGTCATTATTACCACAATTTATATAAAAATGATAACTTTGAGCACAGTCTTCCGGGTTATATGGTCTGTGTGAGCAAAAGAGAAGGAGTGTCTGAAAGAGAAGATAATTTCCAGAGTGATTTAGGAAGGATCAGTTGTTTCACGGTCCCTGACTGATGGCTGGGCTCTCGTTAAGTCCCTGACCTCACGCTACTGCCTGCCATTACATGAGAAAGCAAACTTACTTTACTTTGTTTTCTTTTCCATCTATTTTTATTTCAGTCATTTAACCTTGTGTAGAGTTAGAAAACATCGCGCTCTTGTCAGCCGCCTCAGATTTAATGCAATTGCACCATGGAAAATTCCCAACATAAAGGGTCCAAAATTGAGAACACATGTTATATTAGTCCCTCGATGCAGCTGCCTGGATAATACCCTGCTGAGCAGTTTACAAAGAAAATCACCAGAAAATTTAAAACCTGTTCTGTGCTGGCTGCAGAGATAGGGCTTTCTTTTTTTTTGTTTCTTTCTTTCTTTTTCTTGGTTTTTTTATCTGTTGGGTAAGATTATTGCTGGTGTATTTTAGCATCAGACAAGGCACCTTGTAAAAGTCAAGACTGCACCAGCTCTACCAGTTCTTAGACACCTGCTTTATTGAAAGGAAGAAAAGGCACCAAAGCGCGAACAAGACCCGATTAATACGTTACGAGGCAGCAGAATGGGCAGGCAGGATCCAGTCACCCAAAGTCCCTGCAGACCTTGTGCTTCGCGTGTGGCATCACAAAATCCTGCAGGTGCCTGGCCCCAAACCCCCTCTGGCGGGGCAGCTGGGGATGAGGACCAGAGCTCTCGTGCTCCCGATGCCCCATGGTGGCTGAAGTTCCCCACTTCATTGCGATCCATTAGCGAAAGCACAGTTGATCTCCCCGGCTGCTCACCATGTCGCTTCTTTTCTCCCTCTCTGCCAAGTTTTCCTTCTGCTTCCCAAGTCTCTCCCGCCCCACAGGTTTCAGGCCAACAGCACAGGGAGCCTCTTCCCTTCTTCTTTCCCCCCCTCCGTCGCTCTCTTCCACCCCGAGCTTCAGCCCGTCCCTTGGTGGGGAATCACACCTCCACCCTGCCCTGACCTCAGCCTCCTCAACAGAAGTCCCTGGCCAAGCCTCTTCCTCCTGAGCAACTGTCCTTCCCACACGCGCCTTCTCACTGCTATTCCCAGTCCTCCCACACTTTTTCCCTGGCTCTTTGCAGAGTCTCTCTCTCAGACAAGACTGAGAAACAGGGCTTCCCCCTCCTACATTTCAACCATTGCTTCCCCGTTTGCACAACACGGGCCGAGGTTGCTCGTGTGCTGCCTCCCATCGACACGTCTTCCTACTCTAGGGACTTGATTTTAATGTTTTTTATTTGGTATTGCCTCATCTTTAGGCTTCTCTGGCTCTTTTCTTTCTCAGTGCATCTTTGTAATCCCCCTCTCTAAAAAACCATCATTACCCTTGGTGATTTTTATGGCCACTGCTGCTTTCCTGCCTCACCTCCCAGCTCACCAAAGATAAATTTGCAGTCACTGCTGGAGGTTCTCCTTCTCTCCAGCTCCACGCTTCTGCTTCTCCAGCACAGCCTCTGCCCCAGCCCTGCCACTGGCATGGCCTTTGCTGACACCGTGACAGCATTTTCCAGCCACAGCACAGACACAGCCTCTGGCACAGCCCGCTCAGTCCTTCCTCTCGGCTGATGAGACACTTCTAATTTGCACCTTTGCTTCCCTAATCACAAGCAGCTTTAAGTCCTCTCCTCTCCTTCCCTCTCCTCTCCCCTCCCCTCCTCTCCTCCATCCCAATACTTTTACTACCATTCCCCACAGTCTGTTTTGGATGGGATGACCTCAGAAACGTTCTCTTTGGAGAGACCAACACTGTCTCTGAGCAGAGAGGAGAGGTCTACCCTGCCCTTTGAGCGTTAAGCCCCAGAGGGCTAAAAGTTAAGTTAATTCCCGCACAGGCAGGGCTTGTGACAGCTCGTCTGTATGAAACAGAAGCCTGTGCAATAGGAAATAAAGTTTCATCTCATCTCTGTAAAGAAAGCAAAGTGACAAGGGAAAGAAAAATCCCAATATAATCAATATTAATTTTTAGGGAGAGACTGAGTGACATGCAGAGAGACCAGGAAATGACAAGGCAGTGAGTGGAGGTGCCCAAAGCCTCAAAGGAGAAGGATGCGCAGCTTTCGGGCTGGTCTGCAGACGGCAGAGCTGGGCTGCACCAGCTGGGACCACTGTGAAGCTGCGGGGAAAAAGCTCCCCAGAAACCTTACTCAGAAAGGGAATATCCTGGGGGCCTGGATTCCCACCATGCTGGGATGGACACAGCTTTCGCAGTCTGTGTTTCGTCGGGTCAAATACAGAGTTGGGGAAAACTTTCTGCCGTTGGGGAGCAGCAGAGGGGAAAGGGACCTGGGGGTCCTCGTAGACAGAAGGGTGACCATGAGCCAGCACTGTGCCCTGGTGGCCAGGAAGGCCAGTGGCATCCTGGGGTGTATTAGAAGGGCTGTGGTCAGTAGGTCAAGAGAGGTTCTCCTCCCCCTCTACTCTGCCCTGGTGAGACCCCATCTGGAATAGTGTGTCCAGTTCTGGGCACCTCAGTTCAAGGACAGGGAACTGGTGGAGAGAGTCCAGGGCAGAGCCACAAAGATGATGAAGGGAGTGGAGCATCTCCCATATGAGGGAAGGCTGAGGGAGCTGGGTCTCTTTAGCTTGGAGGAGACTGAGGAGACAGACATTAATAACCTTATTAGTGTTAATAAATATATAAAGGGTGAGTGTCAGGAGAACGGAGCCAGGCTCTTCTCAGTGACAGGCAGTGATAGGACAAGGGGCAATGGGTACAAGTTGGAACACAAGAGGTTCCACTTAAATATGAGGAAAAACTTCTTCACAGTGAGGGTGAGGGAACACTGGAAGGGGCTGCCCAGAGAGGTTGTGGAGTCTCCTTCTCTGGAGACATTCAAAACCTGCCTGAACATGTTCCTGTGTGACCTGATGTAGGTGTTCCTGCTCCGGCAGGGGAATTGGACTGGATGATCTTTCAAGGTCCCTTCCAGTCCCTGAGATTCTGTGATTCTGTGATTCTCCAGTTCTACTTTGTGAACAGCCTGAGCCCGGCACTGACGGCACCTCTGAAAACAGCAGCGGGTGTGAAGCAGCCGGATCCCTCACCCAGGTGTTCCACTGGGAAGGGACTAACAGCTCCGACCAGTCCTGCCTTATTGGTGACTCCCAGTCGGATGGGAGGGACACTAAATCACCCCCCACCACTGCTTTTGGATCCCCAACCCCCCCAAACTGATGGTGCACAATAGCACACCCCTGGTGCCTGACCGACGGAGAGGAGAGGTCTGCCATGTCCTTTGAGCCGCTGCAGGTCAAGAAATTCAGTATTTACTTGGCTGGATTGATTAAAAAACTAACGAAAACCGACTCCAAACCCCCCTTCCCATCTCTTTTCAGCAGCGCCCAAGCCTGAATTCACACAATAATTAAGTGTGAGCTAGTATTTTTGAGCTTCAATAGTCTCCAGAAGGAAACAGAATTACTCAGAACAAAAAGTACAAAAAGCAGGATTAAAAAAAAATATATAAATTATATTTACTCTGCACTAGCGACTCACACTGTATGCAGCTTCTTTCTTATTTATAGACCATGCATTTCCACTCGCCTTACAGGGACTTTAAATCCTAAACAATAAGACTCCAGTAGTTTTCAGGGCAGATACTGAGGTTTTTATCATTAATACAGCTGTCCTCTGTGCCCACCTGCCTCAGCTCCTCCCGCCGAGACCAGCCAGGTGTCTCCTGAATTCCTATTTTACCTGCTCTGCACATATGCCTCAGGCAATGCAAATAAAACTTTGATTACAGCCTGTGGAATAGGCAAAACTGAGACAGACTCTAAGTAAGTACATGAGGGAGGGCACAGGAGCCTCTTGCTTCCCAGTGGCCAAGAACATGGATAAAAAGCGGTGGGGAGGGAGGAGACGTGTTGTGAGACCATCAAGATCGGGAAACGCCACCTCTGCATGCCCTCCAAATGATCCACCAACTCTAATCCAAAGCCATAAAAATAAATCTAATTATCCACTGCTCATCTGTGAGATCAGCAATGATAAATCCACGCAGCAGACATTCACGTTTCCTTCACACCGCGGCCGCGAGGGGAACTGCAGGGGGTGAAGCCCTTTCCTTGGTCTGATGCTCCCCAAACCACTGGGTCTGTGTGGGAAAGAGGGGACAAATCAGGTGCAACAATTCTCCCAACTGATAAAAAATGACCCCAACAACCCAAAATCACCTGCCAGTTCTGGTGGGACTCCTGTAAAACCTTTTGCTGGAGTGGACCTTTTTCTGGGATAGACCTTTTTCCGGATCTGCACGCCGCCTCCTTGGCTGGTTTCTAATCCAAGGCACCATTTGTCACTTGCATTTTCAATGACATCAAGCCTTCATCAAGGATTTTGTGAAAGGCTGAGCTAATTGTCCTCATTAGCACTTCTTCGTCCTTTACTCCTTTATAGGTTACTGAAGTGTTTAAATGGCTACAGAATTTCTTTCAGCAGAAGCTGTGCAGATTAGAGAAAATGTTATTGTAATCTCCAAAATAGACAATTTTGGCAAATTACTGGGCTAACCACCTGCAAATGAAATAATCTGCTGATTGCTCCTCCCAATGCCTTTCAAAAATACATGTGTCTTTTTAAAGTACCCACCTCCTTTTCCTCAAGTGCCTTCCCAGGTAGATGGGACAGAACAGCCCATTTGTCATCCAGGTGTTTATCCCTGAGTCCCCTTGGGGCTGCTGTTTCCTACAAATGAGCTGCAACTGCCTCTTTTTTTTTTTTTTTTTAAACAAAATTCTTCTGCAAAAGTCAGTTCGGAAAAGCACGAAGCTAAAAATAACCATTCTGAAAATTCAAGGTCTCCTAATTCCTTAATCATCTCAACGATTTTTTTTTTCCCCTCTAAAATTAACAGCACACCTCCTTTTAAAATAGATTAAAGGAAACATCAGATTCTTAGAAATATATAGAAATTACTTCAAGTCTTTCTAAGACCGTAGCTTAATTTCCACCGTGGAACAAAGCCTACCTGGCTGAGAACAGCATGGCTTCAATATTTTACATTTGAAACAGAAAGCCCTATTGTATTTCTATTTAGATCGACCCTGTTTTCAATCAGAAATCAAAGGGTATGTGTGTAAATAACTCCACCCCACTCATCACTGACCACATACAGTGATTTGGGATATACTTACAGACTAATAGATTCGTGGAGATAAAGCTCTGGGGAAAAAAAAAAACCCACCTCAAAGTACCCTCCAGGCAGGAAAACAAGAGCTGGAGGGAAGTTTTGTGCATCGGGTAACAAAAGTTAATTACTGAAAAACAGAAACCCTTTTGGGCAGCCTCTCCATCTTCTGGACTGCTCTGACGTTGCCTCATCGATACCGGCGCGGAAACGGGGAGCGCTCCCACCTTCCCACTATCCCACCACCGCCTGATTCATTTCTTGTCCTAATGAAGAACAATCTTAATACAAAGGGAATCTCCATCTCAGTTCAAGAGTCGGCTTCTTGGCGTCGCTCCCGTATTTGGTTTCACCCAAGCACCCGCTCAGCCTTTTAAAACTCTAGAAGTAGAAAATGTGGTGGAAACGGTTTATTTTTACCAGATGAAGTGCAGAAAACCACACGTGCAACCTCTTTTGTGGACGGGCTGAGGCCTGTCCTACAGCCACTAAACCTCCTGTGCCTCCCCATGGCGACGTGACAGGAGAAAAGGCCTCTGCCGAGGTCTGTACATGGGAAGAAAAGAAACCTCCCCTGGGAACCTGCGTCACCCACCGCCTGAAACATGGTCTGGGTGGTCAGTGCAACACAGGTGTCCACACACAACCTGCATGGTCTGAATTCTTCTGCTGGCAAGAGCTGCTGCAGCACTGGAAAGGGAGATGCCTGCAGCAGCCGCCGCCGCAGTGCAGCGTATGTGCAGACAGGGATCCTGATACCGCTGTTCCGAACCGTATTCCCACAGTAGCCACGGTGGGACAGGCGTTGTCTGCCTTGTTAAGATTTGTCCCAAGTTCTGTGATCTTTAAGGCAGACCTTAGAAATCTCCTCCTACAGCTTTGCACTTCCCACTCTGGACGTGTATCAAAGCTCAGTGTAAAACAGGGTCTGCAGAACTGACCGCACCAAAAAAACAAGAAGGAAAACCACCCCAGGATTCCATCCTCTGATTTCAGACAAATGAATTCCTCCACCATCAAATGCCAAAGCTATTAACGTTGCTGCGTTTGTGACAATAACCGGCTTTGAGGGAGTCCGTTTGGTCCCGACCTGCTGCAGGATCTGCCCTAATTTTTAAGCAAAGCAGAAGTTTGCTGGTGGTGGCACAGGGACAGCCGCTGCTCGGTGATTTGAAGCGTCAGCGATGATAAGGTCAGTAACAGCACTGCTCTACACGCTGCCCCACGGGGCCATGTCAGAGCGTGACTGACCTTATCTCGGAAGAAAATGTTATGCTGGATGCTCAACAGGCTTTTATTAGTGACATTCAGCTGCGACAAGGCTTGTAATCACACGGAACAAGTAGGAGCAAAATGAAAATCCCACTTCAAACACCCCACCACCAAAATAATTGAAAGCATCCAATTTGTGGCGAGTCCTGTGGCATCTCTGGCCGTATCCCTGTCCTGACTGAAGGATCAAGGCTGCCAAATTTCATCTGAACCCCGGGAACTGACCTGCGCTTTCCTGAGGCGCCTGAGCCGTAAATACCAGACTTAAAGCAGCAGCTATAAATGAAGTGCCAGTGGGTAAGCACTAAACCAAACTCAAGACATGTAATTAGCAATTTCTCCCCAAACAGAGTCACTCACGGCTTGTTTACAGATGCTGAGCACATCTCTGCATCACTCAGCCTTCACGGGGCTGTTTGGAAGTCCCAGCTGGCAATCGTACCCCGCAAATGGGTTTGACTGGGACTGCATCAGCCCTCGGCTCCCGGGCTTGGCCTTCCTGAAGGACTGAGCCCTGCTGGCGGCGGGACCCTCTGTTGAGCTGCTCCCGATTTCAGTGAGGACCCACTGGTGAGTACCTGCAGCGCTCTCACGCGGGCCCCAAGGCACTCGTATGACAGATCACTCAACTCCTGAACAAAGAAGGGACTCACCAGCACACCCACCGGCAGGGCTGTGCCCAAGGTGTATCACCAAATCCCAAATACAAACATGTACCCTGGCCAAAGGGACTGTGATCTCCCTTTGGAGGGAGTACAACTGGAGTGTGTCAGAACTGGAAGGTCACAGAGCTGTTGCAGCAGGTCCAGAGGAGGCCACAAAGATGAGGCGAGGGCTGGAGGCCCTCTGCTGTGAGGACAGGCTGAGAGAGTTGGGGTTGTTCAGCCTGGAAAAAAGAAGGCTCCAGGGAGACCTCAGAGCCCCTTCCAGTCCCTAAAGGGGCTACAGGAGACATGGGGAAGGACTCTTGAACAGGGCGTGGAGCCATAGGATGGAGGGGGAAAGGTTTTAAACTGAAAAAGGGGAGATTTAGATTAGCTCTTAGGAAGAAATTCTTGACTGGGAGGGTGGTGAGACACTGGCCCAGGTTGCCCAGAGAAGCTGTGGCTGCCCCATCCCTGGAGGGGTTCAAGGCCAGGCTGGATGGGGCTGGGAGCAACCTGGTCTGGTGGGAGGTGTCCCTGCCCAGGGCAGGGGGGTGGTACTGGATGGTTTTTAAGGTCTCTTCCAGCTGGAACCATTCTGTAATTCTATGGTTCTATGATCTTTGTATCTCCTGCACTGGCAGAAGAGTTGAAGCATGAGGAGGAAAAAAGGGATGAGGAGCAATAACGCAGCAGAATTACACACAGTTAAGGAAGTTTATGATGTAATTCAACAGCCTCACTCTGTCCCCCATCCCCTCCACTACCCAACACACTAAATTTGCTGACACAGATTTTACTGAGCTGTAAACTGAGGCTGGCTGACCTGAGCAAGGGGGGCAGCTTGAATCAAACTGGTGACTTTTCCCCTTTTCAAGTTAATCAAACTCAGGGGTTAATCATCTTCTGATGTCTGGCCAAAAGTCACCTCAGACTGTACTTTTTTTCCTTCGATATTTTCCAGTCATATCTTCCAGTTCTCTATATCAAACCCTACTTTGGAAATGCAGAAGCTCCCCATCTGCCAAAGGTGCATTTCTGGGGGGCAGAGCTGTCACCCTGGAAATCATCCTCCCGGCACGTGGCTGAGAGAAAAGGGCACAGTTTGGGGGGAACTTTCGTACGAGATCAGCAAATCCAACTGGCAGATGGAGCTCAGGCAAACCCCTTTCCAAAGATACACCCAAGCCGCTGGCAGACAGTGGCTGCCACCCAGAACACCAGAGCCACCTGGAAAGGTATTATAGTACAAGGAAGAGCCAGTTTTCGCTTGTTTATGACCAACTTCTTTACCTTAATGGGTTGTTGCAGATTATGGATAGGGTTTTTAAGAAAGCTTCACTTGAGAACAGAAAGCCTCCTTTTGTTCCTGCTTTTTTCCTCCTACATCTCCCCATGTATAATTCAAACAGTGGGAAATAATGGGAAAGGCTAACGGTGATGGATCGTGGCGTGCGATGCCGTTGTGCATGCAAAGCAGGGCTGAGCACCAGCGGGGAGAGCGCAAGGGCAGATGACACAAAGATGTGTGCAGGAGCGCCAGCCATCTCCAGAAACAGTCACAGCAGCACCCCGAGATCACAAACCACAGCAGAGCCCCAAGATCACAAACCACAGCAACACCTCGAGATCACAAACCACAGCAGCACCTCGAGATCACAAACCATAGCAGAGCCCCAAGATCACAAACCACAGCAGCACCTCGAGATCACAAACCACAGCAGCGCCTCGAGATCACAAACCACAGCAGCACCTCAAGATCACAAACCACAGCAGCACCCCAAGATCACAAACCACAGCAGAGCCCCGAGGTCACAAACCACAGCAGAGCCCCGAGATCACAAACCACAGCAGCACCTCGAGATCACAAACCACAGCAGAGCCCCGAGATCACAAACCACAGCAGCACCTGAAGATCACAAACCACAGCAACACCCCGAGATCATCACCACCCCCCCTGCACGTGCACATTCCTGACACTACTACATTCTGTTTCCTTCCCAGTGATTTTCCTACTAAAACGTTTTCGGAAGACTGCAAATATTAGCTTTTCACACGTGACAGGGCACAACAAGGAGCAGTGAGACTGAAGATGCTCATTTTCACTCCTGAAATTTACTCATTGTGGGTGTAAGGACGGGTGCTTGCAAAGGTGCAGCCCGTGATGATTTTGTGCCGCTCCACCCTGCTGCAGCAACGCTGTTTATGCTTGTCCGGGTAAAGATGCAGGATAATTTAATCAGGATCTCCAAATGATCTGTCAGATTTGTAGGCAGAACAAACTTTGCTGCTGCTCATGAGACCCTTCAGGCATTTATCTCTGTAGCCACCAGCAGGTGACAAACCTCCTCCAAGATGGATGGCTTTCCTCCAGAGGCCTGCAACAGATATTCTCTTTGCCCCCACTGAACTTCCAGCGAGCTGTGTCTTCACATGCTATCTCTGGCTGGTATCTTTTTATTAAATAATAATAATAATAATGAAAAAAGATAAATCCATGCTCACATCACTTGTGCAACACGTCTGAAATCTGAAATTGATGAACTGCTACTGACAGCGACCACCTCAACAGATGGTGCACATCAACCAAATCTAAAGGTTTTCAAATGAAATCTAATGCAAACTTACGCAAAATAAACATCATATGGTGGTTTTCATTCTCCAGAGTTTACATAACTTTCTAAGTCTTTCATCAAGCCGAAGATACAAACAGGGAGAGGGCAATCAGGTGGTGATGAGGCAGCATCACTGAAAAAAACCCCTTTTAAAAGCACTGTCGCAAGGTGGAGGAGCATCAGGATGAGCAGGAGACATCAAATACTCCTCCCCTGGGCACAAACCTAAACCCTCTCCATCACAACTTCTGCCTGAATGAAGAAAGCACCTTACACTCAGTTTGTGCATTTAAGATGTTCTCCAGACTTTATCGGTAAGTACACAGAAAGGAATTGGGCAGTTAGTAGTAATTAGTATTAAAACCGCTAAATGGTTTGAAAAACATTTTCTATTACACTTCTGAATGTCAGCACTCTGGTTTCTTCCCTTTCTGCAGGACTTTGGTAACTGTAGAACTATTAATTACTTTTTTTTTTTTAATTGCTAAAAATGTATAAACACAAAAAGTGAAAAGTACATGCCATTTACACAGTAAGACTGAAAATAGTTACACCTCCTTGAGTAAGAACAGGACGCTTCACAGGGCTAATAAAAAAAAGCCCTAACTTAGTGACACAGGCCTGTGGAGTCACCCCTGCTCCTGCACTGCACAGAGTTTTAGCCAAACACATAAAATACACATTTTTAGTCCTACCAAACGTAGAAATCTATTTACCAAATACCAAGGACCATGTATTGTTAGCATTTGCGTTGTTCCCGGAAAATCCTGGAAAATCAACTGGTAGCTGACAAATCTGAATAGCTAAATACCTACTTCAGAAATCAACGAGGAAGCAAAGAATATTTCACAGGCAAGTAGGCACCTGTCAAAGTGCTATTTCTGCTCTGAGCTTCTGCTGAAAGGTTCTAATTATATGAGGAATAAAAGTTTATTTTAATGGAGCAAAAGAATACAACACGCTGGGGCTGGCTTAAATATCTGTCTGTTGTTTACAAACACTGCGGGTATTTCAGACAGCTGAAGGACCACAACGTGGGAAATTAGAGAGTCACATGGTTTGCGTTGAAGCTACACCCCGAAATGTGATTTAAATGGCTTTCTGTGCACACCTACAGGTACATCTAGGCTGGTGTTCAGCTCCCAACTAGAGCTGCCCACCTGTGTTCTACCTGTGAGGGAAAGCTACATCAAAAAAAGAGTGGGCACGTTTAGGATACGACTTTTCACACACCAAAGCAGATCACTTAAAAGGAACCCATGAATCACACCAGAAATGCTCGTTTCTTTCCGATGACTACTGAAGAGTTCTAGAAAAGTTGCCCAGAACTGGCTGTCTATTGGGAGGTAAAAGAGACAAATTCCACCCTTGGTGACTGCCCTGTGATTTCTGCTGTAGGTACTGGTCCTCTGCAGAACAAAAAGAGCGCTGGCTCCTGGCAACAAGTTCAACATGTAGTTTCCATGTCTAAAAGAAATTAAATATGGCAAAGAAAGCATTGGGTGACAGGCAGAGATTAAATAAATTCGGTACTAATCATCTGGCTATAAAGAATAAAACTTCTTAATATATTATTTGGAAAAAGGCACAACACCAAGGTCTCGCTGCAGCAAGAAGAGGAGGGAATTGTTTCAGATCGTGTTGTTGGGATCAAAAACCTAAAAATAATTTAAAAAACGAATCTGAGCTGGAAAGAAAGCCACCAGACGTGGTGGCCTCCAGGCCACTCTGGTTTTCTCCTTGTCAGAAGCCTCTGGCACAGCAATAAACGCTGCCCAACACACTGGAGCGCTGTTAGTTACACATCTGTTGTGTTTGTGATATATCCGAAAATAACCGTACTGGATTCCTACAGCCCTGCCAAAGGGTGTTCAACGTGGCAGACAAAAAAAGGATTTTCTCCCGTGTCTCAAATGATAGGAGGTATTTCTGCTGCAACTTCAGTGCTTTAACTCTCTCATTTGCTCCTTGTAGTCACGTTTTCTGAGGGAAGACTCCGGCCCGTGCTGCCCTGGAAGGGAGCACTGCAATTGGAAAAGGGGCAGCACCGGCCCCTCGATGATCAAAGTTACCCTTTTCCCAGCGTGACCACACTGACACAGGTGTTGGCCTGAAGCAGGTGGATTTGTCAGCATCTTGGGCTGAAGTTTAATATTGGATGTTTTTGCTTTTCTGTACTTTTGCCAGAAACAGCAAATGCTCCCGGGACTGGATGTACACCGGGATGTGGTCCTACAGGTGGAATGAAGGTCTGCGCCTCGGATTTATGCTCGGAGCCGGTGTTCACAGCTGCAGCTACTGGGGAAACCAGACCCAGTCTTCTCTGAGGCACAGAAATGCAGGCTGAATACCAATTACCAGAGTCGATTTAATTTCTCATCCATTCATTACATCCTGAATTGTGCTGGGAGGAGCACAGGACGATGCCTCACCTGCTTTGAAGGAGCAGGGATGCCCAGGGAGAGCACGGCACCTGGGCATGGCTGGGGAAGGCAGGGGACAAACCCCAACTCTGATCTCAGCACTTTTTATCTCAGTAGAAAATAAAATTCATTGTTAAAATCAGAGTATTCAGGCAATTGGGGCATGGACCGCGAGCATAAAATGCTCACCTTAAGAAACACCACGGTACTGACAGTGAGTGTCTCAAGCAGTTGTGCACATCAACTGAATCTGCAGGTTTTCACATGAAATCCAACACAAATGGCACCTGCAGGGAGACACACGCAGGGTCAAGGTTTTGGTCCCCCCTCTGGGAGGACACACAGGGGAGCAGCCACCCACCTTCCTTGCTGGCGGCTCCAGGAAACGCGGGGCACCCTGGCAAATAATCACTGAGAAAACATGTTTTGGGCTGACACCTAGCTCTGGCTGCAGCACCTAAATATCAATATCTTTCATGACTGCTTCACGGCAGGGAAAAATGAAATTCATCTTTTTTTTTTGTCGCACAGTAATGAAACTCAATTCCTACAGGGGGAAGAGGGACCATCCATTAAAGAAAAACCTATTGACTACACCACGAAAACATCACCAGAACCTCCCAGCAGGCTTTAGCTACCTGGCAAACCAGATGCCAAAGTGCCTTCAAATATCCTAAACTTGTATTTTGATGGAGTAGTCACTGACCACCCCAGATGTTTAGAAATACTACAAATGGAAGGAATAGGATTAACATCCAATAAAGCTTCAGTGGGAAGCAATATTCTTGCACAAAATTAACCCAGCCTTAGCTAGTCAAGAATGCCACTTTTTAAACTAAGGGATTTAAAGATTATGAGAGGATTTGTACCCATCTGTCACTTTTGGCCTCCTTTCATTTCATAAAGCTTCCTTAGTCAAACTTCACTAAAAATCTTGTCAACATTTGACTATTTTTAGTTGAACTCATTTTATTTGGCAGCTCTGATGTACTGATTTCCTAACGGGAAAGGTTTACAAGAAGAGGCACAAGGATGTCGAGTCCATCGAAGCTGCACGTTATAAATATTGCATGCTGCTGGAAAGGCCAAATTAACATGCAAAATTGTACCAGAAGCCCAAGCCATTTTGGTGTAGTTCTGTTTTATTCTGGAAAATGGATGCAGCTGAATTCCACCTGCTTCAGGAGACAATCCTGGGGCGAGGGGAGTTAGCTGGGGGTGAGAACTCTCAGAAAATGGCCCTTCCAAGAGGGATGGGAAAGGTTTCCTGGATGGAAAAGACCTGTTCCCTCGCTGTGGGAGTGCTCCCGGCCATGTGGCACCCTGCTACAGTCAGCTGCTGACCCCTCAGATCACGTATTTTAAACATCTAACTTCCTAGTCTCCCCTGGTCAGCGTGTAGCAGAACTCCAACTGTTTGGCATTACAGAAATGAAACCCTTGTCCGTGCTCTCTGGGGTGGGTTTTGCTGATGTCTCACATACCACACACACACCCCCTCCCCCAGAAAACGCTGTTGTTTTCCCCTGACATCACAACCACTTTCATTTTCACCATTTTGGTTTTGAAAGACTGCTCTCTCCATTTTGTATGTACCACCAGCAGCTCCATCTTCTCATTAAATTGACTTGGGTACGGAAAAGCACTAATAAAAGAAAAAATGTCACCAACACAACTGCTCAGGAGCTGAATAGCTGGAGTGCTTGGGATCACGAGCAGCTGCTGCAATTATATTCAGCTGCCCATTTTCTCTGCTTTGCTCACAATCAGATCCTACTTCAAGAGCAGGTAGCATCATTTCTGCTTTTGTAGTAAACAAGTGACATGATTAGAATGACGAGCGGGCTCCATCCCCGTGTTTGAATCTCTAAAGGTCCCTACCTGGTGGGGAAGCTGAAATTCTGGCTTTTTATTTACAGCACGCTGTGTGCTCTCTCCGTTCCGAATGTGTGTATGTGCTGGGACTTTTCTAAACTAGTTATTTATGTAGCTTCTCCTTTCTACATGATTGTTTTATTGCATGATATAAATCCCCAAATGGGTGTTTCAAGCAGTTTTGATCTTTATATTCTCTGCACAAACATGCAGTTTTCAATAAAAGGAAACGCTGGCTTTTTCTTCTCAGGAGGCAGTATTTTCCTCCACTGCATTTTTTTCTTCCTAACAAACTTCTATCAATCAAAATGACTGGGGAGACGAAGTGATGAAAACAGAGAAAAAGATTTACATGATTCACTGGACTGGTAAATTCTGCATTAAAAAAGATAAACAGGAGCAAGAGAAAGCAACAACTTTTGAAGCTTGTTTTTTATGCATCATGAAAACCGGGCCATATGTGATTAAACAAATGTCCCGTGACCTCATTTTAACTCTGTTGTCCTTCGAGAACTCATGTGACTCCTTAAGTATGTGACATGTAGACTGCAAACAGCACTGGATGGGGCTCGAGAGTGTTGGAGATCAAAGCAGTTTAAGAGAATCAGGCTTATTTACCGGGTGAGCGCGTGAATATAATTGATAAAGTAATAGAGCACTGTAATTACTTGAAGTTACTAAAGCTCACAGCCCTGTAAGCACCCGGAACACGCAGTCTGCAAATGGCATTTTAAGTTGCTCGAGCGCCTTTGAGATCAAAGTAGCTTAAGAGAATCGTATTGCTAGTGAGTGGGAGTCTGAGTGGGAGTCTGAACAAAGTTGATAAGTAGTTTGAGCATTTTAAGTACTTCAGGGCACTGCAGTGTGAGTACAAAGTAATAGGACAAAATAACACCAGCTTCTTAGTGCTTGGTTTCCCAGAGCTGGGCTAGTGATGAGAATCTCAGAAGATGGTAAAGGGCCATCTAACCAGGTCCAACCAAAACAGGGATTCACTCGGGACAGTGCCTGGCAAACACCATCTAAATGGGATGAAAAACCCAGTTACGAGGTCAAGGCCTAAAACAGCTGGAAGGAAAGTCTGGAGCTGTGCTCAGTTCCCCAGGGGCACCACCATGGCAGGTACAGTCAGGGGAGTAGCAGAACAAGAAAGTGCCACCAGGGATTAAGGAAAGCCCCCAAACGAGGACATAGTAAGGATAAACTCTGTTTTCGTACTACAAGGCTGCCCGGGGCTGGTGGGTAGGGCTGCAGCTGAAAGGAGATGGTGTGTCACAGCTCTCAACCACGAGTGGTTTAAGTGGAGAAGCAGAGAGCAGCATCTTCACTATTACTCGTGGGGGAGCGCCGTGAGCTGGGCACGCACACACCTGTGGTGGGAAACACACGGTTGGCCAGTACAGACCACTGCTGGCACTGCCAGTTCACTTGCTGCCACAAATACTAACTCTGCAGTACAGTAATGAACTGTTCCTTTTGTTTGATTCCTTCTTTACAAAGCTGCATAGTTCATTTCAATCTATTGAAACACCAGGAGTAGGCAAATAGCAGATATTTTGGAAGATCAGCAAAAACTATCAACTGCTCCTCTTTTTTCCTCTGTAACTGTAAAGGCCACCATGCATCAGAGAACTCTGTGAAGGATCCAAAAGCTGGAAGACATTTCTAACTTCCTTAACACAAAAGGCTAGTAAAAAGTATTAGCTAAACTAAGAAAACTTCCATATTATTAAGCCATAAATATCAAAACAGAAAGCCCCTGTAACCACACCATTAAGATGCTTCCAGCACTCTACAAATGATGGGGTTTTGGCTATCCCCATGCATCATATTGCATTTAAAAATCAGATCCTGTGACCAGCCAGTACAGTTTTACCTCAGTGAGCCCCCAAAATAAGTTAGCAGGGAAGGAGGAACCAGCAGAAACCAGGTCACACCACTCGCAGAAACACTGAAGAGATGGGGGTAGATCAATGAACATCAGTGCATTACAAAGGACAAAGTGCTGTTAGAAAAATAACTGTCCTTTTGGCTAGTTAGCATTCAACCACCAAAGTGGAAAATATTCTACCTCAGCTGGATTTTAGGAGAAAGAAATGTTTCACTGAGTCACTTCATACCTTTGAGGACAAAGTTCAATTTGTCAGCACAAGAACTAGTATCCAGGAGGAAGATTGAGAGTGAACAATTTTGATTTTTTTTCAGTAAAATGTAAGGAAGAAACATAAACATACCTGCTTCATCATAGGATACAGTCAATTTTTCCAGCATTTCTCGATCGATTGATAAAATCTGCTGTTCCAGGATGGTTTGGTAAGACAGCACGCTGTTCTCCTTGTCCTTCTCATAGTCCTGAAGATGTTGTTTTAGGACTTCAGGCAGGCGGGACTTCACATATTCTGCTGCAGACTATGTAGAAAAGAGGCAAAGGTTTCATTAACACATTTTCTTTTAAAAAGCTTTATGTATATCCATTGCAATTATATGTTTTTTAAATGTAAAGCATTCTCAAATGTAACACCTCATGATAAAACACTCTCAATACTACTAACTGCAAGGTGCAAAATCCAAAGGTCTTTTCTCTGCCAAAATGACCCCTGCCTGCCCCAAACTTCCCAGGAGTTGGGGATATAATGGACCAAAATCCCCTGAGCTGAGGTGCAACCCACTCTTCAGCAGGGAGCATATGGCAGTCCAGAAAGTCCATGCTGGACTAGACACATCCCACAATAGCTCAACTTCTTCATTGTTAATGCATTTTGAAACTAGAATTGTGAAATATAATCTCTTTATTCTAAACTTTCAAGTACAAAGTGCCAGAGTGCAATCACTTCACCTGCTTTTGAATACACAGCCAGGCTCAGAAGTGATTTTTTAACAGCATTAAAAAATGACATGTATATACACAGAATCACACACAGAAAATTCTTTTAAAGTTTTTTCTCTGACTGCTCAAGGCCATAAAGAAACAGAAATTAACACAAGGTGGCATGGTTGTACCAATGTTACGGAGCCTTGTGCAAACACATCAATGGTAGTAACTAAGAAGAGCATCTGCCCTGGAGAGGTCCCCCCAGGGACCCTGACACCACCAAACAGCTCTCTCCCTCGGCAGCTTGGGCTCAGGCTCCTTGGTGGGATCCAAACATAAACCAGCTTCTGATGTTTAAGTGTTAGAATCCCTCTCCTGCAAGTATTACCACTATCAGAGGGAATAGAAAGTCCCTCTATTTGGCATGGGCTCGGTGGAGTATTTTTTGCTTTCCATCCCTGAAATAACTGGACAAGGAAGATGTAGCAAAGGCTGCTGCCCAGTGCTCCAGCTTTCCTGCCAACATCAAGGCAAAAGAGAAAAATAAATGATAGCAAAGTTATATTATTTCAGGCCTGGCACTGACCAAAAGTTACTTCTACTCAGCAACAGGCTCTTCCTGGGTTTATATTTAGTTTTCCAAAGTCAGTTGCCTATTAAATTGCAACCTTAAAATATCACTGAAGTTGTGTTCAATTTTTTTTTTGCAAGCTAAGCCATGTGAGACGAATGAAATTATTCTAGGAAAACTAAATGAACTCTCCACACAAGTACAGCATATTTAATGTTACATTTTAATAGGGTTTTCTTCCAAGGGAAGGCCAAGTTCAGGCATTTTTGTTTGCTGTTCCCTTTGAGAAGAGCTTTTACTCTGCAGGGGTGTATTCTTGTGCTCTCCCTAACACAGCAGAAAATAAGAATAATTTATATGTAATCTTCTGAAATGCGTCTTGTGTCAGCCAAGAGAGTATTTGAATACTACTGGCTGTGCACACGCAAGGAAAGATGCCCATCCTGTCCCAAAGATCTTGCAGCCCAAGTAAAACTGAAGAGACAGATGGGTACAGGCAGATGGGAAGCCCATCGGTGGTCAGGTGATGGACAGCTGTTGCCAGCCACCTGCAGCCCCATCGTCAAGTTCTTCCACGGGTACCGAGGTGAGGGCTACACCGATTTCAAGTGTGACCTCACAAGAAGGACTTTTCCCCTCCCTTGGTGAGAAGCAAAACCCAACACTCTTCTATTACACACAGCACATCTTGCTTTCACGTTACATCTAGATGTCATTAAAGATTTAAACACTAAAGCAAGGATGGAACTGAGACAAACTCCTCTCCTTTTGTAGTAAGAAAGGTGATCAGCCACATCTGAGTAATTACACCCCTAGCTGCACTCCCTGATGAGATACTATATTCTATTCACTACAAAAGTAATTTTATCTTGGTTTTTCAACATCGCTTCCAGTACCTGAAATACGGTTGGATGAGGCTTTAAGCAGCTTGGGTCTAGCAGATGGTCTAGAGGAAGGTGTCCCTGCCCAGGGCAGAGAGGTTGGAACCAGATGATCTTTAAGATGACCTTCCAACTTTAACCATTCTATGATAATATTAAAAAAGTGTGAGAGCAGGCGTTTATGCACGTGCTTAGTATTAAAGAAACCAAGAGGCTAGTGGGTGAACAAAAATGGGGAAAAAGTGTTAAAAAGAACCAATTCTACCATTTCCTCTTACTTCGATTCTCATGCACAGATCACAGAATTCAGCTTCTGAGTTGATCAGAAACTCATGCTGCATCCCTTAGGGATTCTGGAGCAAACCACTGCCCAGAGACCTGTTTGCTGGGATGTCACTCATGGGCATCCCACCAGCAGAGCATCCCACTGGCAGAGCACCCCACCACCCCAGCAGCTCGCCTGCTCCTCCTCCAGACGGTGCTGGGATCCCCCCAGCTCCCATAAAATCTATTCTCATCAATACAGGTATTTGTGTCACAGGCAGGAGTTAGGGGGAAAAAACCAAAACATTTTACTACTTGGAGGCTTCAAAATAGCTTTATCCTCTTTCCCTCTGTATGGTCCCTCCTACTCCTGCAGAAAGGAATTACAAACGCAGCTGTTCCCGGAGAACACCTGGCCTCAGCCATTAGTTATAGGTACAACTAATTGTACAGTGTTTGCTGGTGAGTCTTCCTCACCACCATCCCCGTGAGAAAAGCAACTTGGATCCGTAGGCACCGCAGCAGGGAGAAATGCAAAGAAAGGGTGGTGTCTGCTTCAAGAGAACCAGGATACAGAAATGCACACTGCTCAACTCTTACGCTTCTCATTCACTATAACCTCCTATTTTCTGGCAGGAATTTATCCATTTCTTTTAGACAATTGAAACTGCAGCATCCCCTGTGAATGAGTTTTCAGTCCGAAACACCCTTCTCCAAATTAAATAAAGGATTGACTTGAATACCTTAATTGACTTTAGGGTATTTCATCCCACTATGGAAAACTAATATTTCATATATAGAGAATAAATTTTCAAGTATCTACATATAATGAAATTTACTTGCAGAGCTTATTCACAAAAAAATCACATTTTTGTCTATTCACTAAAAAAACCTCCCTACCTAAAAATCACATCAGGAAATGCTGAAATCCCTCAACTGTGTGGTAGCCTGAACCTTAAATGCAGGCAGCATCCTTCTGTAACTACCAAATTTGCCCACATCTTTTAACTGACGAGAAACACACATCCCAAGTAAACTTTCTTTTCGTAAATTATGCTAACTGCCTGCTGGTTTTTTTCTGAAGTGCATCCTTCTGGGAGCTCCCTTGTATGTGAGGAAGTAAAGGTCTAAAATGGTTAATTAAAGGATTCTTTATGAAGCTACTTCAGAAGTCAAGCGGGGGCTTGTCAAAGCAGTTGGGTGATTCCAGAGTGGCTTTCAACACCCAGTAGAGTATGTGGTACATGGAAGACCCACAACCCATAAGAGACAGTCGCATCAGTGTTCATCTTTACCAGGTTCTGCAGCAGTTCATCAGTTCATCTGATGGACACTGAGCAGTGGAGAACCCTCTCCAAGCGGTGATGCCCTGGGAATCCACTTGCTGTTGGCCTGTGGTAGGGTTGGATGGCAGTAGGATGGCAGAGCATCGAGGACAGGTCTGGAATTAGGTAGCTCTCCACACAAATGCTTGCACACAGAGAAGACCCCTCCACGGGCACACATGTAAACATGGAAGAAGTGACCCAAGTACTCTATGACAAAACGTGTTAATTAAGACACCAAGTGCTAAGCAGCTCCACGACCCAGTGAAAAACAAGGACAGCAAACAAGAGCTGTGGCAAACTCAGCACATTGGCACGTAAAGCAGCTGAAGCACCTAATTAGCTGGAACAGCCATTATTTATAAACACAGATTTCCAATTTGAAAAATGGAAGATGGAGATTTTATTGCCTCAGACCCACACTCTGCACTGATTTCTGTGATTTACAGGGATAAGAGGGAAACCACAAATTTATGACCTTAATGTTCTCAAGACAATTCATTCTGCCTGCTTAGCTCCTGAAAACATCTGGAGACCAGGGGAAAATACCAGATCCATTTTAGAATGTGGTATTGCTGGTGTAGCATGAACACCAATGAAGGATTTAAAAACGCATCCAGATTCCTCTATGGCATCTTGCTGCCTCTCCTTTCCACATGTTTCCCTCCTCTTCAAAGACACGTAGGTCACTACAAGAAGTTTCCTTCTTTCAGAGATGACACACCATGAGCTGCTGGGCAAGAACTGAGTTCACCTTATAAGAAAGAGGTATTTCAACTTTATCCACCCCCTGATTTATGTTAGTGAAAGAATTTGTTAAGTAGTTATCAAGTGAGTTTGACAAATAAAAGCCTGAGGTGGGTACAAGCAAGGGATGCAGGGTGTAAACGCTGTGGAAGACAGTGTTGGCCACAATCATCTCATGGGAAGCAAATATGATGAAGAGCAACGTGGGATTGAACGGTGGACCCCATTAGACATCTCTGTAAGAATTGTGGAGAATACACAAAAGGAGCTGGAAGGAAATCAATACAGTACCAAAACTCATATAAGAGTTTTTGGACGATAAGAGAGGCTCAGTAAATAAATCACAAGACTAAGTTGTTAATACAGATGATACACTTCACTTTACTGAGGAAGGATGCTACGGAAATGAAGAAATGCCCTGCATATGAAGAGAGTAGGTTCTCTTCTAGGTCTAGTCTGGAACTGGCTGCCCAGAGAGGTTGTGGAGTCTCCTTCTCTGGAGACATTCAAAACCCGTCTGGACGTGTTCCTGTGTGACCTGCTCCAGGTGTTCCTGCTCTGGCAGGGGGATTGGACTGGATGAGCTTTCAGGGTCCCTTCCAATCCCTGAGATTCTGTGATTCTGTGAAAAGGGAGACAGATGTGCTGAAAGTCATCACATAACATAGAAAAGCAGAGGGTGTTACCATAGTGCAGGTCCACCAGATGCCAAGCAACAAAGGCAGCAGACAAACTGGGTTTTTTTAACGAGGAACTGGGATAATCAGCTAAAGGACAAGAGGTAAGGAGGTACTACAATTACTCAGATATGCTATAGGAAATATTTGTCCAGCATCTTTGGAGTGCGTTGGTGATGAAAGTAGTGAAGACCACAGTTTGGCTGCGGCTTGTCCCAGCACTGAGAAGCCCCCAGGATAAGGAAGGCAAAAGACAACTTGCATGAAGGTGACAATCAAACAAGGAGGACATGGTCCTTCAGGAGGAAAACGGGCCACCAGCATAATAAAGCCAAAGGACTTTACAGGAAGGACACTTAAAGATCTCTGAGGCCTGACAGTACAAAAGGACCAATAGCTGCAAATGAAAGGAGAAAAGAAGGTACGGGGAGCAAACATTTCCTTAGAGAATGATGCAAGTGAAAAATACCCCAATGCAGAAAAAGACTAGGAATTAACCTGGCTAAGTCATAAGCTGCTCAGTGATCTCAAACTCAAGGACACATACACCCAGTCAGAATACCTTCTGAGTATAACAAACACCGAGAAACAAACGGAGACTAAAGTAAAGGAAAAAAATTATTTCGAGCTAGCACAGGTAGCGAGAAAAGGTTCTACAAGTCCATTTGTAATAGGAAAAAAACCCAGGCAAAATGTTGCTTTGCTGCTCAGCAGAGTAGAAAAGCTATTGACAGATGATGCCATAAAAGTTGAAGTATTTAATGTCTTTTTTTGCTACAGTACTCACTATCTTTACCTTGCTGCATTCAACTGGCAGCTAATATCAGAGGCAAATAACCTAAATCTTCAGAGAGAATAGGGGAAGAACATGTTGGAAAGTGCTTATAAAGATTAAATATTTTCCATCTGGCTGGGCCAGATGAAATTCATTCAGGTATACATAGGTAACGGGCTGAAACAATCTCTTTAACGACCTCTGCCTTTGAAAATTCACAAAGGATGGAGAGACGCTATTTGGAAAGGGCAAATGTCGAGGCTACTTTTAAAATAGTATAAAGGGAGAGAAACAAAATTACAGACTAGTCAGTTTAACTTTGATGCCTGAAAAGTGAGATAAAAGATCAAATGACTTCTACGTGCAAGGTTTGTGAGGTGCAGAGAGCAAAGAGGTTCTCTCAAGGTGTAAGGAGACCTGCTCATTCAGTCCTTCCCCGCTGCAGTCTGGGGAGAAAATGCTCCCTTGCTTAAAAGCCTCAGTACCACTGATCACATCATAAGCACCCACAAATCTTCCATGCTATCCTCCTAAGCCTCAAAGAAATAGCCTTCCATGTAAATTAGGATGCCGAATCCCACGCAGATTAAGCATTTCAGAGAATCTTCCAGAATTAAGAAGCGTCTTCCACAGCCCCCTTGGAGCCACCACATGTATTTGGTGCTCCCCGGGAGTGGACGTGGGGTGTGGGAGACCGTCACTGTCACCATCCACCCCTCACTCACAGCTCACTCATGGAAAAAAGATTTCAACTAGAGGTCCTATTTGAAATATATAATGATCCCATTCGGAATTTCACATTCCACATTTCAGACTAGCACTCCTTAGCAAAAATACTTTTATGTGCAGGTTTCTGGACTCACACAAAAGAAAACACCAAAAAACCCCACCCACACAATTCATTATTCTAGAACAGTGCACTTATTAGGTGTCTCCCAAGAGAATGGTAAAAAGACATGGCATAATAAGGTTTTGGACAAGAAATGTATTCCAGAGAGTCCATTAGTGATTTTCTTTGTAGCCATGCTATAAGCCTTTCCTGGTTATTTCCAAAAAGTACAGTACAAAAAAATATACATATATATTTACATATAGATATATATATATATAAAAAATGTGTAAAACATCCAATTGCTAGATGAAAGAAGTCACATCTCAGATTAAATGAAAGACCTGAAAGTTAACCTCCCCCTGACCCACTTCATTCTGGTAGAGATGTCCTAACTTCCAAGGGAGAACCAGGACAACTTTATGAGCACATTGCTCTGGCCTAACCACGCTGTCTTCAAACGCGGTGCAGCATCAGGAGTTTTTACTGTCCTTTCCAAGCCTTGGCATCCTGATGCTCTGTCAGGTGCTTACAATAGGAATGAAACAGTTAAAGAATATTCTTTGGGTTCCTGCCTCCCTGAGAGCTCAAATCGCTGCAGCCAAACCACCTTCTCAACCTATTCACACTGCAATGCAGGAAAGGCTGGTGTGGACTGAAGGAGATACCAGGATTGTGCCTCCAGGCCCCACAGGTGCCACTTCAACCCATTTCAGAGAATGCCACCTACATCAGCCCCTACTCTCACATCCTGCACTCTGTGTTTAGGATCAGTCGCCTCTCCTTCATCAGCACGAACCATGAATAACTCCAGTGAAGTCAGTGGGATTTTGCTGAGGCAAACCTCTTGGAATAAGGACACGGAGCTATGAATAGTTATTTGAAAGGAAAACATATGAGAGCAAAACATAATCTACTCTCAAGAGGATAATACAAGACCTACAAATGGCACCAAGATGTTTTGCCCTCTAAAGCAAGGAACTATTTAAAGAACAAAATGCCAGCAGAACATAATGCCAACTCTACCTGTTAGTAGAGTTTTCCTGCAATACAAACTTTTGGTACATACACTTTCCCTATTATTTTTATTACAAAGTTCATTTTCTCTAAAATAAATATTCAGGTAAATAATCTACTATTGATCAATATGTATCCTAGGAAAGCCAAACTCACCATTTTAAAGAAGGTTATTAGCAAAAGCATGGTATCTAAAAATGTTTGGAGACTACTGAAATTCTCTCCTAGGGCTTTCAACAAGACTGAACACCGAAAACACCACTATTATTTCACGATCCATGCACAATTTATTTCCATAGCAGGAAAAATATTAGCCTCACAAACATCTTTAGTTAATCAGAAGCTATATAATCATGAGAAAATTAACCTGATTCCAAGGAGATGTATAAAGTTCAAATTAGTATTCACGCTGGATTGTCAGAGATGTATTAAATCCATAATTACAGTAATCCACAGCTGCTTCAACTGTAGAAAATAATGAATTGCCCAGTGAGAACTGGTGTCCATGAAATGGAAAGAAAAGGCCATCTGTTGTGGAGCTTTGCTCTGACTTTATGCTTTGAGCACAGAGAGCTTGATCTTCTTTGACACAGTCTATATGTGGATTTATGGCTACAAGCAGTCCAAATAACCGTACCACAAAACAGAAAGGATAAAAATAAAAAATGATGCTGATTTAGGGCTTCAAATTACGCATTTTAGTTTCTTCCCTAAGACAGCACTTGTCACTCACTTTTTAAATAGGCTTATTTAAATGTCCTAGAATGAGAAGCAAGACAACAAAATTTGTAATGTAAAAATTACATGTTCTGTTCTCCCTCCCACTCCCCCCAACATTAGTCATATAGAAATGTGTGACACTGCAGCGGGCACACGCGCCGATGTTGGCATGGTACTCGGTGATCTAGGACATGGATCAGAAAAGGGGAGAATAAATGCAAACCAATTATTTTCCATCTTCCAATGAGGGAGTGGATAGTGAAATACTTGTACAAGCATTTTTTTAAATAAGTTGTTTTAATTAATTAATGAAGTTAAATGAACAAAACCATGCTCCATGTGATACGGCCAAGCAGCCATTCATGCTACAGATGAGGAAGCAAACAAAGCACAGAGACTGGTTTGTCCGAGATTTCAATTGGCAGAGCTACAAGGAGTGCTCTGGAATCTGGACATCTAATTAAAGGATTAATTTTATCAAGGAAAGGGGCAGCATTATGATTATCTTGTCTGGCATCTTGAATCAGGACCACAGGACGTCCCTGTCTCATTGTTTGAATGAGTAAGTCATTTTGAAAAATATTTGACTGTGTTTCAGAGACACAGACTCTTCCATAGCCCTTGGAAGTTAATTATCCTTACTCTTAGGGGATAAATTCACATGCCACAGAAAATGTTCACATTATTTCCAATCTGAATCTGCTATTATCTGTGACTTTCAGCCACTGAATCAAATAAAATGTCTGCTCACCTACATTCTTCTTTCTCATGTAAATACATGCAAATTGATCAAATCACCCCATTATCTTCTCATTGATAAACTCAATAGATGGAGCTCATTGCAAGGCACAGTTATTCCGTGTCACATTATCGTGCACCCTTTCTAATCTCTTCAAAGCATTTGAACACTCCTATTTTCCAACTTTGTTCTTTAGGGGTAATCATCTCAGCACGGCAACACACCACGGAGGAAGACTTATTAATATCAAAACCACTCCCTTACTTTTATTAACTGCCTGCATTATGCTTCTTGACTCACCATTGCCTTGAGATCTCACGTGCAGTCCAAGCAGCCCCTAAATCTTTTATGACCTACACTGTGCAGTGCTAGATAAAGAGACTTACAGCTGATCACTCTGAAATGTACATGAATATACCCACTCAACAATTTCTATTTATCCTGAACTCTATCACTCCATTAAACTCAAGTTTAATCCCTTTAATATACACAGTATTAATTTGAAACTATTCAAAATAGCACGTCTATCTAGCCAAAACACATGTTCTTCTTTTGAGTTTTTGCTAACTAATATTAAAATTATCATTATTGATGAAAACAATCAAATGTTTTGATTCATGCAGTCATAAAGTGGAATCCTACCCACAATGAAATTAAGTATATTCTCACCAGTGAACCTGAACAATGGACCAGACTGCACCCTCAGCACCTTTGCAGGTGATACTGGGAGGAGCACTTGATACACCAGATGGATGTGCTGCCAGTTTGAGGGATCTGGACATGCTGGACAAATGCACCGACGGGAATCTCAGGAAGTTCAACAAATGCAACTGCAAAGACTGGCCCCTGGGGAGGAACAATCCCATGCACCAGTACACACTGGGGGCCAACCAGCTGGAAAGCTGGTTGAAGAAGAACCTGGTGGGCAAGAAGGTGACCATGAGCCAGCAATGTTCCCCAGCAGTAAGAGGGCCAACAGCACACTGGGCTGCATTAGGCAGAGTGTTGTCAGCAAGTCAAGGGGTGTTCCTTCCCCTCTGCTCAGTGCTGGTGAAATGCATCTGCAGTGCTGGGTGCAGTGCTGGGCTCCCCAGTACAATAAAACCAGAACACACTGGAGTGAGTCCAGTGAAGGGACATGATGATGATTAAGAGATTGAAGCATCTGTTGTATAAGGAGAGACTAAGAGAGTTGGGACTGCTCAGCCTAATGAAGAGAAGGCTAAGGGGGATCTTACCCATGGACCAGGACTCCTCTCAGCAGTGCCCAGTGACTGCCCAGTAAAGAGGCAAAGGGCACAAACTGAAATACTGGAAATTCCATATAAACCTAAGAAAAAACTTTTTAATGGTGAGGGTGATCAAACACTTAAGCAGGTTTGCCCAGGGAGGCTGTGGAGTCTCCTTCCTTGGAGAAAGTCAAAGCCCAACTGGACATGTTCGAGAGCAACCTGCTCCAGCTGCCCCATCCCCAGCAGAGGTTGGACTGGATGGTCTCCAGAGGCACCTACAACCTCAGCCCAGTGTATTTATTCTGGTTGTTTAGACAACTGCATATATGCATGAAAAAATCTTTAGTAAATACATTAAGACTAATGAGAATAAGAGGAATTATTACCCTAATAAAAGGAAATGCATTAGCACTTAAATTGCATATGCACAGACACAAACTCTGAATCTTAATTGTGCTAGGAAGCCAATTATTATTCATGCCCTTTGTAGGAAGAGAATTAAGATTAGTGGGTAAATTAAACTGAAAATTAGCCACAGACAAAGCACTTATTTTATAACACTCCTGTTAGTTTTAACAAATAAGAAGCTGAAGTTTATTGCAAAGGTGATGTATTTCACAAATCCCAGAAGACACAAGCACAGGCACAAAAGACAAGCAATAATTAAGACTACCATGTCCACACGGCCATATCTAAAGGACATTAATATTTGGCATATGAAACTAATATTTCTAATTGCCAAAAGGCAAGATTTAGCTAATGGAACAAAGTAAAATATGTTTGAATGAATTACTAAAAAGAGTAGGTATGTTAAGATTTAACCATGTTTTTACGCTAATTGGTTGTAACTATTAACATAGATGAGCTGAATATTAAATTAGGAAATATTNTATAATGTTATAAAAAGAAGGAACTTTACAAGAGCATTGAACTGGTCATTTTGCAAGGCAGGCATCAAGCATTTTTTGATACAGAAAACCACTGGCTTTTGTGTTTTACTGAGCTCATCAAGTTCAACATAGAAGGTGAAAAAAAAATCAGTTTTGCAAAATGATTGCAACAGTGTGAATTCCCCGAGAAAATGCTGTTTCCAACTTTGCGACTCTAACCTTCCATCAGTGCAGATCCTGAAATGAAAGCCTTCCTCAGCAATTAAAGTGCCTTAAAACCACTCCAGGGGATTTCTGCAGGTGATTCTGTGCAAATGCTTTCCAATTAGCACTGGGATACAAGTTTCACCAGAAGCCTTTCATTCTGCTACTTTAGTTGAAGCAAAAATGTATTTATAGCCTATTAGACTCAATTAAATAGTAAGAAGCTTTCTTCTTTGCTGTTGTTCTCTCTCTAAGCAAATAGNCTGGAAATTCCATATAAACCTAAGAAAAAACTTTTTAATGGTGAGGGTGATCAAACACTTAAGCAGGTTTGCCCAGGGAGGCTGTGGAGTCTCCTTCCTTGGAGAAAGTCAAAGCCCAACTGGACATGTTCGAGAGCAACCTGCTCCAGCTGCCCCATCCCCAGCAGAGGTTGGACTGGATGGTCTCCAGAGGCACCTACAACCTCAGCCCAGTGTATTTATTCTGGTTGTTTAGACAACTGCATATATGCATGAAAAAATCTTTAGTAAATACATTAAGACTAATGAGAATAAGAGGAATTATTACCCTAATAAAAGGAAATGCATTAGCACTTAAATTGCATATGCACAGACACAAACTCTGAATCTTAATTGTGCTAGGAAGCCAATTATTATTCATGCCCTTTGTAGGAAGAGAATTAAGATTAGTGGGTAAATTAAACTGAAAATTAGCCACAGACAAAGCACTTATTTTATAACACTCCTGTTAGTTTTAACAAATAAGAAGCTGAAGTTTATTGCAAAGGTGATGTATTTCACAAATCCCAGAAGACACAAGCACAGGCACAAAAGACAAGCAATAATTAAGACTACCATGTCCACACGGCCATATCTAAAGGACATTAATATTTGGCATATGAAACTAATATTTCTAATTGCCAAAAGGCAAGATTTAGCTAATGGAACAAAGTAAAATATGTTTGAATGAATTACTAAAAAGAGTAGGTATGTTAAGATTTAACCATGTTTTTACGCTAATTGGTTGTAACTATTAACATAGATGAGCTGAATATTAAATTAGGAAATATTAAAAAAGGTTTAAAAATGCATGAAAATACTTACCCATTACCAGCTAACAGTGCAGAAAAATCTGGGTCCTAAATTACAATTTATGGTGGCGAGTGATTACTAAATATAAATGCCTATACAGCTACACCAGCAGGGACTGCATTTGCTGAAGACCTGCCAGAAAAATTGCACTCAACCAGGAAGAACCAAACATTTTCCCATATTACTGTAATCAAATCTAAGCAATGGGGGATCATTTTTTTTAATATATTGGCATAAAAAAGTAAAAGTGAGAGAAAGAGAAGTAACACTGAAAATAATGTTATAAAAACATTATAAAAATATTTAAAAAGTTATAAAAATATATAAAAAAATATATAATGTTATAAAAAGAAGGAACTTTACAAGAGCATTGAACTGGTCATTTTGCAAGGCAGGCATCAAGCATTTTTTGATACAGAAAACCACTGGCTTTTGTGTTTTACTGAGCTCATCAAGTTCAACATAGAAGGTGAAAAAAATCAGTTTTGCAAAATGATTGCAACATTGTGAATTCCCCGAGAAAATGCTGTTTCCAACTTTGCGACTCTAACCTTCCATCAGTGCAGATCCTGAAATGAAAGCCTTCCTCAGCAATTAAAGTGTCTTAAAACCACTCCAGGGGATTTCTGCAGGTGATTCTGTGCAAATGCTTTCCAATTAGCACTGGGATACAAGTTTCACCAGAAGCCTTTCATTCTGCTACTTTAGTTGAAGCAAAAATGTATTTATAGCCTATTAGACTCAATTAAATAGTAAGAAGCTTTCTTCTTTGCTGTTGTTCTCTCTCTAAGCAAATAGTGAGCATAGTGGAATATTTTGGTCCAAATGGTCTCTCCTGATTTAGAGACATCACCTTCTGCCAAGCAGAAATCATCACAAGAATTAGAGATGCAGTCTGGACTGAAACACTCTACGAATTAGTTTGTTATGCAGGGGACCAAGGCAACTCTATTTCCGCCTGCTTAGAATTTTATTCTAAAATTCAACGTGTATTCTGGTTGAGACTTTTATTATTTTATTTATCTAGAGAATGAAGTTAAGGAACAAGGGATTGCTTTTCCAGTTGTAAAAGTCAGGGGTTTGGCAAACACTTCCTTGAATAGCTTCAGCTCGATACCTTCTCTGTCATGCAGAGCAGGGGACTGCACACTCAGGGTGCCCGTACTTACTGGGATGTCTCCAGGATGGAGCAAGGCATTGCTCTCGGGTGAAGCAATGGATGGAGAGAGCAGCACACAGGAGACCTGACATACAGCTGGGAATTTGCATTTCCTACAAAGCCCAGCACAGAAACGCAGCAGTATTGCTCATGTCCTCTTTCCTACCCACCATCTGACAGCGCGGTGTGAAACGTGCCCAGAGGGACACTGGTCAGGACTGGTGGACCAAGACCTTCTGCAGTCCTGACCATTACTTTCAGCTGAAGTCATTTGTACAGATGGCTCATCCAGAGCTGGTCTGTGTTCACAGGCTCTCATGCAGAAAGGCAGGTGCACAGACACTGATCTGTAAGTCCCTGCTCAGGGTTTAGGTCATAGCACCAGGTAAATAAAAGTCTTGCCCTTCTGTATTACGTTTTCATAACTGTGGGCAGCAGACAGATACAGCTCATTCTAGAAAGCAAATGTATAAGGGATTTTTTTTATGGACTTAAAAGAACAGGGGAAGCACAGTATAAGACATACACTGGTTCCCACCCTGCTGCTCTGGGGATGTTGTCCCTCAAAACTTCAAGTACCAGCAAGGCCCCATTGCTCCTTTTCCCAATACTGAGTTCAGAGCTCTTGAATGAAATATTCCAGTACAATTTCAAAACTCCAGAAAGCTTAACAAGGAGAAAATGGAAAAGAATTTTCAAATAACATCAGAGAGTCAACATTTAAAGTGCTATTATTTTCCCTTCCACAGTCATAAGTTACCTGCACACTGCCACCTTAGAGACCCAGCACACCCAAAACACTGCAGCAGAACATCATCTACTTCTCTTCTAGAGCAGGAGCCTTCAGCAGACATTGTCCCTTGGAGCCCAACAGCCAAGAGTTGTCCTGGTAAGACTTCCACTAAACAGGATACGTCCAATGCTGGAAGCATTTAGTTTTCTGTTTCCTTATAAAAATTCTGTATTACAAAATCACATTAATAATTAGCCCCATGTTACATCCAATGCTGTGATGAGAAGGAGATAAGAATTGAGATAAAGTACTTCAGTGTGAGAAAGAAAGTGCGTGAAGCTGCAGACCCTCGAGGGTAATCCAAGAAGTTCTGCTGTGCCGTTTGCTCCAAGGAGCTGGAGGGAGTAATGAATAGACGACACAACTACAATTTGTTCCAGGCGTATTTACTGGAGTCCCCTGCTGTCTCTTCAAAAGCTGGAACAAACCCTACACACAAACAGTTAATGAGGAAAATGCAGCCATGTAGTCCTTTAAACAATTTACCGCAGGGGCCCGATGGCATTTTCCTTTGGCGATGTATATGGAAATGAAAATTTGTGAAGATAACGACTCTGAGATTCAATGAGCTCTGTTTAAATGCAATTATGGCTCTTGTGCTTAGGTCCCCTCCTCGCTTTGGATTTGAAAAGGCCACTGTATGGACCCACGTTACAAATAATGAGCTGGGAGCTAGTGAGGAAAGCGCCGCATTCATAGTTTATGTAAAACTAATCCAACGCCGTTCAAGAATAAAGCGAACTTTTGTCTCCTCTCCCCGTGTGCTACTGTAACTCCAGGCACACAGGATTTTTCTTGCCCGTCAGACTTTGTGATCATGTGGGTGATAAGCAGCTGAAACATAAGATTATGGTACGAGATCGTGGTTCAAAAGGCTACTGGAATCCTAAGATGTGTAAGAGGAATAATGATCAATTGTAGTCAAGTTTTTATGGAATTCTTAACGAAAAACTGTGTCTGCTTCTTATATCTGGACTTTGAGAATTGAGAGAACATCTGAAGTTTTAAGAAAACACCAAAATGGGAAAACAATTAAAAAAAAACCCCAAAGGTGACAGCAGGAGAAGCAAAGATCTGTTTCAATTTACCAAAGCTAAGGTCAAGTGGAAAAATCTGGCGATGCATCTTCCACACGGGGTTCTCTGTTTAGTCAAAAGGAATCTGTTGCCCATAAACTCTCACGGAGAACCAGGTTTCTCTGAAATCTCTACTCTGTCTCCAAAGTAAATGCTGCAGAGCAGGAAACCTTCCCTCTGATGTGGAATGCACATCAATGAGCCAAAGAGGTAAGGAAGGATGCAGAGAAAGCTCTGAAGCAAGAGGTGTCTCAGTGAATCCACTGCTATGAGCAGCGTTACACAAAGCAGCCGTGGAGAGCATGAAGAGGTACTACCTGCATGTAAAGAATACCAGACCCTTCATAAGCCCAAAATTTCTCCAGGATTAGAGCAAAGAGTGAGCCAGGCTAAGTATTCTGCCAAGATGTTGTCTGTACTGACACAGAGGTGGGATCACAGCTCCTCTTCTTAAAAGGAGGAGGAATAAGAGAAAATTTTGGTACGTTGGTAACTGAGGAGAAAAAGAATGGCCTCAGCAGCATCTTACCCCACTCAACTCAGTCCATCCTGCTACAGAAGCTGTCTTTAAACCTGGGATTCTGCATTTTCGTGTGCTGTTTTGTCTCCCAAGTTGAAGGAATTACAAACCAACATTGAATAAAACACCTTCTTCAGTAAGAAAACACAAACCTTCCAGCGTGGACAAAGTTGATGACAGAGAGTAATTATATAAACCACTCAATTAAATAGCACAAACTCAAAGACAGGGACTTCATTAAATAGAAAAGCAGCCAATTCGAATCCATAAATAGTGTCCAAAGCATGTTCATTTTCTAGTGCCATTTCACTCCATAAACATTGAGAGCAGTACCCTTGAGAGAAGGAGAGGCATAAATCAGGCCTCCAGTTAGAATAAACACCAATGCCTGAATGTTATTATTTCTTCCCTCTATAAATGTACATGGTTGAAGAATGAAAAAAGAATTTCTCTTGCCTGTGTGACCAACACATCTTTGCTTGTGAACACACGGGGACCAGCTAATGCTCTCAGTAGGTGCATGCACAGAGTGGGCAGCACCTGCACAGGGAGAGGAGTTTGCCTTGGGGTGGGAAGCAACGTGTGCAGAGCGAGGTGCGATGGCTTCTCTGGGGTGGTGGGGCGGAAAGTGCCCCATGTCACTGGGCTGCCACCGAGGCAGAGCAGAGCGATGAGGCTGTTTGCAGCAGCCTCACTCTTGGTGCTTTCTCACTGGTGTTTGCAAAGGCACTGGACCACCACTGAAGAGGTGCAGAGTTCAGGAGAAGCCTCTGGGGCTTTCCACCTCCTTTTTCAATCTTACCCGTAACCGGAGAGCCAACTTGTTCACTTGTTTTCTTTGAGGAGTGCACATCCCTCAGTTCCTGTTATCCACCCTGGATCTCTGCTGTGCTCCCATACTTTGCCTCCACACGTTCATGGAGACAGCAATGAAAACAGAATTGCAGCTGCCTTTGGAGGTATTTCTGTATCGTTCACATCACGTAAGTGAAAATGTGCAGGTGGAGCACAGGTAATGAAGAAGGGGGAGAGGGAAACCTAGAGTTTGGCACAAGCCAAATTAAACCAAATTAGCAAAGAAACGAGAATAAGGACAGACAGATGTAGGAAAAAAGAACAGAGGGATACTAATTAAAGGGATAAGAGCAAGTAAAGGGAATTAAGTTAGAAAAAGGAAAGCTGAAGCCGATGCCAAGGAAATATAAGTTACCATTTAAACTACAGTTTCCTGAAACACAGTTTGTAATTTTGTTTCTCTAGCTCATTAGGACAAGGGGGTTGTTAATTGTGCAGAAGGTCAAGCAGATTTCAGGCTATTTTCATCACTGAATAGATGGAGAAAAGTGAGGCTGAGCAAGGAAATTATTCAGCCAAATGACTTGTTGCTGGAATCCTGTGGCTGGGATTAGCATCCAGTGTTTCAGCAAACACCTCTTCCCCCACGTTAGCTGCCAGAGATTAATGCCATCACAGAACAAAACCACCACACACAAAATTAGAAAACCAAACACGTACAGGAAAAAAAAAAAAGCAAAACCAACCCTCAAATATGAGGAAAATAATGTCAGTGCAACTTTGAATGCATTTACCTAAGGGGAGAGACGTAACTTCACGATCTGCTGATTTACAGAAGTGAATAAGCAGCTACTCTGCCACAAGCCAAGACCTCTGCTGGGGACACCCATCGACTCTAACAAAAAATGCACGCTCTGAGTCTTAGGATAACATTAAAGAATAGATTGTAGTCAACATTTTAGTAGTTTTTATATCGCTATACATCATCACACTATGCTACACCTCAACTGGGATATTTCAGCTGCATCAGGCTTAAAGTTAGAGGCGTGACCAGGTTTACTCCACACGGGGACAGAACCAGCAGACTCTATCAAGTGAGACTAATGAAATGTTCAAACAGTGTCTTTTCCTTACTGCTTCACTTTGCAATTTCTCACTATTTTTAAGAGCAGCCACAGCACGGATTAAATGTCCATGATATCCCACCAAAAAAAACTTCAAAGACGCAACTCGAAGTTATTCTGCTTCTGCATTAGAACCTCCTTGAAAAAGCTCCTGGACTGAAGAGATAACAGCACAGCTTTGATTTTAAGCCTTTTGTATTGCTTAGTGTGTTTGTATATTAAAGTGACACAGCCTGAAGTTTTCAGATTTCCCAGCGAGCCTCAAGACGACAAAAAGCACATACCTTTTTATCAGGAATATGTAGCAAAGCAACTTACGCAACAGAGCTTAATATTCTGGAGAGTTCCCAAAAATATTCAACCTTTAACTTCCAGGAGTTTAAACAGAAATTTAAGCAAACCTGAGCCAACATTTCTGAAGAAAAACAGCTTTGAAATTCAGAGAAACCCAATATATCATAAAGGCTGGTTGTGCTTTCATTTCACAGGGAGATTGCTGCTTTGTAGAGCAGTGCCTCAGGACCTGGATCACTGCTTTAACCCATAGACCTCAGGCCCAAGAACTCAAACCCTTCCACTTGGGTCCATCTGGAGAACTGCTTTCTACGTGCCTGGCACAATAAGTTTGTCAAAATCTGTCAAGCACATGCCTCCACTGAAGATAAACGACCCATCACCAGCCCTGTGTGTCCCATCCCCAGAAAGGAATTCTCAGACACTGACAAAGGACGTTTTGACTGAGGTTGCTCAGCACCCTGGTAGTGGAGTCAAGAAGTCAGAACCCTAACTCTTAACCATCACCCTGTGGCTCCTCGGTGAGTGCAGGGCCACAGCTGACAGAAAAGTTCCTTCCAGGCTTATTTGCAATGGAGTTATTTTTTCAAAGTGTGCGATGTGTACCCTGCAGTCATCCCTCCTTTGCTCCAGGGAACACGCATCATCTTTTGGATCATCTCTTTTCAGCACTCCAGCACACAATGCATCTTGTGAGAGGAATAATATTGCTCAGATTTTCATCAAAAGCAACAGCAAAGTATAATACGGTTGGTCCCTATGAACCAGATTAACACAGCTAACAAGCAACTTATCTTACAGCCTTCACTTTCAAAAACTCATTGAAACACCTGCCTCTTGTGAATAAATTACTTATGTTTTTCTGATTCAGTTAGCTGACAGCCTCCGAGGTATGCAGTTGGAAGCTGGTGAGATCAAGATTATTTTCTCAGCAAAAAGGGCTGGTAGCAAATCTTTCTTTTGCTGTCACTCAGGTTTTGATTTATTATTTTCTGTATTCATTAATTTTTTTCTCCCAAACTCTTAGGCACTTGGTCTCTTTGGTAAGATGCTGTGCTTTGTCCTTCAGCCTGGTGCTGTGCCCTAACTTCAGTATGATCCCCTGAGGATGAATGAATTATGGGTTTCCCTCTTCCCCCTCTTCGTTACCTGTACTCCACCTACACAAGCACTCTTTTTCCCCTGTTGTTTTCTCCGTATCACAAAAATGATGGGAGATAGAACATCTCAAAGCATACTAAGCTGGACCCAGGTACCATAAATAGGCTCCACTGATGCGAGTCTGGACTTCTACCAGGGGCAAAAACACTGAATGTGCAACAAATACCATCTGCTGTCCCGAGGCTTTACATATCCCACCTCTCCTGCCGTGCAATTCCTTGCTGGAAGACACTTCTAAGTCCTTGTAAAATAAACAACTCCTTTTTTCCCCCGGCAGAATGCTCGTGTCAAACCAACACGTTCCTTCTGGATAGACCCTACACCCAAGCTTGTACCGTGTCTGGTACAGTCTGAGGCAGAAGAAACCACGCACAGATTGCGCAGCACAAACAGATTTGCCGAGAGGCAGGAACAAGCAGATGTATTTCAAGGTAGAATTTCAAAACGTGCTGGTGTCATCGAAGAAAACAGATCCCAGAACAAAGAAATAGATCGGTGGCATAACTGGGGATAACTCCCTGATAATATCGCAAGGGCTGGGGTCTTTACTGACATGTTTTCAGACAGCTCCATCCACATCACTGTCAGCAACTTTACCACCTCTGACATTATCGCTTTCTTGAAATTTTGCCTGCTTTAATGCCACTATTTTTCCCCCCCTGCTGCTAATTATTCTCTCTGGGTCTTTTTCACAGGGTTTTTCCCATCCCACCTGTTATGTTCCAGGAGAGATTTGTAACGGTTGTCCAAGACAAGGATTATGGCTGAGTCCTACTCAGAGAAATCAAATCAGCTGTAATCTTTATGCTAATGATGCAAATCCACCTTGACTCTCCAGAGCTTTCTGAACCACAATCCAAGTCAGACAGCTTTAACTTGGGAATATTCACACAGCGGTGCAAGATAAAAGAGTGGAACCATAGCTCTTAATCTTGTTCCGCAAGTCCTTCTCTCATCCTCTTATCCCAGAGACCAGGAGAATCCCAGAATTATTCTTACAAGGATGTATCCAAGGTGTTATCTCTGACTTGGCTCTGTTTACTATACTCCATAACTAAACTGTGTCTAAACCTTCCCAATTCTTCCAGCAAATCCTCTAAAAATCCTGTTGCTTTTAAACCCATGTAGGCAACACGTTCCTCCCAGGCATTGCACAATCTCAGCTACTGGATCACCCTCCCTGGTGCCATCTACCTTTATTTCCAGCCAGGCAAAATGCCGCTGCCAGACTGCTTCTTGGCCAACACCACTGTGAACTCTTGACTTTGAGCAGAAGTACATACTAAAGGGTTGAACCGCGGTGAAACCAAAAGAGAAGAGCAGAGTGGAAAAATACGTTACTCAAAGCATCTCAACAGATCAGGACAAAAATGTGAGAAAACAATTTAGAGCAGGAAACTGCCGGAGTCAAGGCTTTCTGCACCAAAAGGTAGGTCGTCTCTTGGCGACTGAAGTTGGGACACAAACAGAGATTGAGAAAACAACATCTGAAAGAATCCCAGTGTCGTGAGTATGGCTGAAAGAAATGGTGCCAACACTGAGCAAAAAAAAAGGATAAAACAGGATTTGGGAATGTTGTGGGTGTGACAGAAACTAATCTAAATAGAGAAAAATAAAATACCAACAGGAAATGTCGGGGGAGCGGGGGGAACCTGGCAGACACAGTGCATAGAAGACTGAAAAACCAGTTTGGGAGCCAACATACTGGTACAGCGCTGCAGCCAAAGAATAATGAGATTACTTCAGGAGAAAGTATATGCAGGGAGGAAAAGGGTAGACAAAATGGATGCCCAACCACCAAAAAGCTTGTTAGAGAAAAGAGAAATTTTACATAGCTTTGATGAAGAAGTTAAAAGATGTTAGAGGGGTGGGAGACAGTGGGTAAATCAGAGAACATCAGCAGTTCTCTAAACACGGATACACCTGACTTCTCAACACCCATTCATTACAAATGCCTGCCAGGGAGATGGGCACGCAGAGATCGATGCTGCAGTTACATACAAGACGTCACCCCGTTTCCCCAAAGAGGTAGAAAATCAGAGTCTAGAAGCTAACGCTGCTGCTAAGAGCATCACCAACTACCAGGAGGCTTTTTGCAGGCGAGTCCCCAGGTTCTGGCATCATTCAGGGCTCTGACAGGTATTAAGTCACCACATAAACTTAGAGTCTATCGATTCCCTGTTTTCTGAGAAAAGCCTGTTTGGTTGGGATGAGTACTGATAAGAGCACCGAGCTGGACTTCACTCAAAAAGAAACTTGCAGTTGAAGGTAGCTCTGCCAGCTGCAAAGCAACGGGAAAAGCTCTGTGCCAATCCCTCTCTCGGTGTAGATGCCAGCTCAGTAGTTCAAAACCAGATTAGTTTGCCTTGCTTGGCCTTTTGATTGAATCTTGGCTATTTTTAATCCATCCCATTATAGAAAGGAGAAAATCCCCTGCAAAATAAATACTGAGAAAGGGCCTTACCTTAAAGAGCTACGGATACTTACATAAAAATAAAAATTTCCTAGAATGAAAATGTATGAATCTGAGAGTAAATTAATCTGATGATCAAACTGAATGCATGTGTTGCTTTTGAGGGAAAAGGGCTGCTTTAAGGGAACCCTTCATATCGCTTCCCACCTAAGAGAGGCTCCACAAATTGTGAGAACAAAACATATAAGCAAAAAGCTCAAGAAAAATTAACAAAGGCAACTTCTGAACTTCTTATCTCAATTTCTGAGTCCATAAACTCCCTTTCCCTTAGAAGCTGATGCAATAATTTCAAAAGAGCATTTTAGTGAAGCAGTAAATCAAATTTGCAAGAGCAACGACTGTAGGAAATCATGATAAAACACTCGACCTTTCCCAACACTTAAAAAACAAGTTCTGTTTTAAAAAAATCTGTTTTTCCAAAGTTTTGCAATAAACACCACTGCTTGGAAATAAGGTAGAAATCCAAAGGGATGAATGAATTCAAGTATGAAATTATATACTGAACATTTTCATTAGATACAATCATGAGGAACTGCACTTATAAAGAACTGCAGATTGTACCCAAAAGTGGAATCTTTAATCCCAACAACCAAAGTAGTAAAGAAACAAAACTAAATGTGGCTTGATTTTATTCCACTGTGTAAAAAGCTATTTCACAAGGAAATACTTCTATTAACCTACATCCATACATAGGCGTTCTGGAGAGCTTGCAAGTAAGTATCTCGGATTTCTCTTCCATGAATGTTATTTTGGTCGCTGTTCAAGTTTCACATAGACATGAGGAACTACAGGCTATTTTTTGGTAGCAGTATGATCTTTATCCTGCTATTTTTACTTCTCATTGCCATGTTTTTGCCCTTGGCCTCCTTGTACAGCTTCCTCACTTTTATTCCTTCTGCAATTCTCAGTTAATTTGGCATCTTTTCTTAAAGCATCTAGTTTTACTCTCCTTAAGCTCCTTATATTAATGACTGAGAATTTATGGGCTCAATTTTTCAACATAGCCTAGACACTGTGTTACTCAACCTCGTGTTTCTGCTGTGCATTTTTTGCATAACTAGACATTTTGGATATTAAAATCTGTTTCATACATTTCTGTGACAAGGGCTATATGACATTATATTAAACACACAGAGAATAAATAGAGCAGTAAACTGTAGCTCCATCTGAAGACCAAACAATGTGCCCTCTTCAAGAACAACATTTGGGTAATCTGACTGGAGTGGTATTAAACATTTTAAAATCATTTCAGATGGTACTTTATACACATTAGCAAGATGCTGTTACTGGTAGACGCAGGACTGGTGGGACTCTGAAACAGTAGCATGACTGAACACCAGGTTCTGACTCAACTGAAAAAATGGGTTTATAAGCAAGAACACTTCAGCCAGTTCCTTAAAGAACTTCAGCTCCTCAGGGACAAGAGAAAAGGCATCACGGCCCACAGGCTAAACCGACATTGCTATTACATGGACCACCATTAAGCTGAACGCAGACTTCTCCAGCTTAGGGAGTCAGCAGAGGATGACTCTTTCTAGTCATCTTTCTAGAAAGGCTGGTACATGCTTGTCAGATGCCTTTAACAAGAGATGACCTTGTATCCTCTGGCCTACAGTGCCAACAGATGCTCTGTTCCTGTCACCAGGCCATTGCTGCCTATGCTAATGCATGTATATATGCCATGCTAGCCTGAGCTCTAATGTGTGGACATGACACTGCATCTTCCCCCAGGGTCAGTCACCCCAATCTCCCAGACTCTTCAAGTGGGTCTGCCCCCCAAAAGCAGAGCAGATATAGAGGCCAGCCAGTGCAGTGAGGTGGCCTATGCAGTCACTGGTGGCACCTTCCTGCCAGAGCTGCCCCGTAAACTGAGCGTTGTCACCTACAGGTTGATGAGAGCATCTACATACATAAGCTGTCAGCTGCTGAAATCAAGTCTCACACATCCTGAAACCAAGTCCAACCACCCAGCACTACGGATCACAGGCATTATGTAAAATAAAATACAAAACTACAGGGTCAACCAAAAAAGCTGTTGAAATATTTTCGTAGTTATGTGTCCAAGAAGTAATCTGACTTTCACTTAAAAACCAAATTAGAAACCCATTAATTCAAATATTGTCTCTTAGTGGTTTAGTATTGTGTACTTTTTGTAATTAAATCAATTACAAGACAAATCTGTGCTCTGTTATTCTCTTACCAAATATTGCCAAAATAACATGCAGATTGTTTCTTTCCAAAAGGACTAATGCTTACTTTAACTTTGAAAGGGATCTAATAACATCATTTGCATTCGACTTTATCTGAGTATTCATCTAGAAAATGACTTGACAAATAAATATGGCAGGGAATTCAGGCTAAATCACATCTTTAACGTTTGGCTCTCCAGCTGTCCTGTGACTGTTTTCCTTTTCATTAAAGGTGTCTAGCGTAAAAACATATGTCAGATTTGGCATTTTGAATTTTTAAGAAAATACCAAATGTTATAACCATGAAGATTGGAAGCAAAAGTTTCCCTTAAATATTTCTGTAACTTTGTTGAACCGTCTCATAGTTTCTGGTACCTCTTGATCAACTTTTAGCAATCAGAGCTGACAGAGGGGACACCCAACGCAGGCAATCCTGCCTCTGGCTCTGCATCTAAACCTTCTGCATCATGGGAAACTGAGAGAAGGGACGAGAGAGATTTTTCCTGGTGCAATGAGACCACCAGTTACCCCCAGAGCTCACCAGTGGAAACTAAACAAATGTGATGACAGCTAAAAATCTGCACAATTGCATTCTGTATTAATAGGCAGAAATAATTTCATATCCCGAGTCAGCGGCTGCTTTGCAGCGCTGATCTGTTCCTCTGCAGCAAACAAACAAGCCAATAAAGAAACTAAAAAGTGATTTTTCTGAGGAAAAAGTAAGTAACTGGGAAAAAAATCAAAGAATTCCCACTTTCAGGCCTAAATCACAGTAGCTGTGTATCTCCGAAAAAAAGCCTCAACTTTGCACCTCTGGCGTAAATAAAATACATTTTGTGCTGATCCCACTGACTTTTCTGACTAGAATAAATACTTCAAAGAATTATCTTGGATTTAAAAATAGAGTATATTGGCCTGCCTGAAGGCTATGTGAAATCATTATACGTTGGAGTGTTAAACCCTGCTTTGAGCTTTATTACCGGTTTACCTCATTCTGAGGAATTAAAGAGCTTAATCAGGTCACAGAAAGACAAAACCAAGGACATGTACTTAAATCATAGTCACTGTTTGCATAGAAGTTTCCTGGTAAAAATGTAGTGGCCATAAATGAAAAACTCATGTAATTGAAGGAATATTGATTGTGGTCAGCTACAGAGCAATGGTCTGAACAGAACAAAATACCTGATGTATTCCTCAACCTCAATAAATAGAGGAAACAATCTCATTGTCCTGCATGAACACAATAAACACACCAAAACACCATGATGGGGTAATTCACATATAGCTTCTAAATAGTCTGGAGCATCCCCTTCTTGGAGGTATCACATTCCAGGGAACAGCGTAATAATTAATTATGGGGAGCATAATTTAATTAATTCTTTCATACCTCCATGTATGCAGGCTGTAGCAGGTAGATGTAGAACTGAAGGAAGAAAAAGTAGCCAGTCAGTCTACCTTAACTATCATTCATAAATCAAAATAACACTCGCTGTACTTGAACTACTGGAACAGAAAATGCTTTATAAATAGACAACCCCCCCTAAGTTTACAGGTCCTCTGTCAACAAGGAAGCGACACAGAACATTATTAATACCAACATCCTATCCAGGGCTTTGTTTGCAGGTTTATTTTAGATGGGGGGAAAATTTTTACAAGGTTCCACTTTGATGTATCCCTTTTACTATTATCCTAAAAGACATTTTTTGGAAGTAGTGTTCATCGTAGAAGTGGACAGGATGTTTGTACATTTTGTATTTGAAAATGGAATTATTGTATCCTGGAACAAATAGCAGTGCCTGATGTTCAAAACACATGCTTTTCGTGGTAGCTGCCAGAATAAGATTTGGAATAGCGTTAAAGCCATAGCTGGGGGAAAAAAACATTCCTGGTCCAAAATCCACCCTCTGGTAGGTTTTCATAGTCCCACTGACATCAATGGTCTGTCTACGCACACGCAGAGTCCCAAGGCTGCACCCTTGGGAAGCATGCACTGCATACATTAAAAAAATCAATGTTGATATAAGATTAGAACAGAATGAGCTACAAATAATGGCAATCCATGCCCCCCCTTCCCCCAAAGAACCTCTTAAAATGTAGGTGGTTTGGGAGAAGAAGGGACATGGGAAGACAGGGCTGTGACCATGACTGCATTTGCAGCTGACAGAACACCAACTCCAAGGGAAGTCCCACGGCCACACTTTCGTTGCAGCAGCAAGAATGTTGCTTTGCCACACTTTTTTTTTCCCCACCCAGATGCAAGACATGTTGATTTAACAGTGAGATATCATCCAAAGGGACAGTCCTGCTCTCTCCCACCACCAGCCACCCATTCCCACATCGCTTACATTACATCCAGCAAAAAAGCAGCCAAGGATGGTGTTCAGATCAGCCAACTGATCTGAACGGAAAGGTAACCAGGGAAAGAAAAAGAACTGGCACGAGATCTTCAGTGACCTGGGAATCCTAAGGCTACACACCACCAGAGGACCAGTGTACCCACCACCACCTCTTGGGCTGTCACTCCACCCAGAGCCATGGGTAGTGTCAGTCTATCAGTGCTATCCAGGACAGATAGCACTGGGTCGTGACTCTCATCTTAAATATCTCACTACAGTTGTAAAATTGACTGCCAAAAAATGCAGAAAAAAAGAATATGTGCAAATAGTGAGTTCTAAATCTGCACAGCTGAAGGAAAATAACTTCACATGCTACACATTAATTAGTTTCACAAACTTCATCTCCTTCCCTCCCTCTCTCTTGCCCTTCTCCTACTCAGCTTGGCCTTTCCTGACGATTTAAGAAACTTCCTGATGAAGAGCATCTTGGGCTGCCAATCAGGGTAATAAGGAACCTTGTTTGGTTTTTTGTTTTAAGTCTCCCATCTAATTTATTTCTCTCTGGAAGAATTTTTCAAGTGTTTCCCACTTTTTTTTTCTATAAGATAGCAGTGTCAAATATAAATTCTGTGTTAATTTCATTTATTCTCTATTAGTAAATTCTTCATTACAATGGAACCACTGCAAAGTCTGTGTTAATAAATCCCATGTTATCTCCACTGCTCCTCATATTGCGGTATCTCTGCGAGCACTAAGAAATATTCTTTCCAGTTTTGTTTCCCTTGCCACCAAATCCAAACATCCCATAACGAACAGTTCTTTCTAATAATAATACTTAACTAGGAGGGGACTTGCCAGCTTTTAGGAAGGGTCCTTATTTTTCTGTATCTAGCCACCAGCAAATCTATAACACTTAAACCTTTTCATCATCATTGCTTGTGTTAAGTTTTGTCCAAGGAAGCCCCCAAAGCTGGACTGAAATGTTGGATTGCTCTCTGGTGCTTTTTCAAGATATTATTTTACTGAGTACACCTGGAATAAAAGCTTTCTTGTGTGTTGTAGTAAACTGTATTATTTTTTAATTGCATTGGACGTTACACACTTACAATGTCCAACATATAGCATGAGATGAAAACAATATAAGAGAAAATCAACTTAAGTGAACAGTACGTACAAGTTATCTTTATTTTTCTTTCAGTACAACATCAAGGACTTGGAAGGAAATGTGAAGAACAAAACATAGAAAAGCAAACTTGCCCAAAGGGCCTGAAGTGAGCAGGAGTGCAGCTTAGTCGTGTGAGATGGGAAAAATACTCTTGACAGAGCGAGCAGCATAAGAAGAAATCACAGATATATTTCATATATCTCAGAAGGAAAGGACTAGGAGAGTGGACAGAGAGAGTACCCCAGCTACACCCTGCAGAGAGTATATACACCTGCACAGAATATCCATATGGGTAAGGACTTTTCTACTAGCACAGTGCATTCACAAAGCTGGTCCCTACTAACCACTGTCTCTCCTTCATGAAGGACAAGAACAGCAAAGTCCAGATATAAACCAAATGTTTAGTAGGCCAGTACTAATATAAAAATTGTTGCATTTCTCCTAAATAAAGAAGGAGAGACCAGAGACCTTAAGTGAGGGAGATACATCTGTATTTATATATATCTTTGTAAGAAGAGCTCAGCAGGTGTTAAAAAAAAGTTATCTCACTAACTGGAAGGATTTCAGGGGTAGTGACACTGGTATACTTCAAATAACTGCTGACAACTGTAAAATAAAGCACCATGCTAGGAAAAAAAGCAGAGGAGGAAAAAAATCTGATAAAAGAATAGGAAATGATTTATGAGTAAGTGAAGGAAAAGCCATCTGGTACAGTTAGGAAGGTCACTACATAGAAGGAGAGATAAAGGCACAGCCAGTTAACTCGCTGCACTTGAACAACCAACAAAGGAAAATGAGAGGAGGAGATGTAAGAACAACCTGGCGCAGCAGCAGGGCTGGGAGATCTGAAGGAAAAGCAAGACTAGGTACAGCTACAAGAAGAGCAGTGAGCTGGACTGCAGTCCTCCAGACAGAACTCTGCAAGGCCTTCAAAACCTGCACGAGAAAAAGGAGGTTGAAAGCGGAGAGGACAGGTCTCACTGGCTGGCACAAAACCTTGGCCTTCTGCAACTACCACTGGAGATCTGCAGGTCTGGTGGAGGACAACGGGGCCATCAGCTGCGACTCTGAAAGCAGGGGCTATTGGCTTCCACCAAACCAGGGGACACGGTGACTCTTCTTAGAGTTTCAGAAGGCTCGTGCTGGAGTAAGATACCTGATGTAAACACCTTATTTACTAACTTTATTGCTATGTAAAAGCCTCTAACCAAAAGGACAGAAGAAAGAAAATTAAAAGCAGTTACGAGGAGGTCTCATATATACGCCGCTTCCCAAGTTTTACAGCAAAAACCTTCAGGGAATTCAAAAGTATAAAAATCCTGCATCGGAATGGCAAGCTGAGGAGGAAATTATCAAATAAAGCATCAGAAAGCTACCAGTAAGAGTGAATACAAAAGACTGAAGTCCTACCCACATTTTATTACTGAGGTGGCTCTTAATTTACTTACAATTCTCTGCGCTGGGAAAAATGTTTGTTGTCCATTTCAGTTATAACGCATGTGAGGAGGGGGAATCCAGTTTGTACTCAGGTTAGCAGCTTAAATTGCTTCCTTGTTATTGTAACCCATTTTAGCTAATTCAGGCTAATTGAAAGAAACTGCCCTCCAAGTATGGCCATCTGCAGAACTCGTGTACACGTGACAGCATTTTGGGAAAAGCCACAACATTATTAATAATAAAGGATGAAAATAAGGATAAAACTTCTATTTAAAAATAAATGAATGCAAGTAACTACCTCCACATGTCTACATTGTTATTCCCCTCATGAACAGCTTTTCACAGCTTATTGAAATTCACATATTGTCTCTGTGGTAGATGTAGCATTGGAAAAATAATTACAGAAGATGACAAATGAAGTAAATTATACCCAAACTGTGGCTATAAAACAACAACAACAACAAAAACCCCTGTCTGTTTCATGTCTGATGTTTTGAGGTATTTTTAAGACTAGAAAGTTCAGAGGTTAATGCAATAAATACAATGGTATTTGCTGGTTTCAGAACCCACGTAACATCATTCTGAAATATGCCACAACCCACAGCATCTACAGAGGAATGTAATTTATCCAGGCAAAGGGAAAATCCTGCTCAAAGCCCTTCTAGAAAAAGCCTGCACAAGTTAAAATTTAATGAACCGACTGCAGAAAAAGGATTTTGAATTTATTAGAAGTCCAGATTTGCTTAAATGAGATAGCAGTTTAATTATGACTTCTTGGATACTGGGTTCCACGTTAGAAGATTAAAATCTTGACATAGAGGCAAAGTCAAGTTTGGACCCAAGGAGGCTCCTCAGAGCAGCAGAGATGAACGTTTGGTGATGATGGTGCAGGTATCGATTCTGGTCACATTATAAACATCTCAGACCAGCTCCTGGCTGATCCCAGGAATGATGGCACTAATGTGCTAAAAAAGCAATTACAGCTTCTCCTGCTTCCAACGGGCAGATCTACAACGGTATTTATTACTTATTCTTCACTTCATTAAACACGGGTTATTATAGGAAGGAAACAACAGCGGTGTAAGTATTGTTTACATCTAAGCAGAACGAGGTGTATGTACCAGAGGGAACAGAAGTCAAAGCACTGGAATTATGGAAATTAAAATACAAACTGCTTGGCACAAGGTATTACTTACTCTAGGCAAAGGTCAGCGTTACCATTTCCTTTACTTGCGGACCTAAAGGCTGAACCCCAGGCAAAATTGGGAAATAGATTGTGAGTTGTGAAGGAAAAGCATCTCTACTTAGAGATTTCCTTGTGGGAGGAGAAGGGCAAGCGCACAGCACTGTCCCATCACTGTCCTTGGACATCCTCCCTCCTGCCTTCAACAGGTTGGCAACAATAAGCGCCTCCTTTGGGAGGAGGGAGCTGAAGATGAAAGCACAACTGTGCATTTTAATTTTATCAGATGAAATGGGTTTTTTCTGCTGTTAATGTGAAATTAGCATCACATTCTACCTTAAACTGCCACTGGAAGCGAAGCGATGAGATGAGAAGAGAGAAGAGAAAATAGAAAAGAAAAAGATAAGGATACAAATTACATCTAAAGCCACAGCTAATAGTGTGAATAGCAGAGAAACTGAGTGTATGGGGGGATCAAAAGTCCAGCATCTTTGAACTTAGAGGATGATAGCCTTAAAAATGTTCTTTTAATGATGTGCAAGTGTGCGCTTTTGTAAACATCCTTAAAATTTACAGCAAAATAGTAGATTAAGTGGTATTTTCCTACCCTCGGTGTATTTGTGAGCACACAGACCTTTCTGCAGTTGCAGTTTATTGAGCATACACTGTACAATGCATAAAAATTGTTAATCGGGGAGTGGGTTGTTATTCTTGACAAAAGCCGAAGTGGCCAAATTGCTGCTGACATGTGGCTCACATGTCAGGTTTTTCTCCATAAATTCACAATGACATAAACATTTAATAAATAAATTTCAGAAACGTAATGAAAACCTTAGCGCAGAACTGAAGGGTGCTGTAATAGAGTTAAGATTTGAATTTCAGATGTAATTTTTGCTTCAGACGTGAATGCAAAAACCTGTATGAATACAGAAGTATTTTGAATATATAAGTAATATTTATAAAGGTGAATAAACTATAAACAGAGACCAAAGACTACGGTGCTGAGACTCCTGTAAAGTGCTGCCTGTGCAGAGTAAAGAATGGACCACATAACTCTTATTTCAGCTGCTGCTAACATGCAGAATTATTTTTAAAAATCTGCAAGGTTTGTTTCCACTTCAGAAATCCTTCATGCTAAAAAAAATTCCTCCCAGTCACGCTGTCACCCTTTGTTAGCTACGGTAAAATTGATTTACTCCTCAGAATAACGGGTAAAATGGTGTGCTGGCCTTCTGAAGCCCATGGTGGATTTTTTAAATTATTTTTTTCCCCGAAATTGTGGTAACAGTTCTGCTTTGAAAGTTAAATAGAAATGCCTGGGAAGGAGAGGCTGGACTGGTCCCCAAAGGTGACATCAAGGCAGAGGAGCAGGGTGGGAGTAGAGACCTTCTTTCACATCCAATGCTGGGAGCTGGTGGAGCAAGGAAGACGGCCACCCTGGCAGCCACCAGCCAGATAAAGCCTATCCCAAGTAAGGGGAGCTACGCAAGGTCTGCCAAAGGACAACAAAACCAGTACCTCAGGCACAGCCTACTGAAATCAAACCATAGCCCTACACTGCTCTTCCCTGAGAAATTCCACAATAAAACCTGGAAATGCTGTTGCAAGAGGATTGGAGCAGACTGTGAAAGCAGCCTACTGGAACAGTCCTGCTGTACTATGGGTTTGCTGTGTCTGGGTTATTACTCAAGTCTGACCTCGAATGTTTTTGTGGATGCTACAATAATAGAAGTTGTCTCCATTTAACACAAAATAATTACAGGAGAGTGAAAAGAAGGTTTTTTTACTTGGCTTTCAAATTTTTATTTAGTGTTCCCAGCAGTAAGGTGGCTGCTTTAACATCAGCCATGGATTTGCTAGGATAAGGAAGACCTAATATTAAGGCATTTCAGTAAGACAATAACAACTTGCATCTTTTGCCACACTTAACAACTACTACAGCAGCCTGCTACTTCTCCAGTGCTACTTTTGCAATGCAATGCTAAATAATCAGAGACTAAATTTTTCCCTCTATAAAATCACTTGGAAGCTGAAACAAGCGAAAAATTAGAAAAAAAGTCTGGGCTGTAATTCCAAGCATGAAAAACCCTGGGATCAGCAACCCCTCTTGTAGCCCTCTCTAGCTCGGGACCCTTCCTTCTGCATCCAGAAAGCACTGGTCACTGCTCCAGAAATGCCAAAAAAGAGAACAAAGAATGCATGTGCAGCAGAGCTAAAGCACAGGTGAAGACATTGCTTTGGGAGTTTCCTGCCCTGAATGCGGAATTTCTCCCCCTATCCATGCACAAGCACCAATGATGGCATTTGGTGACACAGGCTGCAGGGGGGTTACTGCAGAAGAGGCTCAGAAGTGACCTCTCAAAGATCCTTCTGGTAGGAACGTGTCAGCTCTTAGTGCCAGTGAAGTGATGATGCTGTCAGGATCTCTGACACACATATAAGTAACACATTCAGCATATAAACTGCTAGGCAAGTACTACACAAGTTCTTGCTTTATATACCTTTGCAAGAAAATGTATCTTTCAAAAGCTGTCATCTCTTTGAACTAAAAAGTCAAATGAGAGAAAAGAGTAACTTTAAAGATAAATGATGCGCAGCCATTTCCAGAAAAGCTTCCAGAGAAGGAGATAGAGGAAGATGCTTTTCTGTCTATTATGAGAAACCCAAACAGTTTTCTCTGTTGTTTTTGACACAACAGTAGTAGTAAAAAGGGAATGATTTGTTTGGGAAAGTCGGGGCTGGGGACTGTTGTGATTTTTGAAGACTTCATGTTCTGCTGTCCTTGCAGGTGGATGCAAACCTGAAGCCTAGAAATTACACAGAGAAGACATGATCTGTTATCCCCAGAACAACATTCATTCTTAACTGTTGCCAGAACCACTTAGAGAAAGACAGTTTTCTTTGCTGCATTTGCCCATCTTTTTTTGTGATGACGTATGTGCTATCAATGTTTATGTCTGCACTGAAGATGTCTTTGATGGGACATGATGCGCTGATGGACTTTAATCTACCCAAGTACACTTACAGAGATTGTGTGACATTATTACTGCAAGAGCGAAAATAATGGGCTTAAACAGAGTTGCTGAAGTCAGTACAAAATATAAACACGACAATCCTTGGGTATAAAAAACACATCTGCAATAAATCTACATTAATATGTTTGGACTAGATGACCTTAATATCAGTGCAAGGCTGACATTGGGGTTTATTATCTCATTATTCAAGTTATGCATACAAATTAAACCAGCTTAATAATCCTGGTCCTCAGCTTTACACTTATTATTGATATAGGTCCACCATCTCAACCCTCAGGGTGGAAAACATCACCGATTCCTAAGGCAAAATGCAGCACTACCCAAATGGATAAAGGAAAACTGTGCACAGAAGTGCTTTCTATCACCCCTGATCGGTGTTTACAAAGAAAAACCACCCCAAACTTGAAGGGTATTGCAAAACTCACCCCAGAAGGTGTGCTGCTTTCATCTACATCCTCTTATATGAGACAAAGCAACACTTTGGACTAGATGACCTTAAAGGTCCCTTCCAACTTAGGCAATTCTCTGACTTTTGAAGCCTCGAGTTAACAAGGAAATCCTACCAAAGCAAACACTCTGCTGCACAAACAAGTTCCCCGCTGAAAAAAATGATACAAAGAAAAATGAGCGGTTATGTACCTTAACACAACCCAGCTATACTTCAACCAGGACAAGTAGTACAGGAACCTGTAAGGAATGAAATATGTGTGCACACAGGCTGCACAACTTAGAAAAACACTCTTTGAATAGTCTGAATACCAACAATCAGTGCCAAGAAGACTACAAGTTTCGGGGGAATATTGCTGAAACGACAGTTGCTCCAAAACAGGAGATGTATGTTCCTGTAAAACTCCAGGATTCAGAGCCAGGCTCCCCACGTCTTCCTTCATCTTACACTTCAGAGGCTTTCAGCTGCTTTTGCGTTATGAAAAGCATTTCAGCACCAGAGAGACCTGTTTCAAACTGGTACCGCTTAGTCACTACAGCGTAGACACCCAAGATGCATTTTTAGTGACAACTACCACCGTAACTGCTGACAGCACAGAGCTGATGATTTGCCAAAAGAAAAAAAAATAAAAACTGTGTCACTTCTTTAAGCCACTTTTTATAAACTTTAAAACCTTAATAATTTACTCCTACCTTCCTCTCTGAAGCGTGTTGATCAGCAGCTCCCATTCCAGTGGGAAGCTGTCCTTCCAGGAGGAAGCTGTCAGACTGATTAATATGAATATAAAATTACACTGTTAATACTACCCAAGGGCAGATTTTTGCTGAATATATACTGTCATAGCTGCTCCACTGAATTTTAGACTGCAAACTGCCATAAACTGTATCAATAAAGAGATGCTCCTCTTCCATTTTCAGGAGACAGGAGAAATGCTGAGGCAGGCTGGGGACACGGGGAAGTGTTTGCATGAGAGAGAAGAGGGAAGGAGAGCACCAGAGAGGTAATGGCTCGGAGCAGATCTATCTCTTCCCTTGCAAAGAAAACAGGGGGAAGAAGTGCTGCCCCCCTCACTGTGACAGCACGGGCTGAGAAGGGGTGTAAGAAGAAAAGAAGCCTGGGACAGGATGGTTCAAGGCAAAGGTGATCTTGTGCTAACATAAAATTCATTCATCATATCGAAGCTCCACTTTTCTAGGCTGCCCATGATACGAACCCTGGTATTTCTACCACAGAAGGTCAAAAATGAACATAGATATATATATACACACACGTGTGTACCATGGCGGTCTCTCAGTAGCCACTTATAAAGAATGACTGGGAAAACAAAATAATTAAAAGGCCAAAATAAGAGGATCTGATAATTTCAGTGAAGTCTGGGGATTTTTAAGACACTTTTGTGAATTTTAAATTCTGGTAGTACTCTGCTGCCTATGGTTTTCCAGCTCCGCCTCACTTAAGAACACGACTGTACAGAGTCTTATACAATAGTGTATTCAGTACAGTACAATAAACCTCACAATCAACCTGACAAGTCATATTTTCCCACAAAACAGGCCTGAAAGATAAGGGATAGTTATTCATAACTGTTTTATGGCTACACCTCCTGAATGCACCTTTAATAATGTACTGTATTTTGGTCTTCACCAACAACTTCCAACTCAGTTGTGAATGCAAAGTGTGTTTTGTATTTACAACCTGCAAGAAACTTTGTGATAGGCCTCCACTGAAAAGAGGAGCTGGAAACAGTTCTCTTCAAAAACCCATAAAGCAAAGCACCCACTTCATTTCAAGGTACTCACTGGACCCCACTCAATATTGTTGCCAGAAGGTTGGAGTTAACAAAGAGGAATTTCTGCTTTAATCTAACAGTCAGTTCTGGTCAGTGCATATGAGACAAGTTTACTCTATATATATCCACACAAATGGTCTTCAAAGAAACAGCTTCAGCTGCAAATTAACCGTGACGTTCGTCAAGAACAGATAGTCTAGCAATCAACTAAAACCTATTTCAAGAGCCAAATTCTTCTACAAACTCAGTGCAGGGTTGAATTTGTAACCCTTCAGTGGGGTTAGAGCTCAAACACAAATCTGGCCATGCATTTGGTGCTGGGAAGAAGGTTGCCAGACAGATACTTTCTTCCCCAGCCTCTGCTCTCTTAAGACCTGGACATGAACGGTCATTAGGCTGAGCAGAAGCCATGTCACAGCTTTTACTGCAGTGAAAGCCATTAACACAAATGCTTCCCTCAAGAGCACAAAAATAGAAATATACTTCTATTATTAAAAGAGATACATCTTGCACGGTCAGCAAATGCTTTCAGGTATTCTTCAGTCTCACCTCCAGACTAATGGACTGATACCAAAGCACTTTCCCTTTCTGCCTCCTCAGCTGCTCCAAGATAAGTATTAATGGCAAAGTATGGAGTAAACACTCAAGTGATTCCATTGCAGCTACTTCAAACTGAATAAGCACTTTAAAGTATTTTTTCCACTGAGTCTTTTCCTCTGAATATTTTCTGGGCTTTGAATGGGTATCTCCCTCAGTGACATTTAAAGGCTCCTATAAAAAATGGGTTTGATGTTTGTGCAAAGTTGCCAGGCATGAGGGACAGCAGCTCTGTGGCAAGTGCATTCTGGGGAAGTAAACCACAATTTGTCAGAAACCTCTCTCTTGGAAAAAGAATGCCCTTTGAGGGGTGTTTTTGCAAGGTGGATTATATCTCTGAGGGTTCAGCTACTGGGCTCTGACATCTGCTGCCACAGCCTGTGCACCACCAGCAATCTTAAGCCATGAGGAAAAGCACTTCATGACCCCAAAAAGCATTTACAGTGGAGGTGTGCCCCATGTGCTTGTATAGGGGAAATATAGGTAATATGGTCAAGGCACAGCTCTGTTAAGTATCTCTTTACAAGCATTATACTTATGCTTTTAATATGGGATGAAGGCAATACAGATGCCTGTATATCTGAACTGAACACCTACCAGCAATCACTCGAGCTGCAACGATACCGTGCACTCACCCCACACACCACTGGGGAGCTTTTTCCGTTTCCTTGAGGCTTTTAAGGTTATGTCTTTCCTTCCTATAATAAGTAGAAAATTAATTAAGTTGACTAAGGCAGCATCTCTGTCCTTCCATAACGTACGAGATACCTGTACGGTTTGAAAACAGCACCAAGGCACAGTATTTTCTACTTTCCCCCTCCTCTGAGCGGACAAGACATTTTAACAGAGAACTCACTCTGTGCTACAGTATAAAATAGAGTCTAAATCCCCAAGTAAATGTAAAATGAATGGTCTCTAGTCTGCACATGCTAAAAATAGCTCGCATGTACATTATGTTATGAATAATTCCTCAGTTTAGGAATAGTGAAGTGCCTTTTAAAATTTAGAGTGCACAGCCTGCAATTTGGACAAACGATATTGCTAGGGGCACTTCTATTTAGAAAGGGTAAGCCTGTATAATTTTCTCTTAATAGTATTGTTGCCGGTGCTCCATTTTTCAGGATAATTTGCTCTCGTTGATACAATACTTTACACATCCATATTCATGGAGAATACCAAGGGGGTGTTTTCCATTCATAACTCACAGAGAGCTTTATGTCTGCCAATTACTATACCCTAAATCAACAGAGAACAAGATAATCTTGTATCGTCACTCTGTCCATAAGGGATGGCGGGGATTGAGCTGCCCAGGCCAGCTGAGACCAGTGTAATGGAGGAGGAGGAGCTGCAAGAAAGAGAAAGCAATAGCAGCTGCTTCCATTAGCCTGGGTCACCCTGTGTTGTCCCTGCATCCCCCCCACCTTGCCAGCAAGCAGCCCACCTCCCCAACAAATCCAGCCTCGGCCACCATTCCCTGCACAGGAGTCACACAGACCCCTGTGGTGCTCAGAGCTGGGTCCCATGGAGCTCCTCCGCCCCACGCAGCCCCAGAGTCCAGCACTGGCCAGCAAAGACCTGCCATCCTGAGCCCCGTGGCCACCCTTACCACGCTGCAGCCCCCCAGCTACCTCTGCACAGCTGGGACTGCCTCTGCCTCCCAACCTACCCCCCCCAGCCCCTCAAAGCCAGCAGAGACCCTCAGCCCTGTCTTTCCCAATAGCTGCAGCCTGGAAGCACAACCCTCCTGTCACTCCCAGATTTCATCAATCCCCTGTGACGTGTCTGGGGTGGGACCTGAGCCTGAGATTTTGGAAGTGGACATTGATGGCTTTTGGCTATCTGTGCTTTGCAGATCATCCACTTGAGACAGTACAGCTTAACCTGTGAAGATACAAAGCATTCACAACTTCATCTGAAACAAAAATAAAATTTAAAAATCAATGAAACCTGCAGCCATTATGTTCTTGGGCTTCAGAAGTCTCAAACAGGACATCCAAAATGTATTTCAGTCTGCCCATCAAGCTGCTTAAACTTTTTAAAGAGACTTCAATAAAAAAGAGCTAGGTAAATATGTATTCCAGATACAGACTATATAATTTTGTAGATGTCTAAACACAAAATAACTGTTTTAGTTCAAGACAGACAAAGAATCCTTGAAAAACTGATTTAAACATGATAGAAATAAACCTGGACATCTATTTCATTCACCAAGTTAATTAGGAACTTGTTTTACTTGCAATAATTGCATATTGATCATAGCAATTACTGCTGATGAAGCTGGAGAGATGGTTTAAACACGTGCCAGGCAGTGCTAATAACAGATTTTGTCTTAGAGACGCTGACCACTATGGAAACAAAAGCCTTTTTTAAGGTGAAACTCTGCTGCTCCTTGCTGAATTTCTCATCTTGATGAACTTAACTCACAGTTACTTAGAAGCAATTTACGAAGAGTCACGCTTTAATTGACAGGCTTAATTGCTTTCTTACATGTGAAGTCGGACAGGGGGGAAAAGGACTCCTGAGACGATGTGACTTAAAGCAGGACTTTGTGGCTCAAAGAATATCAGTCTAGAAATCATAGGAAGAAATGTCGTGCAGCGCTGCCTAATGCAACACAGCTCCAGGCAAACGCATCCGACTTGGGGGTGAGCAACAGGACAGACACTTCAGCAACTGAAAAATCCACCTCTGGAGCTCCTGGGGAACGTGTGCCATCGGGTCTGGCAACCAAAAACCCAAACTCAGTGGGCACTTTTATTTAAGAAAGCAGTATCAAAGTCCCAAGCGGTGACACCTCTTCGGGCTGATGTACTACTGAGCATTCAAGCTGTCGGTGAGCATTAACAAGTCAGATTATTCAACTCCCAGCAAATTAAAGAATAGTGAGCATTTCTACAATCCATGCACCAAAAAGGACTATAGCAGTAATGTTGCTTCCCACAGTCTTTGCATAATGACAGTCTTAAAAAGCCATTCTCTTTTCATTTATTCTTTTCTTCTGAAAGGCACAATTATTCCAACAACTCAACACGCTATGCCCTAGCAATTTATAAATGAAAAACTGAAATGCCGTTCATCAAGACAGGCAAATTAAAACAGACTATATTTATCATGCTGTTTGTACAAAGTGAAGGAAAACTGCATGTTTACCTCCCTGAACATAACTAAAGCAAACCTAAAGCTGTAAACTTCAGCTGCTCCTGGAAGTTATTCACAGCAGCTCCTGTCAAACAACTTTTTAAAGCTTTTATCCATTTTTAAAAATTGTAAACTCAATAGAAAAAAAAGCCCATAAACTTAAAATTACCATTTTTCCTGCAAGATGTTGAACTTACGTGACTAAACTTTCATTAAGATGCTATACGTGTGACTCTAAATAAATAAATGAATAAATCACTTTCCATTTCAGGCCACAGAAAAATAAAATCAAATGCGTACGATTAATTGGGACATGGCACAGACAAATCAAAGCAGTGAGAGAAGGCACACGATGCTGAGGAGGATGACACCTGGGATTTGGGGCTTTTCAGGGAAACAGCTCTAAACCACGACCTGAGTCTCCTTGAATACATAGCTCTGATAACTAATTCCTTGTGGTGATGGTAGAGGAGAAATAACTTTATCACACTCTGCTGTTGACTTTTTTTCTCTTGCCCCATAATCATATACCTCAGTATCACTTTTGAGCACCTAATAAAAACACACATAAATTCAAAGAGATACATTACAAACAGATCAAACAACATTACTCCATAATCTCTTCTCTCACTGCATATCCAGGATCAGAAGAATTTGTCTGGAACGTCTGTGGTTTTGTTATAAGAGAAAAGCACATAAAGAGAAAAAAAAAGGCAGTATTTAAAATACTAGGACTTACAGAGTATACAGTAATTCCTGGCAGAGAATTCTCTAGTAAATAATTAGCCATTTACTGGCTGAAGTAAACTGATGACGGTACCTAAGACAATATGAGTAATTAGCGTAGGGGAACAATATCACCAAGGCACTGGGGAGTGCCCTGAGCAACTGGGATGTGGTGCTGTAACCAGGGAACACCAGCAGCTGGCAAGTGAGATCGGTGGTGTGGCTCGGACCACAGCGGGCAACCCTGAACACACCTGAACGTGGCCTTTAAAACTGCGTAGCATGAGTTGATCAAAAAGGTGCTGCTAAAAGGATGTGGACCTGTTGGAATGGGTCCAGCGGAGGGCCATGAAGATGATGCGAGGGCTGGAGCACCTCTGCTGAGAGAGTTGGGGTTGTTCAGCCTGGAAAAAAAAGAAGGCTCCAGGGAGACCTTAGAGCCTCTTCCAGTCCCTAAAGGAGCTACAGGAAAGATGGGGAGGGACGCTTGATCAGGGAGGGGAGGAATAGGATGGAGGGGGAAAGGTTTTAAACTGAAAGAGGGGAGATTTAGATTAGATATTAGAAAGAAATTCTTCAGTCTGAGGGTGGCCCAGGATGCCCAGAGAAGCTGTGGCTGCCCCATCCCTGGAGGTGTTCAAGGCCAGGCTGGATGGGGCTGTGAGCAACCTGGTCTGGTGGGAGGTGTCCCTGCCCAGGGCAGGATGGGTGGAACTCAATGATCTTTAAAGTCTCTTCTAATCCAAGCCACTCTATGATTCTTAAAGGGCTTGGAGTGCATGCCTAACAGATGCAAACAATACATTTAATGGGAAAAATACCTCCAGGTGCACAATCAAAGATGATAGCCAAACACGAGTGCACAGTAGAATGTATAAAAAGCTCACTGAATTAGTACAAAGAGGAAATGTATAGCGAAACAGCTGAGCAAAGATGACCTGCAGCAGGTTTTCACGCTGAGATTTGGACATGTGTTATGGGATGTCTTACACCATTTCCAGCAAGCACAGGCAGCCTTGCTCCAGCGTTTATTTTCTACCTTGGCAGGTAACTACCAGGACACAACCAGGATGGCCGTCCTCTGGACGAAGGAATACGGTCATAGTTCCGAAACAGACGGCTGCCCGTGGGACACATGGGAGTCTTGTAAGCTGTCTAGTTAATGGCTTTCATATTTGCATATATATGTGTCCACAGATTATAGCATGCCACAGTTAGAGATGTTACCCAGCTACCATGACTAATTCATTCTCCTCAGTCGGTTGCCCCTGCTCCACAGAAGAGACAGTACTTTTTCCAATACAATTAAAATTTTTCCCTCACCCATCCTGGGTATTTTGCCTTAGCATCCAAAAAATGGCTTTGTAACACCCCCAAAATCTGTTGGTTTAGTTGCTAATGTTTCTGCTAACCTAGATCTATTCACAACTCAATTAAACCGTAATCAAAATTGAAAGCAATAACAGAGCTTGTCCCCTCCTATACAAATCTACATAATAAGTTAAAATGAACATATTTTAGATCCCTTAAATGATACAATAGCTTTAAAATTAAAGTATCTCCTTGAAATCTGAACCTATTGTTTTTCAGTTTGGTCAAATTCTCTGGAAGAAAACCAGTAATGACCAACTACCACTCCCTACAAACCTTGGAAAGGCCCATTCTATTCTTCTGCATTTGAAAGATGAGAAGGCTAAAAACACCTCTTGCATGCAAAACTGCCCAGAAAATTTCAAACCAATAGAAAAGGGGTAACATTTCTTAGGCCTGAGAACGTTCTGTCAATTTTTCTTCTTACTACTCTATGTAAAGACAGCTTAGAGAATATATTAAAGAATCAATAAACACAATATGTCCTAAAACAGCGTGAGACAAGTTCCTGATCCTCAAAGATCCCAATTCCAAGCCCGCAGAGGTCAGGCTGACACCTTCCCAGTACCCACACCTCAGGGATTTGCAGCACAGCCTACTTTCCTCTTTTTAAATGACAGCGAACTCGGCTGGGCCACCCCCCCCAAGTGCACAGGGACACAGACAGCTCTGCCCAGAATAGACGCGAAAGGGGCTGGGGAAGGAGGGTGCCAACAGCCAGGAGGGATTCCCGACCAAACGCGGGCTTTGCAATGCGAATGCAGGGCACGCAGGGAGAGAAGTAGCAGCAAGTGGTGGAAATTAAGCCTTGACCTTGCAAATGAGTCATGGTAAAACCAGACACTTTGCAACGTGGATCAGCCCGTTCCCTGATTGAGGCCAAAAATCACACGCAATGCAAATCAGTGCAAATTTTATTTATTTTTATGTATTCTCTCAAAGGAAAAATTGAACTAAACACACTCAAATTTTAAATAATGAAAACTACTATGTTGCATTACGATTTATTTTTTCTAAATCATAAGGATTACTCTTAATCCTGGGAGAGAGTACAGCTGCAATGGTGATGGTAAGGGACAGTCACTCCTCCAGGCCGTGGTGGGGAACCCCACGCAAGCCAGGTGGGCCTCCGTGGGGAGAGCATCATCCCTGCTCCCCACCCTCACCTCTACTTCTCCAAGTTCCAAAAGCATTTTTAAATGGTGATATGTGATGATATGTAGTTTGGGGTAAGAATTCACTCATATGACACTTCTGTGCCAGCATCGCTTAATTTGTTGTGAGGACAATGACGAAGCCAGAATGCTGTCCTATGTGAAGACTTGCACATGAACGTCAATTTTGTGACTCAAAACTTGTTTAATCACCACTAATAACCACTTATTACATGTGATTAAAGATGTCTCATCATTTTAGAAAGTTTGATTCTTGATTGACCATCTAAGCTTTTGTACAACCTGCTGATCACGGTGTAATAATTTTACGTACTTTCCATTTACTAACGGGATCCAAAAGGTACCTCTCTGAGGTCCTCCAAGATCAACACAGTAGTAAAGTATGATCAGACCTCACTGCAGGGAACAGGAAAGTGCAAAGACCAGAGGATTTCACAAATGCAACTGAAACTCAAGAAGGCCTTTTACAACTACATTTTGAGCCCAATATTGTCATTGATGGGCTGTACTTGTGATTAACCCCAAAGCTTTGCTATTCATCCTTCTCCTCAATGTAGAAGAACAGACCATCCAGGCTGCTTTGTAGACGGCTGTAAACGTAGACTCATAAAGACAATAGGGGGTTATTCTCAAAATCTTGATTTGAAGAAAACATTATTTAATGTTATGAGGAAAGGAATCGGGAAATTTAGATCCTATAATGCTCTTCATGAGGCACTAAATAAGGAAATCTGGCAGTGCCACACATTTTTAAGGTGACAGGTTCTAAAAGATACAGATCAGTGCCCAGCAGAAGCTTGCAGAGCCCAAGTAGCTCAGTCCTGTTTACCTTAAAGTAAATTAGGCATAGAGTCACTTTGTGAAAATCTCAGAAAACAACTAGCAGCAGGCTGTATAAATGCCTGAAATATTCTGTCATTCATTTATCTGTTCCACAATCTAGTTTTATGTTTACCATACCTGCTGTGGGACATATTTGCTTTGCATTAATTAATAGACATAGCTTCCAATTAAAAAAAAAATGCACTAGAAAATTTACTGCACTGTCATTTGTCACTTGATTTGGCTGTAGTTAAGAACATCAATTCATCTTTTTAAACCACTCCCCAGTTACTTCTGGAAACACATGCAACCCATTGTACAAACCACCAGGCAACACAGGTGTTAATATCTGATAGGGCCGAGAAGCCAAATTGAAAGTTACAGCTCCCTCCAGCCGTTGAGGACTTGACATGCATTGGGAAGAGTATCTCCACCTGCTCTCACGGAAAAATTAATACAGTTTCAGTTCAGCAGCCTAAAACCAAGTGTCCCCACAGGAAAACAAACTTCCAAGTTGATATCGAAATGAACTTCATTAGGTCTAATAAGACCAATTGTACAGTTAACTACATAAAATCAACCCTTATTTTGGATTATTCATGGAAAAAAGGCAGTATTTTTTGTTATCAATAGTGCCTCTGTTTTAACCCCAACTGTAGCATCTACAGGCCTCAGGATGTTTGGTGTATTTATATTCAGACATTTGGAACTCTAGATTTCTCCCTGCTTCACAGATGGGGAAATGAAGCACACAAAAGTTAAATAATTACCCAAGGTCACACAGGAACTCTGCAATGGAGAAAAGGCCGGCTGGTAGTGTAATTACTGTGCCAGTCTGTCTCTCTGGTGTATCCAATAAAGGCACTAGTAATAGGCCTGTAAAGTTAACATAAAAATGAATTTATTTGGGGGAAAATACTCCACGTAACGTGATCGTAAATTAAGAGTATGTTCTTAGAACAGTTGAATTCTTCATTCTGACTAATTATTCTGTGTACTTCTCTTAAATGTCACATGGTCCTGAACAAGTATCAAATTTGCTGTTTAACCATCACAGTAAATGTTTAAAGGCAAACAAAAGTAGGAATAATGACATAACTATAAAAGCCACTGACAGCAAAAGCCCAGGGATGATGCAGGCGTGCCCTGGAGACTTTCCAACTCTGTCCACCCACCTGCAGGAAGTCCACCTTCCACCACACTCCACCACCAGACGCCAGCTTCAAAGGAGTGCATTAAAAGCTGTCTCGCCTTCACGCGGCAGGTTAGAAAACACTTGAGATGGTTTCAGATTCCTCCTAAGAGGAGCCTACACTCACAGTAACATTTCGAAACTATAAACACACTGAAGAGGTTGAAATACTATGGCTTTTAAAATAAGTGGGAAGAAACATAATTACAAGGCATCAGTTTAGGAATGGCCGCATGCAGCCTGGTATTAGATTTACTACACATAGGCAAACTGTTATCCTGATGTATGGTTTATATGTTTATATGATGTAATTTATTTTTGAGCTTGTTACCAACTGAAAGTTATACTGCTGCAGCTGTGGAGCTGAGGGACTGCTTTTTAAGCGAAGGATTTTTCCAGATTGCCCTTTTTTGCAAAGTATTGCCGTATTCTCCATATCCAGAAAAACTCTTTAACAGACAAGAAATGAAGGAGGTAGCAGTGCTCATGTTATTCATTTGTAAGATTACAAAAAGAAAAACTTTTGACAATAACATATAATTATTTACTTAAATAATTGTATTGATTTAATACTAATGTTATCTGGGAGTATTTATTCCCAGACAGCCATTCCTTCAGCTTAACAGAACGAAAGGAAACGAGTTGATATGTAAATATAAAAACATTTACAGAGGAACAAGCATGTCAGGAAGAAATGTAGATTTTCATTAAGCAACAGGAAAGAGCGAAGCCAGAGACTACCTCGCTAATCCACGCTGACACCCTTCAGAAGCTACTCGACTGTGACTACACGGGTTTTAGCTTTGAGAGACAAGAGTTAAACACAAAGTGGTTTGTGCTCAGAGGACAGACCTTGTTAAGGAAGGAAAGCTGAAATTGATACAATTGTGGAGAACGACATGGTTCTGTGATCATTTATTTCAAATTTCTAGTGGTTCCTAGGGACCTGTGTACATCACAGGCAAAGGATTTTATATTCTCTAAATAAAAAGAACCCACATCCAAGTGGAAAGCCATGAAAGGATTCACTCCCAGATTGGGAGTAAAGTCTTGTAATTATTATGGAGCTTTATTTTACCCTATAAACCCCAAAGTGTTTCTGCTTCACATCGTGAAGCTGCTCACACTACAATTAAATGTCACTTGATAGTTTTCTGCTCCTCGTATTTTACTGCCTATGGGAGAGCTAGTTTTTAATATTTTGTATCATTAAACATTTAGCTAGACACTTACATAGTCCTCAACCCTGTGATATCTAATTTGTGCCCATCTGTCTTGAAATGATTAGGGCCTAATCTAGTGAATTCATTGGGCTTCTATTAGACTCTTTCTGAATTACAATGATCAAACATCAGCAAAAGCACTGGGAGATGCTACATGTTACCGTGAGAGATGCTGATCCCCGTAACAAAGATCTGCAAGAGGGAGACATACAGATATGATGAAAGGAGTAGCAGATTTGGCTCAGGTGTGGGAAATCGACTACAACTAGCTGGCTCTGGCTGAATTTTCAAATATTTCTTTTTCTCCCACTTTCTGAAACACTCCAAATACATCACTATTATGCTTACCTTTCCTCAAAGCTCACCAGATGGTATTACACTGTACAGGGATGGAACTAAAACATACCACTGGACCCAGTTACTCCGCAACAAAAAGTGAAGGTAAGAAGAATGTACCCCCCTCTTCTCTAAATCCCTAGGTAAACCTCAGTTTTTAAGTAAGGTATCTAACAACCAAAGCCCATTTGTGAATACTAATAATGAAATACCAAGCTCTTTTGTCAAAACAGCCAAGCCTGCCTCTGAGTGGGCTGACATTCCAGCAACAAAATAAGGAGGCGAAGAGAGCAAAAGCTTTGCAAGAACAATTGCCTTCTATGAAGACACACACAAGGCAGGCGAATTTTGGCTTTTTTGCTATTTTTTGTTTCGCACATATAATGCATCCTTGTTCTTTGCTTTCTGTCCTTTTACTCACTGCACCCAAGCACAACTGCTGGCTGCTGGAGAAGTGCCTGTGGTTTCTGCAAAGAGATATATTTGTTCAACCAACTGTGGGCTCCGAACTCCATCAGATGAGCAAAGCTCTACTTTCAGCTGATGACTCTGTCTGGGAAATCTCGTTAGAAATCCACCAAGTGTCAAAGCACTGTACGAGAATCCCTTACTCTCTTCCCATGTGAGAAGTGCTGAACGTGAAACAGCTGAATGCACAGGGCAAGTAGATCTCCTGTATGCAGGCAACTTGATGAACAGCTACGAACTAAGGAATTTATTCATTTGGTATTAGGTATAACAAGTTTAACTACACTTTTTACCCCTCCCCCTGTGTTTCACATTTGTATGTGAACTAGTACAGTAAATCTAGCCAGGCAATGAATGACTTTTTTTACAGCAAAGAAATAAATCAGGACTCAATAAGCATAGTTAGATTTTGCTACGACAGTGAGAAGTTAATGTGCAAAGCTGACAAAAAAGGTGAATATTTTTTTGCAGTTGCTTTCAAAAACTAATTTATTATAATACTGTTAGTACCTATTTCTATATCAGACCCTTGAGCTCCTCTGTAAGGCTGCACACTCATCCTAAAAAAACAAAAAAATCACAGACCACAGTTCACTTAAATAAAACCAGAAAAATCTCCTCCCAAACCCACCCAATTTGTGTATAAATACTGCACAGAGATAGGAAGGCAGCAGTGGGAATCCAGGACTCTTTCCCAGCAGGAAAAGCAAAGCAGGACAGTACCACATACAAGACATGACCTGGATCTGAGTATAAATTTAAGACTGACAGTCTAAGGAGCTCAACCAGAGAGTAGGAGAACTCAGTATTAACACCACACTTGGAAAAACAGTGGAGCCAAGACTGTGTTAATGACTGGGAACAGACTGGAGAAAGTGCCTCATTATTTAGTTTGAAGCAGCCATACCTACTAACTATCTCAGAAACACCACCACAAAGAAAGACAAACCGCACCTAGTCTGAGAAAATCGATGAGTGTGTCAAAATTGATGAGTGTGTCAAAATTTAGCCCTCCAATATACAACCTGTCCATCAGGGAAATTATAATAGTAACAGTGACAGATCATCATGAACACTGACATTTTAGCTCTGAGTGAACAGAAGGTGAAATTTGCACACATTTTACCTTTAGCTGGAAAAGAAGAAAAGGAAGGGCCAAGAGGAGAGCTTCCAGGTACTCTGCCAGGACACGGGGAGAGAAAGATTAAGCAAAATGGAAAAAACCTAATAGTGCTGAAAAAGAAGTATGAAAGAGAGGAGGAAGACAACCCAGGACAAGATGAGACCTAAAAGCATCATGAGGTCTAAACTCTAATTAGATTCCTAGAAGTGTGCTTTGACACCTTAGTAGTAGTACTCCAAAGGGTAAAGAATACGGAGTATCGATGACTCAGCTGTGATAGAACAGTGTCAAAATAAATGTAGTGAAAGGAGCCCAAAAATAATTTCCAAGGACTGCTCATGCTTTTGGGTAACTCTGCAGGGGCTCCAGTCCTATTGGCATTTACCTGCCTGGCACACACTGACCTGATCTCAGGAGGCAGATGTGTCAAAAACCTATTTTAGGCCATGTTGGGGTGGGACAAGACAGGTTTGCAAGGGGCAGCACTCCAGTTTGCCTGCCTTGGCTCCGACGGAAGAATGATCCTGTATCTATCAGATCAGGGCTTTGTTTTAAGCTTTGTTAACTTTTGTCCTCAGCAGGGGAACGCTATAGCTCCAAGGAGACCTGGAAAAGCCACCAGGCTGTCACATCCAATGAACATTTAAATTCTAAGCATTAGGACTTTACCTCTTCCAGAGGACAGCAACAAATGGACAACAAACACATACATCTAAATACAGCACTAGAACCAGCTTCTCCTCTACTGAAATTTTCATATACATTTATAGCATTCAGGATTTTTTGGAAACTATTAAAACAGTTTTCATAAACTCAGTTCCTATGCCTAGGGTCTCTATTTCATTACTGGCGCTTTAGCAACCTGGTTTAATCCCTCATTCTCCAAGTTCTGTATAAAACGATACGCTTATAGCATATTATAATCCTTATTGACAAACAAACATATTAAAAGCAAGATTATATTCCCAGAAGGGAATATATGAAAGTAAGAAAAACAAAAGTTTCTTTAAGCTCTGCAAAGAAAACTTCTAAAAGTACAATAATAACACCACACTATTATTTCTCGAATGGTGCACTTTGAAGAATAATTGATTTTGCAGGGAATCAATTGTGAAATTAGAGATTCATTATCTTAATCTCCCCACAATGTTGGCTTCATACCAGGTTGAATGAATTCTAAGAAAATAGCAATACCAATTTAAAATCTCTCTTAGAGTCTTTATAACTGTTAAGCATTTATAATTTTCACCCCTCAAATTTGTCACCTGGAGCAGTTTTCAGCATGTACAGGGATTTTTACCAAGATGTTTATCTATTTCTCCCTTACTAACAGCTTGACTGCCTTATGGCAGACAACACGGATCAAACACAAAGACACATCTTCTGCGGCTGGTACTCGACTGATGGGAGCATGAAGTCATCTTGATTGTGTTCACTGCTATTTCCACAAGCTCTTCTACAATTTAAATGGTGATAAAGCGATACTCCTATATACGCTATGGTACAGGCAGGTCTGCCTTCAAGAGTTTCAAAACAAAATGAGAAGAGTCATTCACCTTTATTTTTATAAACATAATAAGCAACTTTTTTCCCTGTCAAAGATAAATTAACACTTATTTGTGGACTGGCAGTGATCTGTGCTGGAACCAGCATGCTCCCCAAGCTAAATATTTACAATGTAGATAAGACAGTGCAATGTATTTTGGAGAAAGAAAAAAAAAAAGGCTTTAACCTCCAAAACTTGATGCATCAATGTCATCGCTGGTTTAAATTTGTCAGCACTGTCTTAAAGAGATTTTCTGGAGTGCAGATGAGGCAGATAAACAAACCCAGCAAATACTATGCTCTGAAGTGGGAATAACGTAGAGTGTTAAGAAATCCATCTGCTGAACTGTTCATGAGCCTTTCACCATACACTTTTGCCACGTCTGGCAGGATTAGCAACCACACTTCTCCTAAGATATGCAGAGGAAAAATTTAAAACAATATTATTTATGTAACTCATGATGATTTTCAAGTGAACTTGTTAGGATGTGAAGCATTTATTTTCCTGGCTGAATTTCCAAACTGAGACTGCCAAACAGGCAAGCACTTTTACGAAGACATAAATCTTAATCTTGACCCAAACGCCGTTGCTCTGGGATGCCGCAACTGTCGCTAACAACAGGCCCTCAACAAAAGAGGGAAATTTCTCCTATCATCACTGCCTCTGCGATTTGAACCCTGGCAGACAGGAAGATGAACATTCATCTTCCTCTACAGCAAAGAGTATTTTAAAAGTAATTCAGAAACATGGCTCCTCTTCAGCCAGTTCATGAACGTAATTTTTTTAACTTCCGTTTAAACACATCAGTAAAGCACAAATTAAGAGCAACCTGTATTCGCTCCATGGAAGTACTGTACCATTTACAAATGGAATAATCTTAACTGCACTGCCTTATTAAAAATTATTACTATTATTTTTAAAATTTTAATTACTTCCCCTTTATTTTGCTCTGCCTGATTTTAGCCATAGTTCTGAAGCCACCAGCAATCTTTAAAATCAGTTACTAAACTATCATTGCTCACCCACATAGCTCAGACTGATTCCACTGAAGAGACAGCCCTCATTCACCACACTTAAATAGATAAAAATACACTTTACAAAGACCCAGCCTAGACAATTACTCAATTTAAAATAAAACAAACCCCAAACTAATCATCGAATAGCTTTAGTCCCTTGGGTCTGAAACTCATCAGATCAGAGCTGATTGCCACCTACCACTCAGTTCCCTGTGCCATACAGGAGTAAAACTAATTAACCCACCTTTATTACTACAAGAAAATGCAGTGTTTAAGGCCTTATTTATAAAACTTACTGCTATTTTTAGATAATCTTTGACTTTTCTCTCTAACTTTTCCTACGCTGAAGAGAAAACACAAAGAAAACATCAAACTGAATTCCTGCTTTTACATTAAAGAAATTAAAAATTAATAAATGTGGCTGAGATGATGCCAAACAGGTCAAGATGCATGAAAGCCCACTTGGAATCACAGACGTTTTCAATTACAAAAAAACCCCAATGAACCCACAATATTGATGTGAAATATGTTCATTTGATTCATGTCAATATGCAATAATGCTAGGGCCACATGATGAAATGTGACTCTCTCTGCATGTAATCTTTAATCATTCTGTTCTCTTGTATAACCACAAGCCTAGGAAGGGCAGGATGGCTGGAGATAATATGTATATAGTCCGTGTATCTTACAGAAGCCACCTGGTCTATCAGTTTAAATCAGTCTTGCTGATAACCACATGGTGATATAGAAGAGAAGCCTGTGGAGCGCTGAAGAAGATGCGCCTATCCTGGAATTCATTTGCAAAGACCAACCTTTTCTCAAGAAATATTTAATATGTATTAGCATAGGGGCTGAAGAAGATACCCTGTCCTGGAATTCATTTGCAAAGACCAACCTTTTCTCAGAAATACTTAAAAATATGTATTAGTATAGGGATATAAACTGAAAATGGGAACTGCACGGTGCGTGTGTTGGTGGAGCAGAGACTCCCCGTGCCCCCAGCGCTGTTTGCTTGCCTCTATTCGCTCAATAAACTAAGTCTCTTTATCAAAACTGGGACTTGGTCATTTATCACACTGAGAATCTGTGAAATGCAATCAATGAGGCCAAGAGAACAAAGGCTTACCAACCACACCTAGTAATGTGTCATTTCAGTAAGACCGAAATACACCGATACGTTAAGTATTGGCTCTAATGAAGGCAGCACCTGAGCCCTAATTTCAACACCTAACTGAATTTATAGCAATAGCACATTGAGGTAAACAAAAAACCAGGAGCAATATCTATATACAGTATGGGATACTATGTATTTTGCAACCAGATCATGTAAAAGTGATGGAATAATATGGCACAGATTTTATTCATTGATTATTTGGGAGTTTATCACCACCACCTTGCGCTACAGCTGAACCAGTGTCTCAGCTCGGACAAAACAACATCTGAGCTCCCTCATCCTCTGCCCTACGGAGCTCATTTATTCCCAGTAACTCCTATTCCAGCCACTGGTGTGGAGACAGTCCCATTTCTCTTCTAGTGACACCGTTTTTCTAGGAACACGCTGCTCCATTTTAGCCACCTTCTGTCTATAAAAGGCTACTGCTTACTTCACAAGCCCACTGCTAAGAATAAATCATGTTAACACTAAGAACGCTGCATGAATTCAAAGTTGCACAAACAGAGAGCAACTTCCTTTTAACCAGAGCAGTGGCATCAGTATCTAAGATTTAGTTTAATACAGGAGAAATGCACACATGGAGGGAGGTATTTCACAGAGAAGCCGTTCTGCAAGCTGGTTTTAAATGACTCCAGAACTGCCAGGTTATGGCACGTCACTTGAGTTTCTATGGGCTTCAGGACAGGTTGCCTAGAGCCGGTGCCAGGAGACCTGTGTATCTTTTCCAATTGAATTTATGGAGCTCAAAATATAAAGGCTTTGCAATGCTATATTTTACTTGCCTTTTAATGGCTGGAATGAGAGAAGTGCTGTTACTCCTGCTGCCAAGATTCTTCAGCTCCAAAAGTGCAGCAGCTACTTTTAGATCAGAGAGTCCTCAGATTCAACACCCACAAAGTTTCTTCTCAATGTATTATGTCTGTTTTGCAGCGTTGTATCGCTGTTAACTCCGTCATGAATATTAATATAGCCTTTGGGGAGATGTGCTCTGTCTCTACTATGCCTCACGTATTATGAAGCACTTTTAAATCTGCAATAACAGTTTATCATATCAGAGACAAGTAATTCATTGTACCCCAGCACAACGGGTGCATACACAAACCCATGCACTCAAAACACCACCTTAATTACTGCTCCTGCCTTCTTCCCACCAAATATATTCTTTCACAAGACATGAACTATGGCTGGCTTCTGCTGCTGTAGTTTGAAAAAAAGAAAAGCATGCAGGAAAGCAACTGTGCTAGTCTCCCACACCTCTGGAATGTTTCTAAAGAATCAATTACTTCTCCCATAGCTTCCTGGGCTGACTCAAAACCACAAGCAGTTTAATATCCAAAACTAGACATACAAATTAGGAAAAAAAAAAAAAATAAAAAAAGTACAACAAGGGTTCAGCAGCGAACACTTGTGCCACCAAGGCCAGAGGAGCTAAGGTAATCTTCAGAGGCAGCAAAGGGGTTTGAAAAGGAACAGGAAAAATATTTCTAATGAGACACAGGTGTAAAAAACACACAGGAAGATTTAGGGAGAGGAAGAAACAGCACAGAGTGAGCCACAGGAACACTTGAAGATTGCCCCAAAGAGCCAAATCTGAGGCACTGCCCTTGCAAGGAAAAACAGGTTCTTTACGTCACATTTACACAGAAAAACAAGTGCCTGAAACACCAATATTTGTGCATTGGAACCCAGCTAAGTGGTGGTCCTGCCCTACGTCCCCTCTCTCCTCTCTTCCCGCTGGCTCTGGGGTGAGCTCATGCCTGTAAGATCCCAGCTGGAAAAAACCCAGCTTCTGCCAATTTAGCTTTCTGAAGCAGCTCTTGACAGTAAGTCAAGTGTCAGGGCAGGAGGAAGGCACAGTTGGGGCAACAGCGAGGGGAAACAGCCTCTTTCAGATTAGCTCGACACACCGAACCCACATCCTGGTTCTTTCTGCTGACAACTTACTGTTGAGCAGACGAGCTGCGATACACATGCCTGAACGAGAAGTAAAAAACACTTTTGCGGTTTCAGTCACCCCACTGGAATAAATTAGTGTCTTTTTTACTTTAGAGCACAAGCAGCTGTGAGCAGAAGCACAGCTGGGTGCTGTGGCCGAGGAGGGAAGCAGTAACTGGTGGAGGGAGCCCCGGTAACACGCTCACCTGGGGTCAGATCTCAGTGAGCACCCACTGGTAGCTTTGAACTAGTCGGTTGGCTTTAGCTAATTTCAACTGGATAGAGACCACAGCTTGGCAGAAAAAGTAACATTCATCTGGGTGGAGAAGCTCCAGGGTGGGTTTATTTCGCTTGCTTGTTTATCTGCTACGATATAGCAGGCTATAACCCACAAATGCCAACTCTGCAAAACCACCCATCGCCAACCTGGGTCCATAAACCAACCTCATTTCACGTCAATCGGCTGACAAGGCGCTAGGGTTTTATTAGGACAGCACCTAAGGGGGACTGAGGGATTAGGAATGCCTCCCCTCCTCTGGGTTTTCTTCTGGTAGCACAGTGAAGCTGCTGAGGAAGCAAAGTCCACAGAGAGTTGATCCAACAGTGAGACAGAAGACTTTTAACTCTCGCTTTTGGAGTGTGCAGAAGCAGAAGAAAACAAGTAGGGTTGGCAGAAGGCAGCTGTGCCAGTTAAAAAGGGTAGACGCAGGGTAAAACAGGACACTCTGCACCAGAGTATTTTTAAGAACTCGATGTTGATGCAAAGTAATTTAGTGCAAAACAAATTAAATGTCAATCTACCGGAACCTCTGCATATGGATGAACCTTAAGAAAATACAGGGTACAGTCTGTGGAAGACTGGCTAGAGCTATTTTTGATGAGATTGGAAAGAAACCTACGCTGTGACTCTAAAGCCAGAGGAGGAAGCTATACACATGGCAAATTTCCCGATGATATCTGGTCTAACTTTAGACGCTATTATTAGTGCTTTTTGCACTGCGTCCAGTAACTGGGATATTCTACTCTAATTGTTTTTTCTTCTTTTTAAAGAAGTTACAACATACTCCACTAAAAGAGCCACCAAAATACATGTATTTACTGTAGTAATGGTTTTCATTTCATTCATTTCAGACAAATGTTTTAACACAGAATTTCAGAATTATTGGGCCATTGCCTTTTTATTAGTATGTGCAGGTTTTTCTCCAAGGCATAGAACATCAGCACCACCTGAAAGACAAAAGGACTCAGATGTCTCCCCATGACGCTGGCACTGCCCTCTCATGCTGATTGCTGCCACATCTGCCCTTTTCCATGCCTGCAGCTCTAAAAGGCTGACAGTCTACTGCAGATTTTTTTTTGATCAGCCAGAAATACTGGCTCTTGAGCCATCTCCTCATTTCCCTCAATCCACAGGGCTAATCAGAATCCTTTAAGTGCACTTGTTAAAATAAGATCTTCACGGAGTTTGATTCTGTTTACTCCTAAATTTCTGATAGGGCCAAGAACTGCTAAAAATCAAAGCAAATTTCCTATTGTGCCTCTTGAAACTTTTTGTTGCCCTTCAGGCTTCCGTGGAACAGCAGGTTGCATTTTGGACTTTCCTCTAGTTCATTCTTGCCACAATGGCACTTGAATTTAGCACACAATCTAAACGAACTCTTGCCAATTTTTGCCATGTTAAGTCTTATGCAAACATCTTATGCTCAACATCACGCTGAGGGTCTTTATTTCTGCATTTAAAGACTAGGACTTCACTTGTGAGCAAGTGTGTGTACGCGCTTGTTTGTGTATCTGACACACATTCCTCATTTTACTGATCAGCAGACTAAATCAAAAGACATATGACCTAAGAAAGACGACTGATAAATACATTTCTTCTAATGCTTAGACATTTAATCAGTATTTTAGTTAGGATGCTCTCTGTCTCCAGATAGTGCATGTCTAACTGAACAGCAGGAGAGTTATTGTAGGCACATGGGCGTTGTCACAGAGAATTAATGAGGTTGCACTTACTTGTGCCATTTATGGTAAAATAATTGTGGTCTCTCTGATAAAACAAAGCAAGGATCACTTCTTGGAAGATATTAATTTACCTATATATAAAATCCTGCCTTAGAAGAAACATCTACTTAATTTCACGCATATTTAGGAATAGCAACTGGATCTTAATACATCACAGAGAAAGAAAATGTTCTTCTTTGCAGGGCAGTCCAAGGGAGCGGGTACTTGCGAGCATCGCTTGAACACATCGTCACACGTTCAAGATGCTGTATGGAGTTAAATGGTCCTAAAAGATGGTAACACATTTTGTCCTGATTACAAACAGAAGAGGAGGGCTCTTCACTTCAGTGCAAAGGTTTTTTTTGTGTGGGAGAAAGCAAAAAGCAGATGGGGAATAACATCACATTAACTCAGACAGGCGAGAGCGGCTAGCAACAGACCGCATCCGAGACACATCCTGCTACAGCCATCTTACACAGCTAGAGAAATTCTCAAACTGGAAAATATTCAAATGAAAAAGTATGCATGAAAAAATCAGCACATTTCTAGGTGCTTGGAAGTCAGCATTGTACTGGAAGGCCAAAGTAACTTCACAGTTGGGAATTCATACCATTGACCACTCCCCAAAAAGATTTATCAAGTCCCTGCCAGCTCTGCCCACTGACCGGAGATTTTCCACATGCAAAAGTCTTTTTATAACATCTTGAACTGTAGCATTTGACCTCTATCTTGAAGTGGCTTTTTCCTACTCAGTCACCTAATAGATTTTTAGATTTTTGCAAATAGATGTTTATGTCACAGGACAAATTAGATCGTTTTAACTAATTATACTGAGCTTATCAGTTCCTTTTTCTCTGTTGTAGCTATGGATAGTATTTTGAGATCTACTGGACTAGTAAGACTCCTCCTCTTGGTCCTTTACTGAACTGTTGAGCACTGAAGAACACTGCTTGTGCCCAGTTAAAATACTGTCCAATTACAGATGAGTTCTGTTTCAACTTCTGGCTTTGCTCCTATGGAAAAAGTAAGATTAATTCATACTATTTCAATTTCTTTTCCCAGACAGACTGGCAGTGCTAGCAAGCGTTCGTCAGTTTGCATCCAGCTGTAACAGTCATTCCCAAAAAGTGTATTTCCATGTCTCTCAAGCTTAGAATAAGATGTTTACTTGCAACACAGCTGCTCAGCTGATAAATTAAAGAACTAGTCTCTTCTTCAGCTTAGAAGAGTCTTCCAACCAGAAGTACAGTGCTGCACAATGTCTGCAAAAGTAGTTCAGAAATTAAAAAAAATAATAATCAGATTGTTTTGGCACAACAAAGAAGAATCAAATTCAGACTGAAAAACTGTAGTTATTAGATATTAGTAGCCTATATGTTATGGCAAGTTTCTCTTCTTTTCTACCTTACCTCAATATGTACAGAATTGAAAGTAAGTTTTTCAAACTTACTTTTCAAGAAGACAATGTGCAGTGAACTCTGGCGGACACCCCTGCAATCAGTATTTACCACAGGATGGCCATTACTTCAAAGCCAGACTAAAACATAACAGAATTCTGGAAGATGAAATAATCACAGAATGTGAGTATGACTATATCCATATTTTAAAATGGCACTATTTCTCTAAAGAGATGTCATATGTTAAGATGGGATTAATTTAAGATTGGACTAATAAAGGCAAAAATTATTTTAAAGAACCATGTTTACAACAGATACTCAAAATATTTTGAAAGCAAAATGTGGTTTCCACAATGAAAGAATTAGTGAAACAAGTTTTTGTATAGTAACACTCCATTTCAGTGGCAGATATAATATACACAGCAAATGCTCAACCTCTGACATGCAGCTTTACAGAGGTACTAAGAACCCACTTCCTATTGTTTCACTTTGAACAATTCAAAATAACAAATCTTCAAGACCCTCTTGACTAATAGAGACCTAACCACCAATAATGTTCACAGATTCTTCATCTTCTAGATTAATTCATCCATCTTGAATTCTCCATTCCCAATAGTTGGCTCTGATAAACTTTGTTGATGAGCAGCTGTAGCCTTCAAGTAGAAAACCCTCAGTGAAACCTTTTCCTCTTTTTCAGCTGTTGAACTATCACAATGTTTCCTTCAAGTATTCTTATCTTTTTGCTAAAGAAACCTCCACCTCTTTTTAAGATGGAAGAAAATGTAATTAATTAGGTTCTCTCTCATACTTTACATGCCTCTTTCGTGGCCTCTGTTTTCCTGTATTAGCACACATTAGTTCCAGAGTCTTTGAACGAGCTCCCGCAGAGCAAGATCACTGTCCACCCAAGGCGTTCCGCTGACATAATAAATAGTTATCATTCCAGTCATCTTCTGTCAGCCAAACAAGGGCTGAAAACACCATCTGGGAGAATCACAAGAGGACGAACTACTAGTCCTGGGCGTCCTAACAAAAAGCAGAAATGGATGTGATACAGCTGCATTTCTTATCCTCTTTTTGCTCTTCCTCATCTCTTTCCACGTACTAAACCATTTCTTTTTCGGTCTCAAAAGTTCTGTTTCCATTTCATCTGGATTAATGCCTTGCAACTAAAGGAGTCTTGAGAACTCTATGTTGCAGTGGGAAAGGCAGCAGTCACATCAGGATTACAACCAGGAAGCAATGAATTATTCAGACAATAGAAATCTACAATTTTTACTGTATGGACAATTTAAAAAAAATATATGAACTTCACTTTTAGGGCAGTTTTGGGCAACCTTTATGAAGTGGGAGCAAAAAGTTACTCCAACAAACTCTCTAATCAACTCCTTTGTTAAATACAGTCTGCATTGACACAGCAAGGATTAGAGGCAAACCATCTCCTTCCTACAGTCAAGTCACAAGCAAGTGATATATAGTGCTTATACCTAAAAGCAATGAAAGCAGAATATCACTAACCTTAAATTTAAACCCCTGTGGTAACAGCTTTCATTTTAAATAAGACCTCTCTTAACTTTCAATTAAATATATTTTCAGTGTATGAAACCTTTATGGTTATCATCTGCTTTCAACTTAAAAAGAACAGTTACATTTTGGAGTCTGACCTCCTCCTGTTTATGTACATGCTATGACCAAACATGCAGAATGTTTCTCCCCACGCCTGATTCATTAACTGAGTACATATGCAAATTTCTTGTCCAGAAAAATAGAACCATGACTAACTCTGATGAAATCCAGATATAGTACTGCATAGTGCTTTGCAAGCTTCCCTATTAGTGTTTCAAAACCATCTAAATCCAGACTGTCAAATTCAGATTGGAGTTCACTTTTCAAGACAGAAGTATTTAAAGTCTATATTTTAAAAGCTGTATATAAAATAACAAAACCTAACATCCATAGAATGAATAATTAGTAATAAATTCTCTCATACAGCAGAATCTGAAACAGCACTTTTATCTTCTCTTACTGCCTAGAAATCCCAATTCCAATCTAATGCACAAATACCAAGTATTAACTCCCACAACAGTTAACAAATATTTCATTTAAGCAGTTAAACATTTCAACTTTATTGTTGGGAAAAATGAAGAGGAATTAAGTACGTCTGGCAGAGACAGCAGAAGATCTATTTATACTGAAGATAATCCATACTACTGTGCTGAAGTGCTTATTTTAAATAGCTTCTTTGCATATTGCCAGCATGTGGCTGTTGTAGAATGGAGATGAACACAGGCTAACTTTACACATCATTATTGAGTCTCAAAGAGCGCTGCAACAGCTACACGAGGTGTGGTACTCAGGATGGCTCAAGCAAGCTTGCACATGCCACGGTCACAGCGGTGACGGGGGCACAGGCATGCCTTCATCTCCAAATCATCATAACCTGATACAATAGTTCATTCCACTGTAGTATTTCTCCTCTTCTTAAGACACATTTAAAATACATGTTAAATCCATTTTTAGCCTCAGGCTTCTGTACAAGATGCTCTTTTTCTTGATTAAGAACTTATATGGCAAAGCAGGACTTGGCTCGCTGCAAATCTTGAAGTACATTATTACGGTGCACTGCAATTAGGAGAGAGATACTGATACCCAGAACTATGCAACTGAACTCTTACATTACCTCCCAGTCCAGCACAGGAATACCCAATGTTACAAAATACCCATAAATATACTAAGAGACTGTGCATCTTGCTCCCAGAGTAGTCATCTTTCCCTCTTCACTTCTGTCCCAAACAACAAATCGCTCTTCTATCAACAGCTTTGGAAACACCACAACTGGAAACAGAAGAAGCTCATGAATACCTAAGAAAACTCAGAAACTTCTCTTTACAGCTGCCCACCCACACAGATATTTTTGTACTGTCACTGCTTCTGTCTGAGCTGGTGGTGGCTTTCATTAGAAGGTCCTCAAGGTACAGCTATCTGGCTGCAGGAGCAGCAGTGCCCCTGATTATTACACACACAAGCACAACACAGCCAGCCTCCCTAAGTCAGTTCAGTACATGGGTCCCTCTTGATCCTTGTTTCTATCTTTGTTTTGAGGCTGAAACAGATATTCTTACCTTTACCAGAATGAATTAAGAAACAAATTGATTTTGGTTTTCTATACAAAGGAAAAGACTTGTTTCCCTTTTACTTTTTTTAAACTTTCCTCAAATCCTACTTTGGACTGATGAGATCTTCAGTCTCTATTCTCTGATAAATTAAGAAGTCAAGCTCTTTTTATGCTGTAAATAGTGTCTCAAAATGCTATAAATTCTGCTAATGGAAGAGAAAGACTGGGATAAGAAAGCCCACACTTATGTCTCCCCCTTTCAGGTACATGGCACGGGGTCACCAGGTACCTGACAGAAACGCGAGGTATGCACAGGGTAGTTGAGCCCATCCTTACTTTGGTCCCTTTGGAATTCAGCTGTAATTTAAAATAGCTCTGCTCTTTTCAAGTTCATGCAAATAAGAGATCGTTAACATGTTGACTAATTCCAAGTGGCTCGAATGCTCCCAAATATTGAAAGTTATTACATTTGAAATAGTAGTGTTGCACAATCAGGACAGGCCAAAGAAACACTGTCTTTGGATCTCTTACTGAAGTGCAGGGAACACCGATAACGCCTGAAACAGCCCGTATTCTTCTCTAATTTATCACCATAGAGCATCACAGCTAGAGAGCTAGAGGAAAAACTACAGAGCTGCTGGTTCAAGTTCCCTCCAGGCATCTGTACACCTGCATAAGCCTGCAGGAATCTGGGCCCGTGCTTTCAAAATCCAGATGCAAAGGGGTGCTCATGCAAACTCCTGAAGTACATCGATGGAAGCTGTGCTCCCCAGGACACAGGCATCAGCAGAGGTACTTTAGTGAAAAAAAGCTATCCTGGGGTGTTTTCACTCATTTTCTTCCTATAAAGACAATTTCATGACAGGCTCTTCAACTCTGACATTTGAATAAGTTCCTGGGTATTTCATTCATTCATTAATGACTGCAGTGGAGAAGGCAATGGTGATGCAGTTTGAAACTGTTTATTGGGGTATCTTGATTTTCTGGCAGCTCAGGCACTGGGCATTACCTCATTCCTACTTACCCCTACAGAGTAAGTAGGCTCATTGTTTACCCCTACAAAATATTGCTCCTTTTGAACATTCATCATCTCTCTTACTCTTTTTTATTATCTCACCAATTCTTGTTTGACAAAAATAATGCCCGTAGGTTATTTCCAGTGCTGTGGAGTTGTTTGAGCTTCAGGCAACAGTAAGATCCTTGTTCAGGTGGGGTACACACTCACTTTCTTCATTTGGTTCATTTGATTTCCTCTCCTCATGTGGCCATACAGAGACATGGTAAAAGATTGACATCCCACTCCCATTTTAATTAATTTCCTTCTATTGTTCCCAGCTCATCCCTCCCCAACTTGACATGCCCCTTGCACCTAAGGGTAATTTTCCTGTGATACAGCACTTTAATTCAAGAAAGATCGGGTGGTCTTAAATGTTTTATTAACTTAACTTTGAAAGTTAAAACCACAACTAGATCTTCTGGGGCTTTTCATTAAAAGAATAAAAAAAACCCCTCTGTTGCTTAATTTAACTATTTTTCCCTTATTTAAATCAGAAAAGTTACCCATACTCACTTTCAACCTCCACACTGCTGACGTGTTCACATTCCCACCCTCTTAGAAGTCAGTCTCCCGGATCAAAAGCTTCCAGAAGATTTTAGTCTTTCAGGGCATTTATTTAACTCTCAACACCAGCAAATTAGAGAGGAGAAAGAGTACTGCCTACGGAACCCACACTGCAACACCTGCAGCAGTTCACTTGCAAGCAGTAGATTGCTTGCAGTGACTCTCTTTTATGTTGCTCAAGAGAGGACAAATCATGCCAAGTTTTCGAGTTTTGCCATTAGCTCCCTACACTGAAAGACTCTTGTTGGCAAAGAAAGGGAACATTGAGTCCCTTTTCCAGAGAAGCAGGTGAGCACAGAGATTATGTTCATCTTCTTCCCCTGCACAGTAGCACAGAGAAGGTCTGGAAGCTTCTGGGGGTTAATTCAGTTAATTGGTTACATGCTTGGGTCTCCTGAAACTGCCAGGCAGACTCCCTCCAGCTCCAGAAATGACTGACCAAGTGCCAGACTCACAGGTTGGGTGCGTGATGAGTTCGTGACATCGGCAGTGAGTTTCAGCTATCAAACCAGCCACTGCGACTGGGAGTTCACTTCACGAGAAACCAGCTGTGCTCCTCACCCTTCTCATGTCATGTCTAACAGCTGGTCACCTTCTCACATTCATGCCTTGGAATTTAGATCACTTTTTAAACCAAAAATTCTGTTTCATAACAGAATTATGAAAGAATTAATTTAAAACACGACAGACAGCAGCACAGCGCTTGCCCCGGGTTCAAACCACGTTGACAGAGACACGTCAGGAACATTATTTTGGCATGAAGGACAACCACTAAGATCAAAGTGAACTAAGCATTGATGCTGCTGGGTCTTAGGTGCCATTACTTTCTTGATAGTCTCATTAAGAAACAGAACTGAAGAGTGCAAAACCCAGCAGGTAGGTGATGGCGTTACATTAGACAACGGAAGGCACACAGTTAATGATGCTGGTGTCCAACAGGGAGAGAGAGAGAAAGAGAAAAGCACCTGGAGGAGGAGAGAGGGACTATAAAGTTCTATTTTCAGTTGTGTTACTGACTTGCATCAGACCAGCCAAGGGACGTAAGCAGAAATTTAAGCCTGTAAAATGATCTGAAAACACCTGTTCGCAGAGGTATAATATGCTTTCGTGACACACTTTTGAAATACTTTGAATCAGAAGCACAGTGAGGTCAACTTAAAGCCACTGTGAAAGACAAAATGCTAAATTTTCAATTTGTACTAAAAAAAAAAATAAAATCACAGTTAAACAGTGTTTGTCACTGAAAATGTATTTAGCTTTCCTATCAACTGGGAGTGCTGGGAAACTCAGTAACAAAACTTTCCAGTAAAAATATCTCTCTTTACTATAATAGGTTTGAGGTTATGGCCTTTCATATTATTCATCGACAAGATTTTCATCTTCCTTCACAGTCAGGTTTTTCCTTAATAAGAGATGCACAACCCACATGCCAAAAAAGCTTTTAAAACCTACATTCAAAACAACTAATTCCAATATGCAGCTGGATACACTTTCTTTTGGCTTTTCTGCCATGGCATCATGACGCTGTTTATAGTTCATTAGAAGCAGCCATCTCAATTGCCAGTCTTGAAAGTTTACACAAACACTTTGGAATAGAGAAACTCTCCAACTCAAGCAACTGCAAGAGTTCAAACCCCAACGCATCCCAAGAGATACTCTAATATACTCAGAGTATTTTTCTAGTCACCACATGCAGACCTGCAGCACAAACCAGTATGCAGCTACAGTTGTGAGCTGCTGTATGGCACCACCAGGCAGACTAGCACTGTTCTTTACAAGGAGGCAGATAAATCAGACAAAAGCTGCTTTAAAAAAAACAAAAACAAAAACAAAAACCCAAAAACCAAAACCAAACCCAAAACCGCAATTATTTAAAAATAAAACTATTAACAAAATTTTTATCTCAGATCTTGAGATTATAATCTAACACCTTAATAACAGATTAGAAATGGCACATAATTGCCTCTGAAGGTTAAAGAGAAATACATTTACTGAATTGATAATATCATGGTACAATCTCTCCTACCAGAGCTACTGGGACAGAGCCTTTGAGCAGCTTTAGGTGAGGACACCAATATTCTAGGAAAGAACATCTTAAAGGATGGCAGGTTCTCCTCAGCAGGAAAAATGTGGGGGTTTTGAACTTAGTGAGTATCTTACCATCACTCTCTTTGAAGATCTTTGCTTGATCAGGCAGAATTACCTCCAATTCTTGCCTGTCCTGATCCAATAGAAGTTACTGCTGGAGGCTGAGGAGACAGTACCTGACCTCATCACAGACGTTCTGGCTGAAGAGTCCAGGTCTTGGGAGGAGATGCTTGATAAGAGGGCCTCTGTCACAAAACTGACCTTGAAAGTCACAGAAGTGTCTCTCAAATCAATTCACCCTCCAGGGGCTGAAGAAGTTGTATACAATTAGTTCTAGATGCAAATCACTCAGTAACTTCTAAGAAATGTAGATACATTATTTGGCCTCCTATTTAGTTTTTTTGTTCTGCTTTTATTTACTGTTACAATATCCACACAAAAACAAGGCAAAAAGATATCTCACCAAATAAATAATTCATCTCTTTTTCCGAAACAATACAAAATAAAAATAAAGTAAATGGGTACATCGGGATACATAATTGCTAAAATAAATACTAAAGCAAAAAAAAAAAAAAGAATTCAGGTTGATGATTTAAACATTTGTCAATTAAAACCATCACAGAAAGTGCTTATTTAAAGCACTGATTGAAATAACTCCATCCTGGCGGCAGGAGATTGCTCCTGCCCTCAAAGTTAAAAATAATATCACCATTAACCTCAGCAACAATTTTCTAATTGCCAAAGATTACAAATCTTTTATGCAATATTCATCCACAGAGAATTCAACCACTCTGCCTTCCAAAACCACTACTGTAATAGCAGTTGTAAGGCAAGTCCTTTTTATAAAAAGTCAACACTACGTGATGTATTTTATATGAAAGCATAAAACATTTTGCAAAATGAAAGAAAACTCTGTCATAGCAATCTCTTTGTAACCTAATGTAGCGCTTCACATCACTGTTTATGCATGAAACATAAGCAAGAAGAGGGGCTGCTTGGAGCTCTTCTCTGACGTGTCGATGCCAATTGGCACTGGGAAACAGGCAGCTGCTCCTGCATTTTGTTCTCTAAACCCTCAGCAATAAGGACTGTCGATACGTGCCAGCAAAGCAGCGCCCATCAGTAGAAACAAAGAGGGCAAAGTTTAGTTTTCAGAGCATCCCGAGTTACAAAACTGTTCGTGCTCTTTCAAGAGCCATAAAGAAATGCTGCCAAAATGCACACTCATGCTTCTCTGTTCCTCTCAGAGAGAGAGAGAGATAAAGCAGTATTCATCCTCAACCACAGAAATAAGCCTCACACATACATCTCTGGGGTTCTGCATCTCAGGCAGTATATAAACAAAGCTACACTGAAACTGATAGCAGTTTTCCTATGGCTGCCTGGTGATCTTGCTAGGACAGTGCACTATTAAATATGTCCAAATCTTACAGCCATCTAAAATTAACGCAAGTTACAATGCAAAAAACACACGCTACTCTGCCTTTTCTGTTCTACTCACTTTCTTGTCTTCAAGCCCCAAGCTCAACTTTTCCAGTTCCCCTCACGCTCTTTCCCCATCAGAGTTCCTGTGCCATGTTATTGTGATAAGAACACTGGATGGCTGCAAATGCATGGACAGAAAGAGCAGCAACAGCCTTTTTTCAAGCAGTTACTGAAGAAAAATATTACTTTCCTTGTCACAGGTCAGAGTTAACTGCATGCCCCAACACCTCACCAGCAAGGACACAGCACGAAGCCACTCACCTTCACCTCCCTCCACCAGGAATCCCAGCAGCTTCCTGCCCACAGAAAGACCCAAGGGGGCTCAGTCCTTGTGTCAGCAGCTGTGACCAGGTGTACTGAGCATCACCATCCCAGTATCAAGTGATTGTTATCATAGGCCTTTCACAACAAAATCAAACAAGATTACAAAGTACAAATCTCAATTACAGAAGAATATGAGTTATAACACAACCATCTACATGTACTATAATCCTACTGACTTGGGTTAGTTTGGTGTCTCCCATTTAATACCACTTCAGGGACATGGGATTCAGTCTCCCTTCCCAGCATTGCTGCTTGTGAACTAGAGACTGGTTTTACCTATTTTGTAGTTATGTTCCAACTTCTCCTGCATGATTTCCCCTTTTTTTTCCTGTACCAATAAAAGGCTGGATTTAGGATGATAAAGAGTAAATATCTAAGGAATATGAATATACTAGTTTTGTTCAGTGGGATCATCCAGATTCTTGTTCAACTTCTTTGCTTCACAGCAGAAATAAATCCATTGCAACCAATGTAATCACAGATGTCACCTCCCAAAAAAGACATTAGAAGCACATTCAGTATCCTATGTAGTGTCCTATACATCTTTAAAAAGACGTAGGTCATTAAAAAAAAACAACTAGAAAAATCAGGAAAAAACCATTCACACTCAAATGCAGGGAAGCAGATGAAAGCTCAGGGCTATGAACATTAAGAAAACTAAGACAACGAGTATGTTTCCTCCTCCCCTTCCTCCTGCTCCCACACTTAAGTTTCCATTCTTGAAACACCCAGCCTCGGGTCGGCATTTTATTTAATGCTGATCACAATCAGGTATTTGAATACCTCAGCTTTGGTGTGTGTGTGTGTTTAGGGGAGACATACATTTCAGGGAAAGTTTAGGGAATTTTGAGGCGCAGTCCACGTGTAGACTGTCGGCAAATGAATCACGTTCCCGTAAGTTTAAAGAAGTTAAGTGAAAGTGTGTGGCCCATAATATAGTTCTCTGGTGTGCCATGGCTCACTTACCAGAAGAAATGTTTCACGCCCTCCAGCAGTTTTCTATTTGGTACAGAATGAAAAAGTAAAGAGATTTATTACATTAAAAAGTGTATTGATTGAAAGCACTACTGTATGACAGTTTCAGCTATTATAACAGAACTTAATAAAATCAAATGTTTACCCCTGAAGGGGAGTTTGAGAAATACAGTCTTTTTCAACATTTATGACAATGAGAAAATTTGCAAGGGATAACATTTTAGCGCTGAAAGTAAATGCAAATAAATGTTCATTTCTCCAGGGGAGCTTTGAGGTTTGCCGACATGACGTGCTATGGATAATTGCATTGTGGTTTAGCAGTAAAAACACGTACTTTGATTGTCTGGCTGGAGATGTCAGCTGCTCACACAGCTGTGAATCAGACAAGGTCGGAGATGATGAGAGCCAGCAATGTTTCAGCATCATAATCAATTTGTATCAGCAGCAGCAGGATTGGTACCCTGTGCTGCCACGCAGCTCTCACAAGTTCGTTATGGCATCCAACCGAAAGAAACGATGATCTTCTTCCTCTCCCCTCATCTGCTTTGCTCTACCACTCAACTTGGACACTGCTCTTCCCAGAGCCCGAGGCCCTGGCCCTGCTCAGTGCCACCCAGCAGCTACTTTCCTGGAACAACTCTTCTCCAAGAGCAGAAAGAAATGTAGATTTTCCCATTCAGATTATTTTTACGGCCTGCAAATTACTCTAGACCTGAAAGCCTACTCTTAAGAAGTACTTTCTGTTCTTTTTACTTCTTGAATGTAATCATGATAGTTCACTTACACTGGATCAGGAACAGCTCTGCCATCTAACTATCAGGCCTCACGGCACAAACAGCCAGGTATTTGAACTACAATTTACACCCTCCCCACTTACCCCAACTCAAGTATTTATTAGTATTCTGGCACCTGCAAACCTTTTTTTCTTATAAACTGCAATGAAATTTACATTTTTTTAAAGCTATGCTGCTTTCAAATGAAATATCTAAATTTGGCAGTAAGTTTTAAACTGTTTTAATAAAAACACTAGCTGAAGTGTTTAATACTAGCTAAACAACAGGAGCAAAAGCACACTGACAGTCCAAAAGAAAGAAATTCTCCAACTTTTTGCAACTTACGATTCCGTATATAACTTATAATGGCCCAGAGATCACAAAATGTCTGTCTGTGCATCTTTGTAGACATGGAAACTTCCTTTTGGACTTGCCTTATCTGTTATCTTTATTGTCTTACTACCTTCAGGGCGAACTGAAACTCTACAGGGCTAATGAAGACAAAGGGTGATTAAATCTTCATGACCTTTTTTTTACGTGGAAGACCTCTTCGGTTGGCCATGAGCCAGAAAAACTGGTCTGTTCAGTTAGACTGGTATCTAGTGACAGAGTCACTGGTGGTGAACTGCTGATGACAAGAGGAACCTGATTAGGAAGTCAGTAGCAGAAACAGAAGGGAACTATCCTCACTCTACCTGCTCCCTATTTCAGAAGGCGGTGGCACAGGCATGTGCGGTGGCAAACACTCTTGAACTTGCTACAGAGGTTTTCAAATTGGGGCAGACATGCACACTGCTAGGAATATGCAGATCATTTTAATCAGCGCGGATGTGCAGCAACACAGCTCCTATTACTGCTGGTCTGTGGCACCCAGCCCAAGATGCAGGACGAGCACCCGGGCAAAGGCAGCTGCTGCTGACACGTACGGCTCTTCCTGCGTCTGTTCAGGTCCCAGCACACGCAGGGACCTACCTGGTGCAAAGACCCACTGGGAAACAGAGCACAGCTTGTGGAGGTAGAGCATCCCCCACCATGGATGAAGGTGTAAGGGTTCATGGGATGCTCAGGTTTGAAAGCAGGGTCACAAAATTGCCTGGTCAGCAGCAGAAATAGGTGAGGAGGATTGCTTTGCAGGGACACAGTAAGGAAGATTGTGGTAGGGTTCAAAGGGTGGGTGAGTTCACTTAAACTTTCAGGTTTAAATGAATACTACACTAAAGAAGTGGAGCTAGAGGCATACAATATCTGTGCATAATTATAGCAGCTGCCACCCATAAATTAGTTTTGGGAACTCTCCTTTCAAGGGCATACATTCAAACCAAAGAGCATTACAAAAGGACTATATAAGCATTTATTTCCTTTTTCTAGATCTATCAGTATCTATGGCTGTGCTTGAAGCGAAGAGTAAGTTCTGAACCTCAAGATACAAGAAACCTTTAGATTGCCTTTCTGGATGACAAGCCTTGACCAATCTCACGAATGACCATTTCCGAAGAGATCAGCATGTCCAAAGGTTCCTGGGGATGGAGGTGAGGTGTAGCACCGCCTGCAGTTTCACTTCTGTGAAGGCAATACCTACAGGATGAGGAAGTGCAATAGATGGGACAGATGAAGGGGGACTAGCCTGAAGGGTCCTGAAAGCAGGGAAAACCTTAGAGGTGGTGGATCCAGTACGTGGGAGTCCAGCTATTACCATGGGGCCTTCCTACAGGGCTGTAGAGAATTGCAGCCACCGGCAAAAACTAGACAGCAGCAAAACAAAGCATCTCTATGCCAAGAGATCGTTTAAAAATTGAAACTGCCCAAAGCCAAAACCCAATTTTAAGTAACAATTTACACCATAAATATTTGGATCTCCAACAAGAGGGAGGAAAGAGAAATAATACTCTGGTCCAAAAGAGCTACTGAAAGCATGATATTCAAGACAGCTAGAGCAATCTGCTGTGTCAATGAACAGACATGACAGAAGAATCTGAAGTTTCTTTCTCTCACACTATAAAACACAAAAACGTCCAAGTTCCTCACCCGCAGAATGGAATTGGTCAAAATCTTACTGCCCCAAAACTGTATATTAAATTTGTTTATTAGATATCCAGGCTGGGCACCAGGTTAAGCAGAACTAGCTAACAAGCCTTCACCATTGCCTATGGTGCATGGGAAGCCCTATCAGGAGCACAAATCAGCACATTTCTGAGCCTTGATCCATCTTTAGAGATTGGTTATGTATGTAAGGACATGGTCCCAGGAGCACTACCGGAGGCTATCAAGTTAAAAAGCGCCAGGCACTCTAACGACTGCAGTCTGAACATTCCTGTTCAGTAGCTGTGAAATATCCTTCCCATCTACGGCGATGGATAAGCTGCTGAACATCGACCACGCAGCGAGAGCACACACGCAAACACTTCCTACGGCGTAGTCTGAGTTACTCAAGTTCATGGAGAAACTTAAATGACTTTTCATAACCTGAAAGCATCTAAGAATCAAAACTGATTTAATTAAACCAGTGGCAATCAGCTAGCTGCCTGTGTGCCCAAACATGGAAGCAGTGATCCAAGCTAAGCTGGCAGACTGCATTTAAAATTAATTGACTTCTTGATTTTGATAAAAATTGAAAAAGACTCAATTCTACACCCAATGATACAGCTGTGAATGGCAGCGATAAGAGTTCCTACTTCCAATTACATATTTTTACACCATTCTAATCCATTTTAAGTCACAGTTTTATACAGCAAATGAGCTGCATAAAATGTATAGTGTAGACCTAAAAATCAAATAAGCGTGGTTTTGTAGCATGAAAGCCATAACCCTGTAACATGGTAGCCAAGAATCAAAACTTGGATAAAGTAAGGGGCAGAAATGTTTCTATGTATCATTTCGGCATATATTTTAGGCCACTAGTGTAGAATTTATAAGCAGATTTGAGACTTGCATATCAAGATGACCTCACCTATGTAAATATTTATTCAAACATCTAGGCATTTTGCAGAGGATTCTAGATTATAAACTGAAGGAAATTACTATAAAAGGAAAAAAATGATCCCTGCAGTTTCTTTTTAAAAACTGCAAAGCCTCAAAAACTTCACCTTAGAACTAGGCTGTAACATCCATATAAACTCAAAACTGTTGTTTGATTTATTCTTCTACTTTACAAAAATCTCAAGCCATTAATCCTTAATGGCCTTTACTCAAAAGTATGAGGGATAAGTTTTACTCACAAAGTTTGCTTAAGTAGCTCAGTATCAGAGAAACAGGTTTGAATTTGAATTAGTAGATCCAGATAAACTTAGAAAAAAACAAATTGTTAGCTTTCTCTTGTTTCAACACAGCATAAACACCTTCTGCTATTAGGATCAGAAACTAATACAAAGAAAAAAAATCCAAAGATTACCAAAATGAAGATATTAGATCATTAGCTCATATTTGGTAGAAAGCAAACATTATCTTCCAGCTGTCAACTGTCACCTCCTATTAAATGGAATTAATTTCCCCCTGTCAATGCCTGAAAAGATGCTCATCATCATAGCAATAGCCTATACCCAGGTGAGCTCAGGTCATCAGTTTGTGAAGGGGTAAAAAATTGTGGTAAATGGCATGAATAGAAACGTACAGATACCATGTCCTGTTCTGATAGTATGATTCACAGCTCCTCTGCTCGTATCCTCACGTTTGGTAAATTAATGGTCATTTACCCGTTCACCTTCACTGACAACTAAGTCATCTCATTTTCGTTAATGGAGAATATGCACAGGAGCTATTCCCACAGCACACAGGGTTTCCAAAGTTCCCTTCCCAAGCTAACTCTGTAGAAACCTGTTTGTTGTGTCAAGCCTGAAGATGACAGCAAGTTCACCCCAATGAATCAGGGAGGAATTAATCATGCTTTCAAGTACCTGTATTTTAAATGCACAGCAGGCTCAGTTAAACACAGCTGGCAGGGTGCCCTCTTCCTCCAGGCCTTACCCCAGCATTCACGTTTCCATAGTCTCAGAAACCACTAGTTAGGACTCTCACCATTATCTTCTGACCTTGCCCTTTTTTTGTGTCTTTGTAAGTTAATCAGTAACCAGAGACTTCTGCCAACAGTTTGAGCTCCTGATTTCAAGGTCCTGTGGCACACAAAGCATCAAGTGATTCTTGTATGTGATTACAAACTTGAGTCATTTATACAGCAAATTCCCTCCTTTCACATTTAAACTACACAATTTTTCCCTACACTACAAATAAAAATAAAAAGGTGTATTTCACATACTGCAACATTAAGTCAGAAACTCTAAAAACCAATCATATCAGGCAAAATGCTCTAATTCACACCTACAAATCATAAGGAACAAGCTTTGCCGTGTTCCTATTGAAGGAAGGAAAGAGAAATAAAAAGAGCAGGGTATTTTTTTATGAGACAGTTACTGAGCTTTAATTTCACACCATCATTATCCACATGAGTTTACAACTGCAAACAAGCAAAGACAGGATATAAGGCTCCATCTATTGCCATAATTATTTTAAAAGCCTTCACCTCATAGGGTTAGGCAAAAACAATGATATGTGACAGAGCCATAACCATAAAACTGCAGATGGTAGCTGAGCTATTTCGTTCTTGTCTAATACGGAGATCTCATTAAACTGAGTGCTTAAACCTTAAATAATTTGGGAGAAGAACCCCTTAGTAAACGCTAGTTAAAATAGATAAATAATTTTGATTATGCCTTCATCCTTTCCTTAGCTCAACTTTCAAGCTCATTGTTTGTTATTTTCTCTCTTACGTAGTTTGCCACCTCATAATCTTCCAGTCCAGACAGTCCCAAAACTTCTAAATAAAGGCAAAAGGGGTAGGGGTGAGGAGGAGGGTTCTTCCTTTTTGACTAAGTTGAATGTTTGATCACCTTGAAGACCCCTTCGGCCAAAGTCATTCTGTGAGACATCAGGCAGAAACTTCTCTTTATTCTTCCCAAGTCTACTTCTTTGACCTCTACCTGTTCTGCATCATCATCACCATTATTAATATTATTAAATCTTCAAGAAACAAACTAATATTTTACAAAAGGAAGAATGGGCTACACGCCATGTATCAAGTTTCCTCTCTGAAATATTGTTGCCTTTAACAAGTAATTGCTGCAGCACACCAGATTCTTAGTTGGAACACAGAGCATTAATAGTTATTTTTGTGCATTGCTTTCTCATCAAGTCAGCCACAAAATTTAAGTAAATGGCTGCCAACCTATTCAGGCTAAAACTGTAAGATGGAAGAGGAAATGACATAATAGAAAAGTAGAATTTATGCAAAATGCTGGCAAGATTTAAGCAAAATCCAGAATTCTTCATAAATTAGCACCACACAGTAATTCATATTACTTGAATCATGCTTCTCTATCCTTCCACTTCAACATGATATGGCAGGAAGTCATTAAAGGAGACACACTCCCTTGTATATAGCTGGAAAGAATTAATCTAGCATCTCATTTGTGGTATTGTCTGTTTGGAAAAAGAGTTTTTCCCTATATAGAACACTTTGTTTCACATGTAACTGCAGAGATTAGCAGTTCTTTGTTCTTTAAATACGCATAAAGAAATGCAATGGGAACTCACACGGAAAATTTAATCTTTACAAAGGCTTTGCTACACATGTAGGTAAAGTGTTCCACAAAGTCATTTATCTTTTGAAAATAAATAAAATAAGACATCCAGAAAACTAATTCAGATAGAGACCTGAAATTTACTAGTATGTACATGGATTAAATAAGAGCATTAATTCTTGCAATTTTTTCCCCCCTCCCTTCTTTTCTACTCACAACTACAAAACCTGCTTTAATTTATTTTTTCCTCTATGCACAGCATATAGTTCTTGCACTTCTGATCAGTTTTACATAAAGTCTAAAGCTAAAAACTAGTTATATCCTCAATGATTAGGGACCTATTTTTGGAGGAGTAAAGGCCACTAAGAACATCTGAGGATTTCACTAGAAAGATAAATAAGAGATACTGAATACATAAATTTTAAAAAATACTAACTTTAGTAAGATTTGGAGAGAGGTCTGCTAAGCCTTTCAAAATGACAGGCCTCATATAACAGGCTCATACTTTGTCACTGAATCAATTAAAGTTCTGAGGAATCAGAATACAAGAGTCAAATGAGTTTTCCACCAATGAAGTATTATCATTAATACATCTTAAAGATGCAATTTGTTCAAGACCCACAACAAAACAAACAAACAAAAAACATATAGGGGACATTCTTGTCACGTAGCTATTCTTCTCTCTGTTAGTTTTGGGTTATTTAATATACTGAGCCTGCAACCAAGTGTAGGGCAAGATACATATATGATTTAAAATTAAAGAAAAAAAGAAGATCCCCCTTTCGTAGTGCCAAAGTCTAAGCGTGTGTATCACCCTCCTATGTGTAACAAGCTCAGAATACTGTTTAAAACCATGACACACATATTCCTGCAAACTTGTTTTGGCTCATCAGTTCAGACAAGGAAAACTGTCAGTTTAAACAAAGGGGAAGGCAGCAGAAGTCAGAGCGCGGGCAACCTCCATCCAAAGCCTCGGAAAACAAGAGATGAACCAAATACACTGGTGAGAGCTAATACCCCCTTCAGGAGAAGATGTGTACCAGTTTGCTGTATATATACATTTCTACCTTTACTCCTCGAAGGCCAAGGGGCAGTGAACTGGCACAAGTATGCCAGTAAGAATTGGCAGAGCTGCCCCCCAACCGAATTCAGACACATAGAGGAAAACAGAGTTCAGTCACGACCAGAATTTTTTACAAAGCAGACAATTTTCAATGCCCCAAGCATTTGCATTGTTTAAAAAGGGGGCAAAACGCTAGACACCGTGAGACAGCAGTAACACAGACGAGTGACTCCCTTTACAACTATGCAGGCAGAAGAGGAGCTTTTTGATTATGTGCCTCAGGCCTGGGTTTTTCAGGCAGCACATACAGGTTTTAGAGGGGCAGCAGCTGCCATCCTTGTGCTCCATTAGTGTCTGCCAATGCCTTTCTGGGACAGACTTTTTGACTACTTGATCTGTGAAAGCAGCTGGAAGAGCACCCAAACTCTCTTGCTGCCTCACCCCTCCTCAGCAGAAGCACTTACATGACAAACTTCAACATTTCTCTCCAGCATCCATCATCCCAGCAGAACCCATAAGGTAATCTCATACCCAGCACAATGCTTGGCTAGAGCTCATTTGTCACACAAGGACAAATTCTTTGTCCTTTTACACAGTTATGAAACACGTGCTTTGTGCTATAAGAAAAGCAATGTGGCAGCACCACAAACCTAAAGGAAGAGGAAGTTTCAGCATTTGTCACCCGTAATAAATGAAGCATCCCATCAAGCTGTAATGCTAATTACATAGCACAACCTAAAGGAAATCACCCTGCCTAAAAAAGCTAAGAGGTTAAACACTAGAAAGTTTCAAAATTCAGTTTTCCTGGCTTTCCACTAGGGAGAGGACAAGTATGACAGCACAGTTGAAATGACTTAAAAACTATATGCAATTCACAAACATGATACTCAGACACTCACTGGTCTTCACTTGAGAGCAAATTACTGCAAAGACATATTTCATGCACACCAGCTTTAATGCTGTACATACGCCCCCCTTTAGGAGAACTCCTCTCTAACCACTGCCGATGAGCACAGCTCCTGACAGGAGGGGGAGACCAGCCCTCTGCCAAAATCAGATCACACCACACTTCGCTGTAACAAAAGATGCCTCCAGGGAGTTTCTGCTCATCATCGTTATTCCATGCACGTAAGAGCCACCTCCAACAGCTTTTACTTCAATTAAACCTTTACTACTGTAAAGGGCAGAGGGGGTATAAACACATTTATACCACGCCGATCGTGGAAGGGGTAATGAGAGATAAATGGAACGGAGTATTGCTCAATCTCTATTTAGAGACTCCCTCCCCCTGCCAAGAACACCAAGAAGAAAGGACAACCCCCCCCGCCACCCGTCCCCCAAAACAATGTCTCCAGATAACTGCACAAACCTGGGGGAGAACACATCCATTTCTTGCCCTGTAACCATCCTCACCCTCCACCACCCCCCTTTCTTTTTTTTTTCTTCCATCTGAGCACTTGCCTCTCCTCCGTGCCCATCAAATATCCCGAAGATGGAGGGGTGAGTCTTGTTCACCAGGTCAGTGATTACTTCGAACCTGTCCTCCATGTGATCCCTCCGGCCTTGGATGGAGTAGACAGCCACGTTGTGGCTCTTGAACTCCCAGGTCTTGGAGAACTCTGCGTCCAGCACGTCTAGCCCCCCGAGCCTGTCATTCTGCATGATCTCAGCCACCTTGCCCTTCACCATCTTCACCGCATCCCTGCTGGACTTAACAATGGTTTTCACCTCATCCGTGTGGAAGAAATAACTCCACAGGGCCAGGCTGATGCACAGTAAGAACAGGGTCTCCGGTCTAAGCAAGAAGTAACGCATGATCCGACCCAGCAGAGACAGCAAAGTCATTGTATCCTCTATCATTTATTATCGAGACCGTGTATCCCCGCACCATGCAACGCGCACCCCGGTGCCTGGGAAGGCTCCGAGCCGAGGCAGCCAGTCAGTGCATACTCCGCTGGGGCGCAGCCGGCGGGCGGGCGGGCAGCGCCGACTCCCGCGCCCCGCCGCTCCCTCCTCCTCCTCCTCCTCTTCCTCCCGGCGACGGCCTCAGGGGGACCGCTCCACGCACCGCCGCGGCCGGCCCCCGGCCCCGCGGCGCCCCGTCCCTCCTGCGGAGGAGCGGGCCCGGCCCGGGCGAGGAAGGCTTCGCCGGTGCCGCACCCCAACGGCCGCGGCCCCCCTCAGAGCCCGCGGGCACCCCTAGGCCGCTGCACCGCTTGCGGGCCCCCGCGGGAGGCCGCCGCGCTCCGCCGGTCTCGCAGCTCGCCTCACCGCGTCGCGGAGACAGCGGCCGGCCGCAGCGAGGAGGTGCCTGGCAGGGCCGCCCGCAGGTACCTGTCTCCCGTGTCCCCCACGCCTTGCGCCGTCCCTCCCCCGGGGCGGAGCGCCGCCGCCACCGCCTCCTCGCCCGGCCTCCGCTGCCAGACTACAAGCCCCGGCGGCCTTGGCGGAGGGGCGCCGGCGCGGGCTGGCGGGGGCGGCGCGAAGGGCTCTGGGAGTTGTAGTCCAGCGGGGGCGGCAGGGCAGGGCCCAGGGAGAGTCGGGCGGCCGTGCAAAGCGGTACGAGGGGATCGGTGTGAACCGATGCAGAGATGGCAGCGCAGCCCTGTGTGGTGGATACGGGGAGAACAACTGGCGTCGTCCTGGACTTGTGCAAGACACTGACACTGTCCCGCACGACATCCTGGTTGGAGACAGATCTGACGGATGGACCCCTCGGTGGATAAGGAACTGGCTGGCCGGCCACACTCAGAGTTGCCATCAACTACCCAATGTCCAAATGGAGACCAGTGACGAGTAGCGCTCCCTGGGGGCTGGTACTGGGACCAGTACTATTCAACATCTTTGTCGGCAATGTGGACAGTAGGGTTGAGCGAGTTTGCTGACACCACCAAGCCGTGTGGTGCAGTCAGCAAGCTGGAGGGAAGGCATGCCATCCAGAAGGACCTGGATAGGCTTGAGAGGTGGGCCTGGGTGAGCCTCAGGAAGTTCAGCAAGGAAAGTGTAAAGTCCTGCACGTGGGTTGGGGCAATCCTGAGCACAAATCCAGGCTCAGGGGAGAAGGGATTGAGAGCAGCCCTGAGGAGAAGGACCTGAGGGTGCTGGGTGATGAGAAGCTCAACATGAACCAGCAGTGTGCGCTGGCAGCCCAGAAACCACCCATACCCCAGGCTGCACCCCCAGATGTGGGGCCAGCAGGGCAAAGGAGGGGATTCTGCCCTTCTGCTCTGCTCTGGTGAGAACCCAACTGCAGTGCTGCATCCAGCTCAGGGTTCCCCAACAGAAGGGCATGGACCTGTTGGAGCCTCTCTTGCTAAAAAACCTGAGAAACCAAGAAGCGAAACAGTGCCGGGATTTTTCTAGAGGATAATTTTACAAAACTGTAGTCAAGTAGTCTCCAGCTACATTCCTGGGCTCGCAGGTGAAGGGGAACCGAAGTAGGAATTTCTCCATTATGAAACTGGTATCAGAGTTTGCCTAGACAGCATTTTAATGGGGAAAAAAAAACCCCAGTACTCAAAACGTGTATTCTCTTTCTCTGACCCATTTCTGTAAGCTGTTGCTTTTCTGCTAACTGGTAAGCAATGAAAATCACAAGCCATGACTGTGTGAGCAGAAGTTTGCTGGAATATAAACAATTCAGAGTAGTGTCTGAGCTGTAAAGGAGCTGCAGTGATTTCCAGCCAGCTGGCAGACTGACTGAAAACTGCCAAAATTCATCAACCAGCCTCAGAGAGTGTGACAGCTGATGTAACAGTCAAACACGTTAGAGTGGTGCTGAAGATGAATTAGCAAACCATGGAACCAGTCTGAAATTTTGAGTGGAAAAATAGGATAAACTGACTTTCAGCCAAGACAGAGTGTTCAGGTACGTGCCTTCTGACTCTTCCAGCAGCTCCCACTTCCTTAGGACTTTTGTTAACATAGAAGCCACAAATAAATGTACATAAAAGCATTGTTTCGCTAGTTTTTACAAAGATCAGCTTAAGTAAATCCCATAAACCCAAATCTGGTTAACCCAAAGTTAGTGATTTAAACCTTTTTGTTTCTGATTCTTACATCCAGCTCTGAGAAGCTGGGAAGTTAATGACAGGCGCTGTACATCAACCTTAGAGGTACGTAACACTTTGTTAGTATTTCAAAGGATTATCCAAAGTTTTACATTTCAGGCCCGGAGAAACCCTTACCTTTACCTTCCCCTCTGTCACTATCCACTTGAGCTGAGCCACAGGGTCTTTATCTGAAAGGCCAAAAAACGCGCCCATGAGTTCGGTTAGACGGTTAACACCTCAGACGTGAGAGCAGCTGCAGTTTATGCTGCTGACTGAATCACTAACTTAACAAGTAATTCCTGGAAACATCAGACCAAATGTGACAAACAGAGGCTGAAATAAGTTGCACCAGTGAAGTAACATTTGTGCTACTACAAGCTTTGTAGCTACATCTAACCCGAAGCTTTTCGGTCGGGCTGAGTCCCCACGCTGTGAACAGAGCTTCTCTAGCAAAACTTCTCAGTTTAAACAAATCCTCGGGTTTATTCTGTGTCTGAGCGCACCTGGGACACTTGCATTACAACACAGATCCCTCAGCACAGTCAATTTGTCTTTGTATGTGTGCCTTCAGAGAGCTAATTTCTTCTCCTGGGCTTTTTGATGTATCTGCTGCAGCAACTCCCCTTTGGCTTCTTCACTCTTACTGCCTGGAAGCTGTTACGCGGCTGCCAAGCAAAACTGGCTCTGTAATGATTGTGTTTGTTTATAATAACAACTGTGTTACGGCTTCTTTTAATTCTATTTAATGTTATGCTTAATGAAAGTTAAAATAAATGTAAAAATGTGGAGAATACTGCTCACCACCACCAGCTAATTCATTATTTAATCACCATTTTAATGAAATATAAATGTTTATGTACTGTGAGGGAACAGTGACTTGTATGAAAGCTGTGTTTCACTGACGGCAATTTGAATTCAGGCTATGGGACTGAGAAGTGAAATAAAGTGGTTTCAAGCCAGAGAGTGCACAAATCACTCCTCCAGCCACCAGTGTGCATCCCTTCATTGTTATTGCAGTTGTTGAGAACTGGTATCTGTACACTGCCCAACAGCTTTCTCCAAAGAAGTACAGGATCTTCTCTGTGCTAACTGCTCCCAGGAGCAGAAGATGCTCCATACTACCCTGGAGTAGTCCATTAGCAACATCATTATTGTTGCCTATCTTCCAGTGCATTATACATATTTCATACTGCAAGAGATTTTGACTTGGTTCCAAAAGCATCTTGGCTGTGAAAATATGACCTGAAACGCTCTGCAGCTGCGGTGTCTAAAGCTTTTCTTTCTGAACAGGAGGCAGATGAAACAATAGGGCACAGGAAAGGTCTTATTCTGCTGAAGAGATGCAGTGGGGTAGCAACTGTCATGGTGACAGGGCCATCTCAAAGTAATCCATGTAAATATTCAGCCCTTGAAATGGAACTGTCCACTAATTAAACGCCATGAATCCAGGTATTACTTATCACTTCTACACCAATGTACCATTTAAGAGCAAAAGTCAAAACAACATTGAGACAGCCCCATGGTCTGATCCAGAGGGAGCCATCAAACCCACTTCAGGGTTTGATTCTGCCCTCCATGGCTGAGTCCTGCACTGTTTACCCCACAAATTTCCCCAGGGGAGGAACGGAACAGAAAGATCCAAACACATTCTTTTAAACACTGGAAATCAATAACCAGAATTTAACAAATCCGTGGGATATCAGTTGTTATTGAAAGATTTCACGTTGGTTTTGTTTGTCGGGGGAAGGACCTCTGACTTCTGTTCACGTGTGAAAGGAATGAACAGCGATCACTGAATCTGCTTCACCAGGAAATGTAACAAAGATAGACCATGTCAGGAGCTGAACACGTGGAAAAACATTTCTTGCTCAACAGCTCCCCCTACTGCTAACGTGTAGCACGGAGCTATCAAGGCATTAGTTATTTTCATGCATTGGCTACAAAAACACATAATCTGCTCATATAAACACGTATTGATCGTCTACTCAGTGTTACGATACACAGGGATTTGGTATTTGTTGCCTGATATGGAATAAAATTGGAAATTATTTGGACCCCAAATTATTATTTTTGGGTCCAAGAGAAAAAAAAAAAAAAGCCAGCATGCAACTTTCATTCACAGGCATTTTACATGGTACCCAGAATTAAAATACACAGTAAGACATTGGAAAAAGCACTCTTTTCTTTTTTTCCCTATTCTGCACAATACCAACATTATTAGCATTACAGGTTCCTGCTTATAGCAATGTTTTTTCATTGCAAGAAGCCTCATTTTGTAAACATACTTACAATGATAACTTTAATAGTAAAATTTATTTTCTTTACTTGTGTGCAAACTGAATTTACTATTATTTTATGATGAACAGGGAAGACACAATACTGAATGGGTCATCAGCTTTATAGACAATTTCACTAACACGAAACATTTAATTTCATGGAGATGCCCTTGTAAAAATGCTACCAAAATTTGTAAAAATTCTATTTTATAATATTCATTGGGATGCTAAAATGCAGAGTATGCTTCTGCTATTATTTACCCTCTTCTGCTGCCTATTTGAAAAGTCTTCTCAGGGTTTTCAGATTCAAACAGTGTTATTAGCATAAATCAGAAATGCACACTAATGCAGGATACTGCAGGTTTGTCATCTCATTGCAGGTCAGAACACCAAAACTAAGATTAAAATATTCCCAGAAGCCTACAGAGCCGTCTCCCTTTTCTTCTATTAATATATAAAATCATAGTAGAAGAAATAGTGCCACTGATAACTATAGAATTGAAATTTTGCATGTCAGGAATAAAACTGCAATACAGTAAAATGTCACTTGCTTTTCATTTCAGATGTTTTAAAGAAAAATTTTTTAGAATATTCAGAAAGTTCTTTGGCTGTGACAGACACAGGTCTCCAGAGGAATAACAGTACAGCAATTTCAAAACCTCATTTCTACAATAGTTTCAATAACAGGTAAATAAAGTTTTAGGTTTTCTGCCAATTCTTTTTATATTTTCTTTCGATGTCGGTTGATATAAACAACACTTTCTAATATTGATTCTGGGATTTTATGTTCCAGTAAATGCCAAGCATTGCAGGCAAAGGCAAACTCTGCCTTCTCCCTTGTGAACCCATGAGAAATCCTATTATAGGAATTTTGCTCATCTTGCATCTCCCTTGAAGAGGAACATTTGCAGATGTGAAATGAAAATAACAATTTTCCACACAAGTTGTTCTTTTTATTGTTTTCCATGATTCTCCGTTCCCATTCCTCATTACAGTACATCTTCATGTGTAATGTCTTATGCTTTCCCTTTATTTCCTGGCAGCATAAAGCGACCTTAGCATCGGTGAGAATGAAAGCTGCAGGATGCAGGGAGATTTCTGGAAAACGGAGTCATGTTTTAGTAGCATCATTTACTTGAACATATGATTCTGCTATGGATTAGCACGCACCAAACCACAACGGTGAAGCAGTGTAGTGCTCTGCAGCTGAAGCACATCCTATATATAATGAGAAGGTTAAATGTGTGCAGAAACCTGCACGCAGACAGGTAACACAAGAATGTAAATCCCAGACCTCTCTTACTGATGTTAGGGTATATAATTTCTGATTATAAGTATATAATTTGGTGTAATTTCTACCTGAGGCTAACATTATTTCAAGAAAACAAAAATTAATGTGATTTCCCAAGTCAACTAAGGGGTGTTTTCTATTAATGTTTACACATCCTCATTTAATTTTCATATCAGAGCTGGACTACCCTGTGATACACATAATCAAGAAAAGATGCCAATATTCATTTTATGGCAAAAATTTAACTGGGGATGTATTTCAGAAGGAAATTCTGGAGTCTATCAACTTACAGGAACTTGAATTAATAAAATTCTAGAATTGCAAAAAAAATTTGGCTATTGTAGGTGAAAAGTAAAACATTTTTCTACAGTGAGCTCACACACTGATGTAAAGACAATCTGCAACAGGCATAAGGAAGTGGGATACAAAAAGCTGATAGGAAAACAAAGAAACCATAATACTGACAATGAACAGTGACAGTGACAACTGAAGTCAGTGAGAATCTTTGCCTTGTCCTTAGTGGGAGCACGATCCCACAATTTTAATTCTGAGTCCACCTCTCAAGGGCATGAAATACTCTTGGAAATTCTCACTGATTTATTCTGAGGTTTCCCTGGTTAGGCCCTCTGTATCATAATTATTCAAAACACATTTTTCCCTGCCAGTTTCCAGAGATGAACGCACTGAGAATTGGAGCATGACTGAAATATTGCCAAAAAAGCCCAGCAGATAAAGCTGAAGATGATCTTGACTGCCAAAGCTGCTATCTAAAGTATTCTTTCATCTAAATAGCAGCATAACTTTGCATCAGTACTGAGTGAAGATATATTTGGAACTGTTTCTAAAGTATTTGCTGGTAAATTAATGCATCACAAACTTAGCACTTTTATGAAGAACTCTAAAATATGCAAGGAAAATATAAATAGAAGCTAAGCAATTAGGAATCACTCTGAATTAGCTACAAACTGGCAGCATTCTTACTAAATCTTTCTCAGATTTGAACACAAATCGAAAAAAACCAACAACAAAGCAAGCTTAATTTTCTTCTTCATTAATTTTTACTTGGTTTAGCAGCTGTTTCGTGTCTTTGTCGTAGACTTTTTAATTTGCGTTAGGCAAGAGACTATAAATTTGATTTATACATTTTAATTCCTTGCATTTTTACTTTTTGCAGATACCTTTGTATGCAAAATATTATGGGCTGCATTCTGGACAAGATCCCTAGGTCAGCCAAGCCAGGTTTGTAACAAAACTGTGATGAGAGGGGAACGGAGGTTACAGGTGCCTTTTTTTGTGACTTACTTGTACACTAAAATTAACTGGGGACTCAGCTGACTGCAGAATTTAAACCAGATCACAAGTTGCACTCAACTTCATGCCTCTTCAAGAGGCTGGTTACAGCCACGGTGAATTTCAAAGGTGCAGCAGCGATCCAACCCTGACACCTTCCCTCAACCATACTCTGTAATATACCCTAAAAAGCAAAGCCTTTTAAAAGGCACGATAGAGATAACTCAGCTCTGGGCTACTCAAGATTTCCTTGAGCAAGCCAGGTAAATTGGTTTTCTGACTGCTTTATGGTCCCCAAATGGCACGAAGCAGGCAGCCTGTGTTCCTTTAGTCTCTGGGAATATGTGATTGATTCTCACATACTGTTTCATTTTCATATGCAGCCTCAGGGACAGGCTCCTTTTACTCAGTTCAAAAGGCTGGCTTATTTTCCTAGATTTTGGTGATGGAGATAGAGAAATATTCAAGCAAGGACAGTGGAACAATTTTTTTTATTGGGATATGGAGAATTTATTAAGACTTTCCCTATTTATTAAATTATAGTGTTTGTATTCATTCCTAGTGCTTGAAATGTGCTTGAAATAGGTCTGTCAATAAATAAAGATGAAGCATTCATACCTCTAGGGCTGAAATGGGATACGTATTTTATAAGCAGCAGAAAAAGGAAGAAACTTAGACTTTCTCTAAAGAGTCAGCACAGGAAACTGAAGAAACATTGCTGATTTCAACTGCATACAGCCACAATGTTCCTCCAAGGGAAATACAAAAGCACAGAAAGAAATACAGAAGGAATTAAAAAAAATCAGAAGCTAACTGTTATGGACACTGGCAGAAAAAGACTTCAAAAACATTCTGTGCTAGGTAATAGGGATAAGCTGTTTAGGGATATTTAGATGTCTACACTCACTGAATCATACAAGAAAGTTTGGGTTCTTAAGAAGTGGATGCAGTAAGAAAAGTGATGATTCCCATACACCACTCCTACTCAGGGATGTTTTAAGTGATATCTATTCTTCTTGTGTGTCTGCAATGACAAACACATTTCTTTTTGTTTGTTCTCCATCTTCTCATGGGCAATATGTCTAGTGAGATCCAAACGGCATGGTTTGTACTGAAATAGCTGCATGGGTTCGTACCTTCAGCTGCCAGAACTGTCTCCTTCCTTCCCACTTTGTGAAATACACATACCACAGCACCATCTGCTTCACCACAATGCAGATTTGCCGCATAGGAGCTGTATTTTAATGGGAAAAAAAATCATCTGACTACAAGAGAATTTTATGACTTTGTTTTAATTTTCTTTTATATCTACTTCACACACCCCCTCACCCCCCCCAAATTCCCACATCAGTCCTAGGTCTCCTGAGGCACCAGACTGTGAAGCTGACACCAGATGGGGGAATGAGTTTCAAACAGCTGCGGGCTTCCCTACTGCTGCTTCCAGCTATCAAGGATTCATTTCTGCACGTGCATACGGGAAAAGCTGGTGATAGCAAGACACTATTAAATTCAGTTTTCTTCCCTGCAAGCTCCGCTGCTCTCAGCATTCTCACAGCCCGCAAAATCTGCCACAATCACAGTATCTGTTTTAGAGAGGGCAGAATGACTGGCAGCTGCCTTCAGCTGATGAAAAAGAAGCAAACAAAGAATGAGAGAGCGCGTGGAAGGAATGGAATGTATTTACACAGATCCCTCTGCAGGAGGCTGTTTATCAGATGTTACAAACTGATTTATTTATAGCTAATGACTTCTCCAAAAACATTGTTCTCTGCTGACCTTTACACTTAAATTGAAAGTTAGAAGACCTACTTTGCCCAGTAAATTAAATAATTTTAAACTAAAAGACAGAGGGAAAAAGCTTCTTGCTAGATTGTGAATCCATCGTTAACTACTGTATCTCCTGCTTTTCTACCTTCTTATCATTGGTGGCCACCATGCATAACTAGAATAATCTATGGATAGCTCCAGAATAATCAGTAAACCTGGTATATGAAAAGAAAATAACAATAACTTGATTTAATATTGGAGTTGAGGACACACAGCCAGTAATCCAATCAGTTGCTTATGCTGTCAGCTCCTTATAGAGGGGTTCTGTCTCTCAGTGGCCAGTGAAATACCCAATCCATTAGTAATGCTCCACAAATAAGGGACAGGGATTTGCACTTTTCCAGGCTGATATAATTAGTCATTGCTTCCTACAAGAATACAGAGAGCAATAACCGGGCTATTTCAAACTGCCAGATCCTGCCTCTTCTGACTCTCAAACCCACTCACACAAATGTGGTAGAGCTCGGCTTAGAGAACTGAGGGGGTTGCACCCTGAGAGGATTGTGCCCTTTCTCTGATCGCCGTCTCTGCTCTCCCAAGGAGCCCCCAACAGCAAAGCATAACGAGGTTCAGCAGTACGGAAACTGCTGCCTCGCTGGAGTCATCTCTGCCCCAAAGAGACATCTCATTCACCTCACCCTGCCGTCAGGCCCCGTGCTGTGGGACCCAAAGATGCATGTTCTGCAACTGGCTCATCAGCATCAGCAACGCCTGTCATCGCCTTCAAAGCGGGATACTTCAGGAGTCAAAGTGTGTCCTGTCACCTTTTCCTCTCGCAATGCCAGTTAGACTCTGTGCTCTGCAAGTGCACAACAGAGACACCAAAGAAGTTGGTGACTCTTGTTTATTGCTGCCCACGGGAATTACAAAGGCGACCTTTACAGTAAATGGAAAGTGATGCTGTTTGCTGGAGGGATGATACAGCATTTCACACGATCGCTATATTCTGAGCTCTTCCTGGAAGAGGGAGAGGAAGGGTTTGCTCATTTCTGTGACACACAGTCCATATTCCTCCCGCAGTGCCTGGCTTCCCCTTGCGCCCCTGGTTCCACCTGCCCCCCTGGGTAGTTGCTGTGGTGGCTCAGGGAGGCCAGGGCCACTGCTACTTGCATTGACTGCTACATAAAAATTGTAAAAACCACACTGCTCTGTCACCAGAAGTGACAGCACAAAGAAAAAGCACCCCTTCCTCTAAGGACTCTCATAACATTTTAAATTTCAAGCAAAAGAATTGCACCTCAGTATAGGCAGATAAACTGTGCAGAAACATCTTAATGTTAGAATTAATCCCGTGTTTCAGAAGTAAAACCTGATAACCGTATGCGGATGAAACATTTTCTCCTTTCTGCTCCTTACTGTAATGGAAAAAGTAAAGTATTCAAGAAATAATTTCACAGCTTGGCTAAGCACTAACTAACAGCACTTTCTGTGTAACAAATACACGATGCTATGGATTTGGTAATGGAACAGGAAATGGCTGATGCACTTATATGAGAGGAACTGGGCTACCAGCCAAAATTTGAGTTCTGCTAGCTGTTCCCAACCAGGAGCTACAGGAATTAATTCCTGAATTGATGTATGTGAGGATAGAAAAGCAAAACATCACAGAATTTGCAGAATCTGTGGGCTGTGTGCATATTCATCTGTTTTTCTTCTATTGCTTTTCTTTATCTGGTCTTTGTAGATCTGAAGGTTCTTAAAAGTCTTGAATCACAAAACTCTTCAGAAGTGAAGCAAGCTATATTTACAACCTAACTCCTGTGGAAAGGATGGAAGACCCCTTACTCATTCAGTGCCTCGCAGTCTGGCACCTTTTAAAGAGTTTCCTACAGCAAGGGTTGGTTCCAATCAGCACGCATGAAACAGCAGAACCACAGTGAAAAAAAAATAAATGCCCATATACTTTATTCCTGTAATGACTGTGGCGTGAGACATAATACTTGTAAGTCTTTGAGATATTTTTATCTTCATAAATTTTCTCCCCAAAGCTACTGGTAACAAGCACTCTCAAGAAAATCTGCACTGCTGAGGTATAAGGAGCAGTCTGAGAAACTCAAGATATGAAGCTGGAGCAGTGGCAGTAAATGTTGGATGGCCTGAAGCACAGGATTGAGACACCACACAAAGTTCCCTTACCGTGAGTTTTAAGTTAAAAGTTGAGAAGATGTTAGGAAGTTCAAGGTACTTGTCTGGAAGATTTAATGGCACGTAATAAAGGCCTTTAACCCAAATAAAATGGGTTCTTGAAGGTTTGAGAAGTCTCACGCTGACACACATCAAGACAGGAGTAGTAATACAAGAAAGGAACTCAGGCAGAACCTCTCTGAAGAAGTGAGAAACCTTCATTTTAAATGAAGATATATACTTTAAACTGGCTAAAAATGTTGGGGTGAAGGAATATGCATTTTAGAATGCAGTTACCATTTTCCAAGCCACTCTATTACTTCCTTAAGGTTAATAAGTTCACTGAGTCTTTATTCCTCTATGACACCACGAGACGTTTAATGCAGTCTTGTGTCTTAAAATCACTTTCTCCAAATAGCTGAGTTCTACTGAAAAACCTAAAATTAAAGGCTTTTTAACTGTGACCCTACTCCTGAAAGGCAATTCAGCACATAAATAGCCTCACTGACCTTCAGCCTATGCTCTGCTAGATACGGCTTTCCCGAATTTATCACAGGATTCTACTGAAACCAAGGAGATTAGTTATAAAGGCAACGATATACCTGTTTGTGACATTTGTTTCACAGCTGAGGACCTCACAGTTACCTGCCATTATAGCTCGGAGCACAAATAAGAAAATGGAAAAATCACATACGAAGAGTAAGTATAACGTGCTGTACTGTTAAGGCAAACATTGATAAACTAGTGCAAGATCTGAAGAAGGGTTTATAATGGTTCTTTCCACACCTCCTGCATTGCTGCTAAATACCAGTTCTTTTCACAGAATTTGGTTCCACAGTAATTTGCTTAACTATTTAATAACGTTAATATCTGTGTGTTTAAAAGTATAAGTAGCATAATGTCACTGTTGTGCTGTTGGACTGTATTTTGTTGCTTTTAACTCCTTACACATAGGAAAGGTTGTAGAAAGACGAGCATGTAAAGGTGCAGCTGTATTGGCCTCTTCCTCAGTGGCAAAAGCAGTTTAAGAGGCTGCCACTGTCACACTGCAATTCTCTGCTTTCTCACCATTCCTGCACAATTCCTTAACACCATTCTGTTCCCTGGCAGCCTGAAGATCCAGTTTTAAAAATGCCTGAGATTATTCTTCATTATATTAGAATTTTATAAATATTTTTATGGGTATTGAAAATATCAGAGTTGCAATAAATACTGTTTAAGGAACCAAATGGTATTTGTTTTCTGTTTTTTTCATTAAAAATAAATTTTTCATTGAAACATTTAAAAAATTACAACACTTTTTTTTTGGTGGAAAACTGTTTTCCTGGCCATCTTCTAAATAGAAATCCAAATAGTCCTGCATTAAATGTATTTAGGTGAAATGCCACATATGGATATGACAACTGAACCCAGTCTCTTCCAGAAGATGCAGATTTCTTAATGACTCACAGGGAGACACTGTTATCCTTTTAACCACATCTAGATCTTTGCTTAATGCATTGCTTTCTGTTAGAATCAGTGGCAAAATTATGACTAAAATGACTGGTTTGTGTGCTCCCTGTCGCTAGCCATCTGAAGCTGAGAGTATATTGATAAAAAGCATTAATTGGAATCAAACTTACTGACTGAACTCAGCTTATGAAGAGAAGCTGGAGATCAACTACTACATTTGTATTAGCAACACAGAGGAAGTATAAGTAGAAATGAGACAAACAATTGGTAATTTTGTCCTTTGTTTTCAAAATGGTCTTTGTTTTCTCTCACCCTCAAATAGTATTTTACTGAAGTTCTCTAGGGTTACATCTGGAATGAGGAAAATATGGCTGAAAGGATTTAATTTATCTTTAAAATAAGAGCCAGTATGTCATTCAGACAGGAAAGCAAGCCAGGGATGAATGTATGATATAAAAATTTATGAAACATGAAATGGGCTTTAATAGTAAGTCTGTGAAGTCTTGAAACAATAGGTCTCTCTGGAGTGGCAGAGTCCTATTTTTATGGTGCTTTGATAGGTGGGAAGGTGATAAAAGTGTTGTGTATGAGGAAAGAATTAAAAATGTAATTGAACATGGTTCATAAATCCATGAAGATTCGAAAGCTACACTCTGGGTACTAATTCCTGCTGGGAAATGTTTCTATTTAGTTACACTCTAAAGGTTAATAGTAAACACATTCTTGCATCTGCAAATCTCTGGTTTATTTTTCTTCAAAAAATGACCTACCATTGACCTTATGGTATCCATCATTTGACGATTATGTCTGCATTTTCCAGTAAAAACTGCTCTTCCCTTTTTTGATTAAATTAGACTGTGAGCTCAGATTTTGATTTATATGGAGTAGCAATGCCTCATTCTTCCGGGACTGAAAATGTTCTTGTTTAAGATCAGATCAGAAGATGGGATGAAAGCCTTTTATAATTTTGAAAGGAATCAGTCTTTTTAGGCCAGTCACTATATTTCCGTTATTAATCACAAAGATGGATACTTATAAAAGAAGGTATTTTTAAATCTATACTAAAATTCTGACAATTCTACATTGACAAATGGCTATTAATAAGAGAAGGATATAAAGAAAAAAGCAAAGAGAAATGTTAAAAATGAGACCTTCTGGCTCAAAGACTCACAGCTTCCACAGTTGCAACTGTGAAGGGACACTGGGTGAGCTAAGGCAGATCAAAGATTAAAACTCAAGAATCCCAGTTCCTATTAATGTATTGTTTAGCAATTAACTGTATCATATCTTATGATGCAACCACCTTTTAGGTATGAATATACAAGAATACAAGAATATACAATATTCTGCATCCCTCTACTAGTGCTGCAGAACAGAAACCTCTTTGCTGACCCATACATGGGTTCTTGCAACAGTATGAAATAGTTTTCAGGAGACAGCAGTAAAACCTTAGAAATTTCACTCAAAACAATTTTATAAGAATATGTTAATGCTGGCAAGTAAAAATTTCCTAACAGAAGAATTACCCAATTAACATCATTGTACCATTCTGCCACTCGTGTGCGAGCATGTGAATGCAATGTGTAATATCAGCTACACAGACTGGTTTTATGTACTTATTTTCTTTTTTCCCCCCTGATGTATTTCTAGAATAATTCTAATTATTCTTCAGATTTTATTTTTGTCAGTGGTTATTTGGGAATTTCACTGAACATAAATTCTTGTTTCTTATGCCATAGTCCTAGAGAAACTAGGACACATGTAAAAGAAGTATCTAAATAAAGAGAATTCACAGAGAGGAAAAGGTCTGAACCTCTGTCAAAATAATATCAGTAAAGAAGCAGCATCACTGATTATCTTGGCAGAGCAGAAATGCAGAAGACTTGTTTTCTGATAGAAAATACATATTCTGATAGGAATAGATTAAGAAAAATCTGCCTGAAACTCTCACTCACAATAAATTAATGTCTTTACTCAGAAATTACAGGAATAATATATAAGGTGGATCCACTTTTCTGACAGTTGCTACTGCAAAGTGTAGATGGTCAGAGCTGACTTACGAAAGGTATCTGAAGGTTTCAAATTCTCATGTCCTGGAGAACAATGAACTGTAACATACTTCAGCGAAATATGTACTTCTGTGTAATTTATCCTTCCAAATGTATAAAGCTTCTTATAGAGGAAGACTGGATGCAAAGTAAATGCCATCAGAGAAATTAATGCACACAGAGGAGATATAAATTTTATGTATTTGGGTTCTTTGTAGACAATTTAAACATTTTTAATAGACGTTAAGGTTTTCTTTGAAAATAATAGGTTTCTACTCTTCTGGCTAGGGAGATCTAATTTTGAAAATAAATTACTGCATTCTGTGTGATTTCCGCTGTCTGACTCTCTCATATCTGCAAATCTCTTTACCTAGGACATTATTTTTCCATCCAAGAATAAGCAATTTCTCTCCATCCTAATTAGCCCTGAAAGTAAGCTTTTTCTACTTCATGTGCCCCCAGTAGAAACTACGTTTGAGAAACAGTTATCTGCAAAGGTGAAGGGTCTCTGTTTGGGGCTCATATACAGTTTTAATGAGCAAATATGACTGTCTTAAAGCAGAAACTGTTTTATCTCCTTGTTTCACTTCTAAAACACAGGATTAATTTTAGCATTACAACTCAATGCATCAGTGTGTCTTGAGGTGCGCGTATTACGACTTCAGGGCAGCAATAAACAAGAGTCATCAACTTCTTTGGTGTCTCTATTGTGCACTTGCAGAGCACAGAGTCTAACTGGCATTGCGAGAGGAAAAGGTGACAGGACACACTTTGACTCCTGAAGTATCCCGCTTTGAAGGCGATGACAGGCGTTGCTGATGCTGATGAGCCAGTTGCAGAACATGCATCTTTGGTCCCACAGCACGGGGCCTGACGGCAGGGTGAGGTGAATGAGATGTCTCTTTGGGGCAGAGATGACTCCAGCGAGGCAGCAGTTTCCGTACTGCTGAACCTCGTTATGCTTTGCTGTTGGGGGCTCCTTGGGAGAGCAGAGACGGCAATCAGAGAAAGGGCACAATCCTCTCAGGGTGCAACCCCCTCAGTTCTCTAAGCCGAGCTCTACCACATTTGTGTGAGTGGGTTTGAGAGTCAGAAGAGGCAGGATCTGGCAGTTTGAAATAGCCTGGTTATTGCTCTCTGTATTCTTGTAGGAAGCAATGACTAATTATATCAGCCTGGAAAAGTGCAAATCCCTGTTCCTTTTTTATGCAGCGTGGCTGTTGGGCCACTTTTCTCTCTCTTAGGCAGATTACATTCCAAGAGGAAGTTGCAGCGTTTGCTGTTTTCTTCCAGTCTTTCCTTGACTTATCCCTACTCCCACTTTCACAGTAGTGTGAGGATGTTCACTTCTCTACTTCCCAGGAGTCAGCAATTCAGATAGCAAACAACTTCCTGAGCCTTCAGTTGTCTTCTCTGCTCCTCTTATAGTAGATTAAATTTCACTGAAAGCCATCTTCTACCCTGTCAAAGGCATCCATGAGCCAGTCGGGGACAGGACCTTGGCAGAAGATAAACTTCCGGCAATCTTTCCATTATTATACATACTCTATACCACCTTTTTCCTTTCAGAGGTACATGGAAATTTTTCTTCCTTGTAAAGAGATAAAGCACCAGAGACCGAAATAGGATTTTAAAAGTGTAGGGAAAAAAAGCCAATTTGCTTTGAATAAAATTAGAAATATTTTTAATTTGATGACATTGACAAAGACTTTTTGAAATAAGTTTCAGATAAAGGATGTATAGGCAGACTGTTGTGGCCTTTTGGAGAAGAGAAAAAATTATTATTTGGATGAATTATTCCGTTTCCCAGTACTTTCCCCTTGCATTGTTTTCATTTTTTACACCATGTATTCAAACCCAAACAAATTTACCAACTAGGATTTTACTGCGAGTAAGTACCCAAATGACCATGTCATTTCTACTCCAATATCTACAACTCACAGCTATTTAGATACCTAATACCTCTTCAAGACAATTGGGAGTGCTGCATTAAATAACCTCATAACTATAATTTCAGTTTCTCATCCTGCCAAATTGTTCATGTCCATGTTGTGGCCATGTGCTATGTTCCTCTGAAGTTATGCAGAGTATGCACACCAAGGATTAAACACCTCTGCCTCAGGTTTGATGAGGCAGGGAAGGATCCATGCTAAAACAGCTATAGTCTACTAAATTAAAGAAAAAAAAATGCTGAAAAAATGAGAAAGACACTTGCAAATTTTATTCCAGTAAGCCCACCTGGGCCTAGGCAGAGAGGAAAGAGAGCATTTCGTAACAGACACATTGGAATACCACATACTTCTTAAAGCAATTACAGAAAAGACTGTAATACTTTCAAGTACTGTAATTCCTCTGGAGACCCTTCTGTCACAGTTAAAGGATACACTGAATGTTCTCAAATTTGCCTTTTCAAAGGATCACTTACACAAGGCAGGAACTATTTTTTTTCCTCAGAACACCCTTCATTAATTATCTGATGTCTGTAGAACATGTACTATTATATTTTAATGGGTATTTTCTCTTCCTATAGCTAATTTGGACCTTACTCACCACGCTGAAGAGAAATGTCGCGAAATGGTGGGTCCGGGTTACCTCAGGCACTCTGCTCTGAGGGTGGCTGCTTTTTGCCGCTGAGGTAAGAGAATCAGGGAACCCTTCAGGGAAGAGACTCCCCTGAGTAAAACCACTTCTAGTTTGGAATATGAGGAATAAAATACAAGCATAAAAAACCTCCCAGCTGTTCACACTGCTGCTAGGGAAGGGGTCAAGGTCTGGGCGGGAAGAGTCTTGAGGAGCGGGGATGCAGCAACAACCATCAATACCGTATGAGAGGAATTTCTGAGATCTGTGTGGCTGTTCTTACCCCGTCACTGTCACAGACACAATTTGTCCCCTTACGCTATGCTCACACCGAATTTTTCCTCTCAAGACAATCCCGCAAGCCTTCCAGTCGGGCACCGCCCCGAAACTACCGGCCCCAGCGGTACTTGCGGTGCCCTTACGCCGCAACGGGAGGCTTCTTGGCGCGGGGGCTGCTGGGACTTGTAGGCAGCTTCCGCCTCTCCGCGGCCTGGCGCCAGAAGTCGACTTTCGGTAATTCTTTGGTTGGGTTTGTTTTTGGTTTTTTTACTTATTATTTATTTTCTCCTTTTGGGTTTGTTTTATGGCAATGAGCACTTCATTTCTCCTCCTGCTCGCCCCTCAAAAGGTTAGGACCCAGGGCTCCTGGCTCGCGGAGATGCTGCTTCCCACACCAGCTTTTACCTCAGAGTGAGGATAGGTCTCCTGATGCTGGCTGGATGAGGGACTGCACTCTACTGAAATACTTAATTCAGCGTTAAGAGCCCTTTTTTTAGGCTTGTAAAAGCTTCAGGTAGGCTTTAGATGCCACAATTGAAATTACAGTTAAAGAGGATGTGAGTGAGAATTCATTATTCTTGCCTAGGAAGGGACACCCACTTTGGTAACGAGAAAATTACTGAGGTCATTCTTTCAACTTGCCTGTTTTCTTAAAAAACCATGATTTTTAAATTCCTTGTCTTTCCTCCTGAAAACCAGATCCTTGGACCTCACCTGATGCTAAGTTGCCTTACAGACAAGTCTTCCATACAGTGCACCAGTTCTGGTGGATTCTTCGCCCTTGGAAAATATGTGTTGACACACCTGGGAGAGAGAACCAAGCACACAATGATTATCCTTTTGATGCTCTGTAAGTGGAATGTTCTTTTGCATATTCCAAACCCAGTGCAGTTCCCTGTGATTTCAGCATCAGATGGGGGAGGGTTTCATGCTGCAATTATTTAAAATTAATTGTTGCCTGCTGAAGAGCCCTTTCTGCCTTTTTTCCACTGGGGTAAGTCATGAAGACTTTGGGATTTCCTCGGTCCTGACAGAATCAGGCAGCCGAGTGTCTTCCTAGAAAAGGGATGAGGCATTAATGGAGCACATTGGGACTGCAGCTGTTGCCATCCTGAGCCTATATATAGAAACCCTCTACTCCACACTCATGTGGGAGACAAATGTCTTTGCTGGCAGCACAACTGAAGTTTGCAGTAGTTTTTTTGTCATCTCTCAGGACTCAGTTGCTGCAGGAATAGTCGGGAGTTAGCTTCAGAGTTCTTAATTAAAGGTGGAATTTCATTGAAGTATGTAGTTGAAATGTTTACTCAGACTGTTCATATAACTCTGGGCTGAATGAGAAGGGAAGAAGAAACAAGAGGAGATGGCAGTGCAGGAGGATGTGATGTTCCTGACCCGTGCTAATGAAAAGACCCTGATTCCCATTCCGTGCCACTCTAGTGTTGTCAATTTCAGCAGGGCCTTCTGATGTAATCTTCGGTACACCTGACAAATAGGCTTATGACAGGAAGAATGACTTTAGAATAATGTACAGATTAAACAATCTGTTTGAGAAAACACTTTTTTCCCCAAGTTTATATATTTTATATATAAAATTTGTTTATGAATTCTTCCATAGTATTTGACAGCACTATGCTTGTTATGACTGTCATTGTGCATGATTTGCTATGTGCTTGCAAAAATGCCTAAAATAAAGAACGACAGCCATTTCTCTACTAAAAGCCAAATGAAATTTCTTTTTCTTACTGCTTCAGTCAGTTCTTTGTATAATGTGTACTGAAGGTCTGCGAGATAGCTAGGGTTGTATCATCACCCCTGTTTTATACAGAATGATTCTAGAAATTAGGGAATGAGAGAATCTTGGCCTTAGAAAACTCCCAGTTTAATCACCTCCTCGTCCCAGGCTGTGTCTTCAGCTCTGCAACTCGCAGCTGTGGCTTTGTATCTGTAGAGTTCTAGATTTTAAAGTCCTTTTAGGCAGCTTGTCCTTATTTGCTTTACACCTGAAACATCATTTCCATGTTGGGTGGTAAGCACAGCATGGCCAGCACTGGGGAAAAGAACTGAAACTGATAAACTTTGTTAACAGCTTAGAGAAATGAGGGAGAAAGCATAACTATGCTGCTGAGTGCAGCAACACGTAGCTTCCCTTATCCCTATTCCTAAATGACCCATCCAAATAAGAAAGGGATGTGAAAGCCTGCCAGGTGAAGGAACAAGGCACAACCTGGAGCTGGAAAACGTGGTGATTTTGAGCCACACTTAGAGAAGAACCACTGATCTCAGTGAGAGACCAGCCATGCAAGAACTGTCACAGCAGACTGCCACAGGAGTATGTGCTTTATATACTGCTGGGACACTGGTGGGCAGAAGAAACTTGCTTTGCTGGAGTCTCCTGTGCAACAGTGGTAGCTAAATAAAAAATCTTGTAAGTGAGCTGTATAGTAAGATGAGAAGCAATTGCAACTGGGAAGATGTAGGTTCACTGCTCTTCACAACTGACTTGCTTAACTGTCCAACTTTTATGAAACGCTGAGTTCGTGACATTAAATGGTATGATGTCATCTCACTTCAAGTTGAAATAGTCTGTGCCTAATCCTTCTGGGCCAACTACACAGATTCCTTCTGCTTTTTGAGATCACTAGCCTATATAGTTTTCACTTACTTAATTATCTTTCTTGGTGTAGAATTAAAAAAGTTCCAGAACTGGTCTAACCAGGTGTGGGGAAGTACACTGGGAAATAGTATGACTCTTGCAGACAACAATGTAATAATTAAAATATGTTATTTGCATTACAAGCAGCAGTAAGTCAAGCCCCTATAAACTGTAGCCAAAATACATTCCTCATCAAGATACATTCCTCTTCTAGGTGTTACGTGTTGTACAGCCTGATTCTAGGCATGATACCACTCTAGATAAACCTGTCCTTTGGTGCCAGGATCTGTGGAGTCATATGCCAGTTATTTTACACCACGCAGAGCAGAGCCTTTCTAAGAACTGGCCTGTTCTACAGTATAAGGCAATTTTTCTCCTTTCCAAGAAGGCTCATATATATTCTGTAGGTTCTTTGGTGCAGCTTGATTGTGTTGGCAAGCCAAGCTAACAATTCACTATACAAGCCATTCCTTATTGCTGGGTTTCTCTCCCTGTGAGATAAAACTGGTGCTCAGGTGTCTTGAGGACAGAGGATAACTATCAAAGGCTGAAGATGTTCACAGGAGGTGAGCACCACGGCCTGTGATCACTTTATTTACCCCATGGTGTGGTTCTGTAGCCAGTTAAGCTCATCTTTGCCTGAGCTGCTTTGCCCTGTCCAACCTCCCACCATCTCCCTGCCCTTGTCATGTTTTTCCATCCCATCCCATCCCATCCCATCCCATCCCATCCCATCCTTCAGTTCCTGCAGTTGTGTGGTCAGGTTTTGCACAGGCTGAGGACACTGGCACATCTTCGTCTTGCCAGGTGTGACTGGTTCCCTGATGTGACCTCCCTGCCCACACAAGGGAGAGGGCAGGAAGAGGTTGCTGAGCCATGCAGAACCACTTTATCCAGCAGGTTAATAATTCATCACTGATGTTGCTTCTTTCCATTCTTTCCTAACGGTGCTGGAGCCAAAAGGGATCAAACTGAAGTATATTATTACGACAAAACAAACTTGTCTGTGCCTTGCTTTGTGTAGATAGATGGATGGGGTAGATTAGAAGGCTGTCCTGACCTTGACTTTCTGCTTCCATTGTTTTCCAGCATCTAAATTTTAAGTAGATGGATAAATGCTAACCACAGTGTATAGATGTGAGGCAGAAATATTTCAGGCATTTTTTTGCTTGGTCTTTTACATAAATGAGGTTTATTTTCTTTCATTACCTCTATCTCACTGTACTCCCACATGCAGTACTTTTTAACCCGTGGTTAATTTCAGTTAAAATGGATAAAGAACTAAGAAATTAAAGACAAAAATTTTGTCAAAAGAGATGGTCAAGAAGAGAAAAGTGGCTTTATTGCATAGTCCTTACCAGACAGCAGAGAAGCTACAGAAAAGACATCCATTCTGAAGCCACATAAGGTTTACACCTTATTAGACATCAGAGGATCCCATTCTAAAGCATGAAAGAATAGGAAATTCCCCCTTGCTTCTGCTTATGGAGCTAATCTGCTAAATTCTGTGTAAACCAGAAGTCACCGCTTTTCCATTTGGGGAACCTCACTGAACTTAAAAAAAGGGAGGCTGGTGATTTCCTTTAGTGCAGTGATAATTTGAATGTTTCTGCTTTGCTTTTTAAATTCATGTTTCCCTTGCTAGGAAGAATTATTGCTGTGTCACTGTATGACTTTTATATGGTCGTGTGTGAATTTGTTTGCCTGGAAACCCCAGTGAGAAGCAGTAAAAAGAGGTTTTGAAATTTAATTGTGTGGGCAACATGATCAAGAGCCCTGAAAAGAAGGGACCAACCCCTCTGGGACAGAGTGCTACCCAGGAGAGTCTCTTTCCTGCTCCTTAGAGTAAGAGCTTGCAAAATAATGCTTTTTCCATGTAGTAACCCATCACAGCATCTTACCGAATATAGCAGCGTGGTTTTGTCTGGTTTTTTGTTGTTGCTGTTGTAGGGTTTTTGTTGTTTGGGTATTTTTTGTTTGGGTTGTTTTTTTTGTTGTTGTTGTTTTTTTAATCTGAAGGCTATTTCTGTTTCTGTGTGGGGAAAAGTATCTTAAAGCACATAGGCTACAACTGCCTTAAAAGGCAGGCTTTTCAGGCAAATTTTATATGCCGAGTGTAGCTATACACACCTGATTATGAATTGTGAAAGGTATTCACGAGTTCTTATTTCCCCTTGGGGTAGAAGCTGGGAAAAGCAGCAAGGAGTGGCTGCTCGGAAAGCGAAGAGGAGAGGATGCCTGAGGGCTTTACATACCACCATCCCAAGATCTGCTTACGGCATCATGTTGGAATGGATTCTGCTTACCCCAATGCTTTGCTGCTGTGAAACTGCTTGATCTTCTGCACTACCACCTCTCTCTTTCACAATGGCTCTCAGCTGCCAGGTAAAACTTTTTAAAGCTGTTAGAACTAAAGCAAACCCAGACAAGTCTCACTTCCTGCGTTGTTTCAACCTGGGGAATATGTTACTGAAAGAACTAGTAGAGAATTGTTGAAAAGAATGGAAACAACCGTACAGTTTTGCACTTAAGAATGGTTTCCTGGCTTTTATGCACATATTTTTTGGAGAGGATTGAGAGAGCAGGGACATGACAGCCCTGCCTTCAGCTGCCCTGGTAATCGGTGCTCTGCCTCTGCATCTTGCTGAAGGATTCAGAAGAGGCTAATCCACCTCACGGGGAAGGTAAGTAACATGAAGCAGGGATGCTGGTGTGCCAAGAACATAGGCACTGTGGTAGCCAAATGTTTTTTCTCCTTTGTGTAAAATCAATAGTGTTGGTTTTGTATGCTGTTTTTCACCAATGTTTTCATGGAAAAAAAGAAACCTAAAAAAATCCTTGTCCCACCCCAGCCCTCCGTGAAATCTGTACCTGAGAAAGTTTGGTTGTAAGTAGAAACTCTTGAGATAAGAATCCCGCAGCACTACATCAGGGTAATTATATTTCATGTTTGATGAGTCCATTCTCTAGACCTCCACCTAGGTTACATCTTGCATGACGTAGTAGTTCATCCAGCTCAGGAGATGAAGTCCTGTGGCACACCATCGCCCTGCAGGAGAAAACAAGGACATGGGGCATATTCACTACTGCTGCCAAGGGCAGTGGTTTACCATTTCTGAATTATCTATGGAAAGTGCACAGTTTTTAAACAGAAAACTTTATTTTGTTTAAAACCATGGGGGAAAAAAGGGTTGCAGGAGTAGGTCAGGTCAGGCTGTGTTTAGTAAGAAGGGATGAAAGAAGGTGAGGCTCAGATGCCTTAGACATTGCTTGTGGCATATTCTCCCAAAACGAAGCTGATTCATATTTGGAAATGATTTGACTGCAGGCAGATAGTTTAGAACATAATGTATTATGCAGATTTCTACTTAATTGACTTGTCCAATTAGATCATTAGAATGCCTTAAGCTTTTTGTGGCTGGGTTTTATTTTGGAGCAGTTTTCAGAAAAACTCACCATTTTTTCCTTGCAGAAATCTTGTGTATTCTCTCTGCTCTGGGGTTTCTGGATGAGGATGACTAAGGTGTGTTTATGGGGCTGGGAGATACCAATGCAGAGAAGGCTGGGAACTGTTTGAAAGTGGTGTTAATCAAAGGTTGCAGGAGGTGGTGGCTTCACCGGAGACTTTCCTGCAACATATTAATTGAGCTGCATTTTTGTGGCTACTTAACTCTGACACCATGTTTTTGCAGGGACATTAAATTGCACCTTGTAGGAACTTTGGCAGCCTGCATTGCAAAGTCCCGCAGAAGCAGAGATACTTTTTGAGATTTGAATTTAGGGAAGGCACTAATTATAAACATTTTGGGCTGATTTTCTGAAAGAGTATTTCAGCCTTGTATGTTCCTCCCCACCTGCAGTTCTTCGACTCTGACTTTGTACAATTATCAAATGAATGCTGTAATGAGAGGATGGTACCCAGCCAGACGATAGTTGTCCTTGTTGCATAATGCAGAGAGCTTTGGCCAGAGGAGTTTTTAGCAATAGTGAGGAAGGGCGGGGTAGAGAGGACACACTCTGTAATTGAGGATCAAAGCTAATTGTTTCTGCCTCTCAATCCGTATAGGAGGTGTTCAGCTGCAAAAGGCAGAAGTGTTAGGAAGCATCTCTCACCTGGACATTTTGTCATCAGGGAGAAGTGAAGAGGTAAGTTTTACTTTTTACAAAATCAGTTTGTTGAAAGAAAAGTAGCTTGGCAATACATTTAATGATAAAGGTCTTAAGCATAACCTAGGTTTAGTAAAAACTGCAGGTACAGTTTAGTACAGAAATGTGATGGATATAGTAAGGATGTTGCTAAAAGAAGTTACTAATAATTCTTAACTATAGAAGCATTATCTAGTGTATCTCACCTGTCAGGCAGAAGAGAGGTGGGGAAGCTACGGAAGTAAAATGAGGCAAAATGTTTCTAAAAACCTTAGGAAGTGGCTTTTATTGGGACAAAATCCCACTCTATATAGAACTATGAAGTTGTATTTAATTTCTGTAGAGTGAGGTTTTTTTCCACAGATCTTGACAGCACCAGAAGTTCTTAATTTTGCAATTAAAAAGAGAGGAATCACAGTTTTTGTTTTGTCTCATCTTATTTACCAAATGACAGGAATAACTAGTAAGTGAAATAGTCCTGTTTTCTCTTTATCTCTCCAGTTCTGTATTCTGGTAACTATATAACTCAATAATTATTAGCGTTAGTGTGAACACAAAGCTTTAAAATAAATGTGTATGTTTTCATTCTGGCAATAGATCAATTCAATCTCTGTTGCTGAAGAAGCTGGGTAATCTTTATATAGTTTCCTTTCATTGTATTTTTGTACGTGTGGTATTCTGTGTAGTCCCAGTTTGCATTCCAGCAGCAACTGAAGCATAAGATGTAAAAATTCAGTCTGGGTAGCAGAAGTCAGACTTGTAGCCAAGATCCATGTAAAAATCCATGAGTGGTTAAGGAGAGAATGTATCAAGTGCTTTCTGAATTAGGCCATTTCAACAGAATCTTAAAAAATCCAGAACAAGGCAAAGCTATGAAAATAGAGTTTGGCTGGGAGAGAAGAATTGCAACAATTATTGGGTAACCCATTTCTGGAAAAAAGATATCATGGAGCGTCCTTGGTAAATAATGGTGCCCAGTACTGAGGAGTCCAAACTGGACTGTGATGTTCAGAACTCAAGGTAGAAAAGGAAAAAAGAATACATATGAAGTCTTTTGTTCCACGGATTAAAAGAATGACTTTTTAAAACCTGCCACTATCTGATCGTGTTTTATGCCTGAAAATGTATTTGCAGTCTTGGAATTTTAGATCTTTTGTGGTTTTAAAACATCCTTTACTAGAAATGGTCAGTATGAGCAAACTGAGTAGCATGGAGTTACTACCCATATGATTTTTTATATGTTTTTTTGCCTTTTTTTTTGAGTAAGGCTTCTGTTTCTACTAATTATCCTTTATTGTAACAGGGAAGGCTATCAGAAGTGGCACAAAGTTGAAGATGGATATTAAGAGCATGAAGAACTATCTGTATTGGCTGTACTGTCAGTTTGAACTAATCACCTGCAGCTACCTCATGGAGCCCTGGGAAAAACTCCTCTTCTACACTTTCAACGTTACGATGTTGGTTATGGTATTATACACCACCTACATCTTTGTCCCTGTCCACATTAGCACGGCTTTCCAATTCTTCTTGCACTTATTTGGAAACCAACATGAAAAAACTGTTTCTGTCGTGAAGTAACATTGGCAACCTGACACTGACTTTTGGATCAAAGAAGTGTTTTCCTTAGCACTCCAGTTTTGTTTAGAAACAGGTTCAGGGTCTGTGCAAACATTGTTTTATTCTGCAGTATCTCTTAACGTTCTTCTGTATTCGGGGACTCTCTAATAGCAAATTATTTTGCCAAAGCAATTTCAATCACTCCTTGTTTTTATCATTTGACTGATTCTTAAGGCGCTTTCAATTTTAAAGACAGGCTGGAGTTACGAGGCTGGGTTTGGTACAGAAACAACTGTGCTGCATATTTTGTTATTCCAGGGAGAGCTGCTTGGAATATCGAGAGTTTCCACCTTGAGATATTGTATGGCTTACGTTTGTTCTTGTCTGCCATAGCTTTGTTGACAGGAGAAATGTGTACACAAAAGGTTTTGCACAATACTATACAACTATAAGCTGCTTCTCTAAGCTTGGTATGTATGTATTTATAGAAAGGATTTTTATTTATTTAGTTTCCTCAGTTATTTAATGCAATTAAGTACTTGACTCGTTCATCATCACTATGCAAATAATGCCTTTGATTTATTAAAATGTTATTAAAAATGTGTGGATTTACTTCCACAAAAATTTATAATAAAATTCTCATTTTCTTGGAATTTAAAAAATAAAGGTTTTCTTTTTTTTTTCTACTTTTAGAAGACTGGTAAAACATGCATATCCATATACAGAACATGAAACTACATAGACAGTTGTGGCCAGGGATGAAGTACCAATACAGCAACCAGAATCCCTGCTCTGTGTCATCCCAGGAGGAGAACGGAGCAGTAGGTGGGTGCACACAGAGTAACATAAATGCAACTTTGCTCCCACCCACGCTGAAGTGAGTTTTCTTACATCCTGCCAGCATAGAAATGCTCCTAGAATGTCCTCTCCTTCCAGAGAACAGGATGTTATTAGTAAGTGGCACTCAAATGACTTATGAAATGAGATTTGGCCATAGAGCGTGATAAAACAAAGTGAAGACGCTAATTATGTCATTTGTCATCTCAACATGCGATTCAGTTACTTTCCCAGTTTATAATTAGGGGAAAATAAGACAGGACATAAAAATAGTTTACTTGGGAAAATAAGGACAGCTGAGTTTAAATTTAAAACTCTTTTGACAGTACCCAAGTAATCTCCAAGTCCGTAAGAAAAATCTTCTATTTACTGCTTTCAGATTACAATCCAATTGTATGTTTTGTTAAAGTAATATAATGGCTGAAGTAGTAAATATTGGACAGCTGCTCCTAGGAGCTTTCATGCTCAGGATGTGTATTGCATTTACCGATCTTTAGGAACGGAAGAGAGAAACATGGTATTTTAGTTATGTCAATTATTAAGCTGTTTATGAAGCTAATAATTTTGTTTCCAAACTGGCAGCCTATAGCACAGAGAAATAAAGGCAGTATTTGGCACTGTACGTGCACACTCTGCAGTAGAAAGCTCGGTGGATAAGCAGGCCACCATAGCTATGGTTACACTAAATCACAGTACAAGACTTCCCACGTACAGCCCAAGTATTTGTCGACATTAAGGAACCCAACACCTGCCTGTGGAAGGAGGAAGTCTTACCCTGGGTGTGTTTTTGTTTACAGCCACCCTTTCCCTGTCCTTCCAGTGCAAACCCACTGGCTGTTTGTTGTGGTTGCCTGAACTGCCAGGTGCCTCTTTGGCAACAGCCGGAGTAGGATGGTGTCTGTTGAGCTCTTTGCATGCGGCTGTCCTTCTGCAGGGACGGCTCCTGCCTGGCTGCTGGTCACAGTTGCAGCTCTTCCTGCCATTTCCCAGCAGGAACAACCTCAGCTCAGCTGTGTGAATCAGAGGGAGCTGGGAAAGCACCAAAAAGTACAAAAAAAGAAGAAAGGGCCAAGCAGCAGCTGAAAAAACCCCAACTTCTTGATTAATTTTACTCATAACAACCTTTTCCCTGCATGCCACCGAGGTGCTCATCTACAGGATTTAAAATATTACATGCAAACTCCACCTTGCAACTTCAGTTTCAAAACACTTACCTGCTTGGGCAGGTTCCCTGTTGGAAGCTGTGCTCTGACCAGCACCCCGAAGGGCTGAACTGATAGAATAAGGCCACGGCTCCAGATTTGCTAATGTCAGGCTTGTGCACGCTCCATCTGGCAAGGTGAATTTGATCCAGGTCACCAGTATAATTTGGTGTCTATCAAATTAGTCGTGCACTTTGATAGAGCGTTTATCCCAGCTGTGAGAACAGATGCTATCTGACGTGGAATACGGACCGCTGTAACCGCCTGCTTCAACTTTTTTCAAGTTGTTTTTTTTTTTTTTTTTTTTTTTCCCACAAGCAGAGTTTGTACTGGCTCTGAGTGGCCACAACGTTTGCTTTTTTAAAACCTGGTGATGAGCGTTGCAAGTCGAGGTTTACTATTGTATGGCTGAAGCAGGAAGTGTTTCAAGAGGAATAGGAAAAGGAATATTCCCCGCGATTCCTGCCTGCACGCTCTTCTCTGAGGACACCTGCACCACGCTCAGTTCCCTGTGAGTTCCCAGTAGCTTTTCCATCCCACTTTGCCTCAGTTTCTTCCACAACCAAGAACAAGCAAAGTTTTCCTGACAAACTCACATGCACAGGCCAGTCACCTGCAGTGAGTGTTCACACGGAGACGCTCATGCAGACAAGAGTCTATGTGAGTCAGAGGTTGTTTATTAGGCACCGGGGTGGCTGCTTGGTCTCTTAAACCTTGTCAGAATATCTGTTTGCTTAACTAGAGATAGCAAATCCTTAGTGCCAATGCCTGCCCCACGAGGGCTGCTAATGCCACACGCCTGTTTTCCACGGGCCACGTGGGTGTGTGTGCATGGGAAAGGAGGTGGCTGGTTGCAGTTGCTGTTTGCAGGGGTTTATTATCAATCAGATGAGTGGACGCGTCCATCAGTTACTTACAGGGTGTTATGAGCAATTGTGATGCAAGAAGTGCTTGTTGCTCTCTCCTAGGCCCGTTGACCACAGTGTAGGTGCAGTATGGGCTGCTTAGTGACTTCCTGTCAATAAAGGAATTAATTTTACTACTTGTAAATGTGGAGTTAACCGTGCAGTCTTGATGTGACAAGGTTAGTTTCTGACATAAACCCAATCTGGTTCTCTAACATCATGTCCCCTCCCCGCTTTTGCAAATAGATCTGACCTCCCGGTCTCTGTGTTTATAGCGGGGGAGTTTACTGTTACTATACATTAAAAAGGAAGGTGAGGGTGATACGGAGCACCATTCAGATCACTGCTTTATGGACTTTTTATTTAAAAGGAATATCATATTTAAATTGGACAACTTACCAACACTGGTTCAGCAAGGGTTGAAACTAAACAACAAAATAATAAACCTCTGCTACAATACAACTGCTCATGTGCTCCCTATAAACTGTTTGACCTTTACAGCTGTAATACATGAGGGTAGATTCACACCATCCTCATTATGAAGGTTTATTATTGTAGGACTTTTACAGCTTATCTCTCATTCAACTACAATCTGTATTTTATCCATCCAAATAGTTTAAACTTCCTAAAGGCAATGAAGATGATTTTGTTCACATAGAACTATACCCCCACTGCTCCTGATTACTTCTGGCGGTTTTTAGAGGTTTACAGCAAGTTCATGCTCCTTGTTGTTACTTTTATTGTTTTGTTACTATGACATGTGCATTTTGTCTGTGCTACTATTTACATCTCTGCGTAAGCTGAGTTCTTATCTTAGGTAGTCGTTATCTGACTTGAAAATCCTGTTTCTAAGATGAACTTGGCAGCACTTAATAGCCTCTGCATCCCACAGAACAGACTCCTTTTCATCTTGCATGCATTTGTTTAGAACAACATTGAGTTTACAGCAGATCTGTTGCCTTTTACAAAGCTGACCTTAAATTACTCGGTTCTGCTTGGCTGAAACTTTCTGCCTAACTTTCCTACTCAGCTGAAACTACTTCATGCAAGAGGTTAGTTATAGTCTTCTTTGTTAAAGAAAATTGCTTCTTCATATATTGGTGATGTTTTCAGTATACAATGTTAGTACTGCATAGAAAAGGATTTACATATAAGTTTTTCTGGATATTTTTCAGAGGGACAAAGGGAAGAATTTGAAAGTGTGAATGTTGTCCTGGTAATGCTTCCCTGAGGGGGCCAGGGCTCTGCCTATGCTCCTCTCTGCGGTGTCAGTAGCTTCTTGCTCACCTTGCCGCCCTTCACATCTCCCCTTCCCAACTGCCCTGTCCAGGGAACTGGAGTGAGAGCGCAGCTGGGGGCATGGACAGGGTCCTCATGTATCCTACAACTGCCCAGTTGGCAGCCAGAGCATCATCCCAGGCTGCTGGTGGGTCCTGGCTCTTCCCCCAGCTCTAGCATGGAGGAGCATGCGCTTGACTAGGGGTAAATGGAACCTTTTTGGTGGTTCCCACTGCAGGTTGCCTGTGGAGGCTCCAGAGTGTCACCCAGCAAATTGAAACACGGTGCCGAGAAGCACCTGCATTTTTTTAGGAAGCTGGTTAAGTCCAGTACCCTTCCCACAGTGTGTCCATGCCCTGTAACAACCTTTTCTATTTGCAAGTCTTATCTGAAGGTAACCTATCTGCTTTCAAATATACATTAGCATGGCTTATTTATCTGCACCGTGAGGTCATGCATTAAAAGCCAGTCTAACACTTGAACTTGACCTTTGAATATTTTTAAAAGTCATATTATAAACCTACATTAAAATAACTTGATTTCAAGACTATATAACCCTGCACGTATCTTGCATCCTGTCGTAGTGCAGGGAGTTGTATATGAGCTCAACCGCATCAGGTATTACTGACCCATCGTTTGGGTACATGATACAGCACCATGAGTTTCTTATTGTACCCATCAGTGACACCTGTAGCAGCTTCATGTCTTTATTATGGGAAGGGCTATTAAAAAGTCAGATCAAACTTAGAGAAAACCTGGAGTAGCTATGAATACACAAACTTTAACAAAGCATTTTAGCTCAGGCTGACCTCGTTACAGGGAGGAAGGCCGAAGCATCAGGAATCCTTCCAAGAGACTGCAGGAAGCTGAAGATCACAGGCTTTGGGAAAGAGCAAATTCAGGCAACGGAACAGCAGTAACCAAGTGAGCTACATATGGAGTTCAGAGGCTGACAAGGTTAAACAACAGCTACCTCAACATTGTCACAATCTGGACTGAAGAGATCAGACATCCTTATGTTGGATCTGGGTCTCGGGCAACACCAGCCAACCACTGGACCAGAGCATTTGGCACACAGGTATGGGAATGGGCACTGAAACCCAGAGCTGCTGGAGGGCTGAGGAACAGTTGCCCCCAAAAGCCAGCTGGAAGGGTGACCCGAGTGTGATTGCTCTCATCAGTGCTTGTATGAGCACTTCCACCAGACTGGCTCCAGCATTGCCTCTCTCAGCGTGCCAACATCCGCAAATCCTCCGCTTTGGGACTGACTGTGTGTGTGCTGCATCGGGAAGCTGCACACCCACCTCTGGCCAAGGCTTCCATCAGGGAAGCTCACATCTAGCCAGCACAGCATGGAGCACCTGAACACCCCCTTCCTTAGGGGATTCAGGGCTCCTAAAGGACCTACTTCTGCATTATTTTCAATATGAACATTGGCCTTTAAAGGAAAAATCTAAAACAAACTTAGGGCTTCAAATGACTGTGAAGGCTTTCTCTTCTGCTGCATTCTTACTGTCTTAAATATGTCAAGATTTCACACATTAGCATGAATTCATTTCAGCAGAGGTAGGGATTAAAAATTGCAGTCCTTTATATCTCAGATCCGCCCTACAAAAAGGTATGAATTAACGAAGACTGACATTAATAACAGAAGCATTAAGCATGACCGTTACAGCCCATGCAGCATGAAGTCTTGTCATGCTAAAGTGGTACAACAAACAACCTGCCAAATATTTTATAGCTTAAATGGTTTCCTTCTATTTTACAGAAGTTGTCACTGAGCACAGATTATTTTAAAATAGTCTTTCTAGCCCTTGGCACATCAGAAATTTTCTTAGCTGGTATGAAAAGGTACATTAGCTGTGGATTTCGGTCATACAGAATTGTTTCATTTTATGAAGCTGAATATTCAAATTAAACAAAGGCACTTCTATTTCTTGATGATTATGTTTTATTTTTCATCACGGAACTGAGACCCTGACAAGTTTTAAACTCCATCTCCTTTTTCCTACATGGCTTAAGCAGGTTCCCAGCCTAGGCTTACGATGAAGTACCGAAAACAACAGTAAATTCTGAAGGCAGCAATATTCTTGGCTACGTGATTATGTTCTGGAACGATGAGTACAGCAAACACTGCCAAAACCCTTCTGAAACCCAACAGACGAGTCTCACCCCTATGTTTAACTATTCTGGGAGAATGCAGCTAATGTAAGTGGCCCTGGCAAAGTGTAAAGCAGGGAACAAATCTGCCAGCAGAAGGAGCACTTTGCCGGGGATAAGTCCTTTAACATCAAGATCAAAACAGCTGTTTTCTTATTTCTCCTTCAGTTGGTGTTACGTTATTTTAATCTTAAATGAAAATATTAGGAACTACATCAGCATAAACAATTTCTTGAAGAGTTTATAGCCATCTTTCCTTTAGAGTAGCTGACCAGACTGCTTTTGGGGCCATAACATGAAGGAATAGTGACATCAGGTGGCCTATCACATTAATCACAAGCACATCTCAATTTTTCTATGACAGAATGGACAAATGCCTGCCACCATGGATGCCTCCTGCCCAAAGTGAGACCTGTTGACTTGTGCAACATAACATCCTCCATCATTTTCAGTGAGCAAAAAGCTTTTAGACACGTATTATAAAGGCCTGGTCAGCTTCTCCCATAACAAATGAAAACAAATGAATATGTTTTTTTAAAATAAAACTTTTAATTTCAAAAAAATGGTCTAGAACCACACTAATACACCAAGTGCTGACAGGACCTACTGCACATGCTGCTTGCTAAGGCAGCTGAACCCCCAAAAAGAAGAGATTTGCCATTAAGCAAAATGGAAATTCAGCATTAAATCCCCACAAAGTTCAGCTCTAGTCTTCCATTTTCTCTCTTTTCTTTCCCTTAATAATTCACTAGGGGCTAAAAAAAAAGTGAAACTTCCTTAGTTTAAGCAATTTCTTCCCACCATTCCTAGCCGGGAAAGCCACAGTGCCAGGGCTGAAAGGCTGTATGAAGCCTTCTTTGGTCTCTCTCTGTAAAAGCCCTGCTTCTGAAGAAACAAAACGTTGGCTGTTTTGAAAGACAAAACTTCTCTTCTCCACTGAAACAGAAACTCATCAGCTGCCTCTGCTTTTTTGTTTGTTTGTTTTGTTTTTAAAAACTTTAGCAAGTTTTCTTTCCTTTCAGTCTTACTCCTGGTTTACTACGTGTGGCCAACACACGTCATATTTAACCATGACGTAACTACTTCAGTTAACCCTTCTACACTGTGTTACTATTCATAAATACTGCTACTGCCTGGTACTCACAATCACACGTGCTCTGTGCCAAATCCAGTACACACGCAGGTGTATGTAGTCACATCCCAAAAGCAACCCCTCTCCTTCCCCACAAATCTCGTGGGATCTTATGCTTCCACTCTTCGGATTCAAAACGTATCAATATCTGGGTGCCAATCAATCATTAAGCAGTTACGACTTAAAATCCTGAAGCAACTTCTGAATGTATAAGAGGAGAGGAGCTTTTAAGCTGTGAAGCAGCTTCAGGAAGAGATGCAGGGTTAAGCGGTAGCCTTTTATCTACTGTGTATTAAATACCTTTTGTCAAATTACTTACCCGGTGTCGGGTGTAAGTAAGACCTTGGCAAACATTTCGGCTGCTGGTACACCAGCTAAGCCTCTTCTGGCTCCCAACTCTTTAAATGTTAGAGGGACACTGTAAACTCCAGAACTTTAAAATTAGAACTAACTTTGGTTTCCAGCACACAGAGCTTACCCGCTCATGGGAGAGCTGTTACCATGTGTTACCAGCCAGCAAAGGCATGAAAAGCCAAGCAATATACTTAGATTTACGAGTTGCTTGCCCGGCATCCGTAGCATGAGGTCTTTCCAGGCAAAACTCTTGCTGAAAGATGGTTGAAACCCAATACAGACTGGCAACAGACCCTGGAGGCGGCAGGAAGAAGAGGGACCTCTCCAGTAACAAACAGGATGACAGATGAGACAGCCATACATCTGAAATTCCTGAGACACTCTGAAGGAAAACACTAGAGAGGAAGATAAAGGATTGATAAAAAGCACATTTTTTAAACAAGATTTTATTTCTCCCCCCTTCACCTGCCAACACCAGGAAGTTTATTACCAAACTGTGTAAGACAAAGGCTGAGCATTTTTACTTCTGTCAGAAAAATCGCAACCCAAAACACGTCTCACGCAGACACAGACACATTCACTGGCTACAGGTTGCAAATTACAGTTCATTGATTTCCACAGATTTGGCCCAATGGTCACTAGAAATGAGTTTATCTACATCTCCCTAGGACTACTGGCAGGTGTAGCTACTGTAAAATATGTCTAATAAAACATTTTATAGTAGCAATAATTCAGGTTAGCTATGCAGCTGCATTCACATGAATACTTCTAAGCATGGTTTTATGCCTTCCTTATGCTGAACTGAATTACTGTCATGAGATAAATTCTATCTTTAGTTCTCAGCAGCTTTACACATTTTTCTTAACTGGTCTTCTAGGCAGTGAAAAAAATACGACAGAGCTCCTGAGAGCGGAAGCATTTTGTGACACAACTACACAGCTAAGCCACTAACGCCAACAGACGGCTTTGAGCTCCGCTACATCAAAAGTACTTTTCCAAATTCCCAGTTTCCCCCCTTCTTTACAAATGGATGGCTACAGGAGTGTGAGAGAATTAAAAAAACAAGTGTAACTGGTAACTAAACCCAGCTCCACCCTTTACAGTCAAAAAGATCTTTGCCTTCTATGGCATCTGGGCTGAGACAGGAAGCCTGAAATCCAGTGCTCAGAGCTGTTTGGAAACACTTAGTCAAAAGATTACATTTAAACTGAAGAATAAGGGAAAAAAAACAACTTCCCCTCACCTGGCAGTGGCCTTAATGCTGCCAATTCCTTGGTAATTTGTTTGATGCTTTGGAAAGCTGTGAAGTATGGTGAAATACAGAAAGGTGCTCCTGACACCTCCTCAGCTGGTACTACAGAGAAATAGTGGATTTTCAGCCCTGTTATGTCTCTTACCAGCACACAAGTGGCGATGAACTACACGAACCATTCTCATTGGAGCTACACAGATCTTCGATAATCATTAACACCCTGTTAGATGATTTCTACACATCTCTCTTTTTCCAACTTTACATTATTATTATTTCCCTCCTATACATACACCATTTATTTTGAACACTTTTCCCTGAAGTTAAAAAAAAAAAAATGTATATGCACATAACCTCTTAGTAAAATTTCTGTTGCACCACCTTTGTGCAGTAAAGTGAATTAAATGCAGATGAATACAAGTATGTAACATCCTCCTACCCCACTTCTGATCTCTTTGGGCTTGCAGTGGAGAGAAGTCTGATTTTAAAGTTAACTAAATAACGATGGACCAAAAAGAGATCTCTATAGTTTTTTAATAGTTCATAGCTGGTATATTAATTACACATTATACATATTGCTTTTAATCCACTGATACAGGCAAGAAATACAGTAGAATGCAATATATATTACACTTAACAGAAGTTTCCAATCTTTCTGACCATGGGCTACATCTTCAATGAATTTACAGGGAAAATTTTGTGTACTCAGGTCTACTTGGAGTTCCCTTACCAAAGGGAAATACTGCCATATGGAATAATCTAGCAGTATCACAGAAGGCTTCAAACCATTGTACCCAAAAGATTAAGACAGGAAAAATCCTTCCTGTGTGAAGAAATAAAAGCAATAAACAGTAGGTAGGTACTCTACCTACACATCTAGCAAACTAGAATAAATTCTCTCCTTCTGATCAGGTGCCTTCAGCACAGGACAATGATCTTCCCTCTCTATAACCCTGCCATTGGCCAGCCAGGGCCTTTACACTGCAGAAGCTGCAAGGAGAGAGCACTCAGGGAAGGGAGAAACTTGTGGAATTCATACTACAACGCCTGCACCAGAAATTTAACTTTAATTCATGATTCTCTAGAAGATTGCATACAAAATATGAATTCAGGATCATTATTTAAGGGGTACAGTAGTAGTTACCACATTACTTCTCATGTTCATGTCATCAGTTTGTAATGTTTACTAATATTTTGGGTACTTTTTCCTCACCAGGGGAGTATTTATTGCACTGATGACTGCACTATTCTTATTCTGTCATCATATTTGCTCCCTCCCCACCAGTGGCATCCTGGGAAATATGGAGATCCTCTAACATTTCAGCCAGACTGATTCGTGGAGGGCCATCGTCATCTGTGTCACTCTCCACTGGAACATCCGCATCTAAAAATGCAACAGAAAAAAACCCAACAAACAGCTAAGCACAGAAAACATACCTCAAACCCCTTGAACAACCCCACGAAAGGAAAGGGGAAAAAAAACAGAAAACCCAAACCAAACAAATTCCTCCTAAAAACCCACTATCCCATTGCAATTGCCCTCACGGAAGATGCTGAATTATGTATCAAATCCTTCACCCAGCAGAGGCTTTAGGGGCAGGAGAAAACATGATTCTCTCTCACACATTAAAGGCAGTAAACAAAACCCATCAACACCCAGTAAGTGGATGTGAAATACACTGAATGCCTTTCTCTAGGCAAAATGTAGTTCAAAGAAGCCAAATACAGCACTATTATTTCACTCAAATAGTAAAGATTTAATTCCATACAATCGAATCATTAAAAAGGCCTTACTTCTGTAAATGTTGACATTCTTCCTTATGGCTTCATCTTCCTCTAGATCTTCAAGGAAGTCCTGATATTGTCTGTAAAAGAAGTTTAATGTATTTAACTCAGTTTTTCTTTGGATTTATGCCAATTTATAAACCAAAATGAAAATCAAAGAAACAAAGCCTCAAGGAAAGACTGCCACCTGCAGTCCTTCAAAGGTCTTTTCTGATAACATCACAACACATCCAAATCATTCTTTCTGCTTTTGTAAATTATTAGTTCTGTATTTCTGTTCTGTTCCTATCAGACTCCAAATAATTTAATTTGCCTCTCCTCATTTCACTCCAATTGCCTTACTTTTTCTACTCAATCGTTATTGTTATTTAGAATTTGCTGCTGCAGCATCAGCTTTGTCACTGACCAAGCCAGTGACACGCACGCTTTCACAGAAGAGTCCCTTTAGCTACAGACACCAACTGCAAACTATAGACACAACACTCCCGATATTACTTGCTTGTCTCATGATTTAAGCTTTTCTTGGAAAAAAAAAACCTATAAACCCCAGTTTTTATGTTTTGCAACAGTAAATCTGACAAATCTGCAGTGTTATCTTTAAAATGTTGGGGTTTAGCCTGTTTCAACATCCCCCTGGACCCACTGTCCTCAGTACCTGTGTTTCCTGCAAACTCAGCAGTCAAGATGGGATAAGCAATTCCTGCACTGGGGAAGTGGGAAAAATGCAGAGAGATACTGCTCTTCTGGGAACACCGGTATCAACCTGGCCTACGAGCCAGCAGCGTGCTCAAACGGAACTGGCAGCATTTCCTTGCGCGCCCCAAACAGTCAGTTCATCGGCTTGGGCTTCACACTGGGTTTATCCTCAGCAGAAAAATGTTATTTCTAGACCTGGCACAGGAGCCAAGGTAGGAAGGACCAAAAAGCTTCATGGCAGATACTGAACCTTTCATCGTCTGTATCCGCGCCTTCTCTGTCCCTCTCTAGCTCTTTCAGCTTCCAGTTCCTGCGACGCTGGCGTTTGGTACGGTCATAGCTCTTCTTTATTAATATCTACAGTGAAACACAGCAAGGATTTACACATACACACCTTCAATACTACTGATGACACTCTTTGAAATCCAAAACAACGCCCAAGTCTGGACTGGGGCAACTGGAAAACTGGCAGAACAAATGGGAGAGTCAATCCAGCACTCAGGAGTTTTATATAGAATTGATCTAGCATTTGTCAATTCAAACATTTCCAAGCACTTGGTGTTATGACCTGAAGAGGTTTATGCACACTGCACTTGTAATACAGTTTTCACCACACACTGCACGGCAATTTGAACAAAAACCAACAAAGAGTAAGGCAAGTTAAAGTAAATGTATTATTTAACCACCACTCAAAAATTACAAGTAGCAAAAAAATAACTCTCCAAATCAGAAGCTATTCACATTTCAATATTCATGACCTCTCTTCCTTTAGGCACTATGGAACTAATGAGAACTCATGATAAAATCATACTCCCTAATACCCCTGGGTAATGCAAAGAACTTTGTACAGAGAAAGAAAATGGTCTTACCACATCAGGAATATGGTGTGGATTCATCTTATTGGCAAACTCGTCATTTAAGTTGCAGTTTGCCAAGTCGAATCTAAAAATGAAAACAGGAATTATATCCTACCTTTTTATGTAAGTCTACAAAATTTAACTCAATGTATCATATGCTTGTATTAAAGAGCAGCATAGTCTAAGTTACAGCTCCTAAGAATATTATTCTAAATGAAGCAGAGAGCAAATAAAAAAAATCCACATCAACACTCAGCTGTCGTAGCTATGAATAATTCTCAGAAGCTGCTGTTCCCAAATTCTGTTCAGTAGCACTCCCCAGCCTCCTGAATCCAAACTGCAATATCCACCGAGCTTCTGATGCACTCACAACAGCTCCAAATGCATTCATGTTTAACTCTGTTTGGGAATCACCTAATTTGCCTAATCTTATAAAAACGTCACATTTGTCATTTCTGTATATGATACTCTCAATCAAACAAAAAGATCTTGCCTGGTATTTTAAAAAGTCCTCTCATCTATTTGTGTCTGAACTCTTCCCTTTCTGCCCAGAGGTCACAGAATCTCAGGGATTGGAAGGGACCCTGAAAGATCATCCAGTCCAATCCCCCTGCCAGAGCAGGAACACCCAGAGCAGGTCACACAGGAACGTGTCCAGATGGGTTTTGAATGTCTCCAGAGAAGGAGACTCCACAACCTCTCTGGGCAGCCCCTTCCAGTGTTCCCTCACTGTGAAGAAGGCTTCCCTCATATTTAAGTGGAACCTCCTACGTTCCAGCTTGCACCCACTGCCCCTTGTCCTACCATTAGCTGTCACTGAGAAGAGCCTGGCTCCATCCTCCTGACACTCACCCTTTATGTATTTATAAACATTAATGAGGTGGTTAATGTCAATCTCCTCAGTCTCCTCAATGCTAAAGAGACCCAGCTCCTTCAGCATTTCCTCATATGGGAGATGCTCCACTCCCTTCATCATCTTTGTGGCTCTGCCCTGGACTCTCTCCACCAGTTCCCTGTCCTTGAACTGAGGTGCCCAGAACTGGACACAATATTCCAGATGGGGTCTCAGCAGGGCAGAGTAGCGGGGAAGGAGAACCTCTCCGGACCTACTGACCACCCCTCTTCTAATACACCCCAGGACACCATTGGCCTTCTTGGCCATAAGTGCACAGTGCTGGCTCATGGTCATCCTGCTGTCCACCAGGACCCCCAGGTCCCTCTCCCCTACGCTGCTCTCCAAATGTACTTTCCTGATGATACACAAGCCCGGAAAGAATCCAGGGATTAAATACTCATTTAATAAAAAACCAAGAAACAGAACAGACCCCAAGACAAGGTCGCCGGGATTCAGAATGTGCCCCAAGTGAGTACAGCAGAAATACTGATGATTTGTATTCAGCTCCGAGGTCTTCTGTACCCAGGCTTCAGCCAGCGTGTGCTTGAGGAATGAAAAATAGAACACTCATAATCCAATGCAGCTGAACTTGCTGTGCTATTAGAACACCTGCACTGCTATATCACTGGTTTAAATGACATTTGTAATTTAACTTGTATTTACTACATGAAGCATCCCGTGTATTGCTTGCTACTGCATCACTTCTTATCTTTATAAGAGTAAGGAAATAGACATAGCAACAACTTTTCACAAGAATTCCACCAAGGCTGTTTCTGTAACTAGACAGGGTATTTTTAGTGTTGCCGTTTTTTTTCCCCAGAACTTTCAACCACATACAGCTTTTGATTGAAATGAGAATGTTTGGTACTGATTCATTAATTCTGATTAAAAAGAAAAGCTTCTGTATTTCATCAAAAACAATTGAATTGAAGATTTGCAAAGCCAATATAAAGTAACTTCAGTAACGACAGTAACAAGTAGAGTTTAAAGTCTTCAACAGAAGAGAATTTCTGAAAGTGGGATTCAGTAACACCTGTGCAATTTCCAAACCAAACCACTCTCCACACCTTCCTGAGAAGAGTTTCTCCCAGTGCCAAGACACAGGAGAGCACACAGCTGACTTTGCCAGGTAAAATGATTCAAAACAGAAATTCATCTGAGCAGGGGAAGGAGGGGAGAGGAAGGCCCAAAACATTGAATGCACACAGAGAACTCTTACCTTGTTTGATCTTGCCCCTGCACCTGCACCTTTTTTCTTCTCTTGAACCCTATTGATATCCATAATGATAAATTCCTCTAGTTGTTTGGGGTGGAACAAGCTGTTGAAAGGGTGGCGCCAGTAGGTATTTCCATCAATTTCAGCAACTGCAAAAAAGCCCCACCAGCACGGACAATCATAAGGGACAGAATTTCTTGCCAAGAAATTAAAAGGAAAAGGAGGCATTGGCCAAAACTGAGCCAACTGCCAAATGCATTTTGTTCAAGTTTGTAATTTAACACAAGTATTTAGCATTGCAAACTTGTGCTACAAGAGCAGTTGATCTGTGATGGCCAAGTGACATATCACATGTCTAAAAGCACAGACCTTATCATTCACAAGAATCATTCTCCTGGATGTATCCTTATTAGTGCTATTTTGACAGTGGATATTACCAGCAAATACCAATCAAAGTACAGTGCTTCTGATACCAAAGTGGGTAGAATCATAATCCAGAGAACTAGATGCCATCTGATTTTAGAGGAATATACCTGAAAATTTAAGTGCTCAGCAGAGACCTAAAACATCCATGAATGCCACTGAGCCTGCACATTTTGCCTAGGATACTACAGAAATCAAGCATAGAGAACTATGTCTTAGTTTGCAATTAAATTCTACATCAGTGACTGTACAGATTAAAACCAGAAATAACTGTGCCAGATGAAAAAATCAGATACTGCCACAGTGCAGAAAAGAACCTGTAACTTACTCTGCAGGGTGCTGGGATCGATGAGGTGGATGGTACTTGTTACTCGAATGCACACACAGATCTGGCTCATGTTACCGAGACTCTGCGCCAGTTTTGGTGACAGACATACAACATTGTCCTGCATATAAATGGAAAATCATTTACACTCATACTACCTTAATTTTTAACCAAGTCTTTAGAGAAATCTGAAATAGATTTTTAAGCTTTGTATTTTCAGTTCTCCACCCAGTAAATTCCTCAAAATAGCTGCATATCTTTCATTGCTTTGTGGGGAGCAGATCCCTCCCCATGCCCCCGAAATACCCAATCAATCAGGCCTCCATCACCAAACCCAAACTCCACCCACTTCACACAATACCCTGATGATGAAATAGAGAGAAGCTACCTTGCATATTGGAACAATTTCCACAGAGAAAGTGCTTTTGTAATTGTAGACATTACTATGAATATCATGCGAGATCAAACGTTGGGATGATTTCGATCTATGAAACATAAAAATAAGAGGCTTCAGGCAGCAAGAAGAACATTACTTGAAACAGGAGATAATGGAATGAAAGCATACAGCTATGTATTACATATCCAAAAATTAAGGCAATAAAACAAATGCATGGGTGTTAGTTTTACAATGGCCAAGTGGAAAACATGGGACTTCTGTAGAATGGATTTTGTCTGTTTTAACTAGAATATAGCTTCTTTACACTTTCACTTACAAAATTCTTTAAAAGTGAAGGATAAAAGACACTTCCCAAAAGCTTTTGAGTATTCAAGGCAACAAATGTAAATTCTATACCTCGATGGAACTGTACACTGAAGAAAGTCAACCATCTTCTGGGCCTGTTGCTTTGAAGAGTAATAAAAATCCAGACCATCTTAAAGAAAAGAAAGCTTGATGAACATATGCCAAATACTGTAGGTTTTGTTTTGGGGTTTTTTTTCCCAAATACAATAAACAGGCTAAGTAATCTGCTGCTTACCTGTACATAGCTACCAGCACAGACACTCTTCCCATATAAAACAGGTTAGTCTATTCTACTTCAAGGCTAACAAGTGACCTACCATGGATTTCTTTGATGCGAAGTGTGTTTTGATGAAGCCTGTGTTTTAAAATCAGCTGCTCCAAATAGTAGAAAGTCTTCTTGTGCAGAGTCTAAAAAAAGACAAACCCACCAATAAAATTATCAAGGTTATTTAAGAACCATCAGTGCAAATCTCTGAAGAATAAACCTTGATATGAGAGATCATCTAGAGAAGGAACAGTCCATAGTCTATGCCAAGTAACCACAAAGATTTCAGCTTCTGTTTCTCATTTCTCTGTAATTAAATGCTAGACAAATTATTTTCCTTAAAGCAGATTGAAATATTTATAAACAATCTGTCTTAACAGTACAGTGAAATTCAGAAGGGTACTTTGTAATTCACACAAACCCCTTCTGCCATCATTTAAAAAGAATACACTGATAATACTCCAGAGCAGAGAAAAAGTTTTTCTAAACTAAGACAAGTATGAAAAAAACCCACAACCTTGAACACAAACTGTATCATCACGGCAGTGTGAAAGAGTTTCTGAGAAAAATCAGAAAAGCATGCAAATATTTGTCTCCTGGTTGTTCTGCCACGAACAAGTGAAAACTAAGTTTGCCTCTACCTTTTGTCTGACTTGCACTACAGCTTTCCAGAAATCCTTAGCTTCAATCCTATGGCAGTCTTCACACATTTGAGACTGAACTATATATTCCACCACAAATACTTGCTGAAGAACCGCTCCATTTATCACCTGCAAAACAGAAGTTTAAAAGGTTTCCCCGTTAATCCTGTTAAGACAAAAAGCCAGTTTACCACAGCATTCTGAAATAACTTCCACACTACACTAAAACTATGTGACAGACAGCTATATTTGGGTCACAAATATCAGTGGTAATTTCACAACTTTACTGGATGAGCCGATTACCTTTTTCAAACTGCGATGAATGGCACTTTAATGACAAAATTTAGGCAGGATGAAAAAGATAAGCCAGTAAACACATGCTGATTTTTACCAGAGAGAAATACTTACGTAAAACGCAATAATAAAAATAATAATACTAAATTAATAAAACCAAACTGTTTGCCATAAAATCTTTTTAGAAGCCATACACAGAATCCTGTACTCCAGTTACCTCTTTCTGAACAGTCAGCTTCAGTTTCAGCCTCTTAGAATGCGGTTCGGTCCAAATAAAGCCTGCATCAATCAGACGGACCTGCCAGTGGGAAAGAACAAGAACTCAGCTACTGCAGTTGCACGAGTACACGATAAAAACACACAGCTCTAACTACCAGCAAGGCCAAGCTAATGGTATAATTTGTAATTCTTCAGCCAAGCAAGGAAACGAATAACCTGAATTAATTTTTTTTTTTTTTGCCTAAAACACTATCTCAGATGTTTTTCTCAGATTTTGTCTTCTGTTAAGATTCTGACCCTAAGAGATACTTTATTCAACTTAAACATGTGACTTTCAGTTTAATATACATATAGACCTCTGTAACCCTCTTTTATACCATTATAAACCAGTAAGAACAAGCACTGTATAAATGATTTCAAAACTGCATTAAAAGAAAACTAAAATTAAGGAGCACTAAAAACATGTTAGCTTCCTTTGGTTAATTATGTTCAACACCCATCTATACAGTAACAATTGTGGAGTACACAGGATGCTTTGAAGTCACTGAATTGCACTAAAAGAGCTTCTTTAGCTCGCCTAGAAATTTTTTGTTACAGCCTGTCCTTACCAAGTCCTCCAAAATTATAGAATCTATTTATTTGAGATCAAATTGTCATTCTCTATGTTTAATAGGAATCAGGTGGTAAGTTCTAGAAAAGTGCAAACGCCTGCTCCGGAAGGAATGAACCCTGTATGTTATCTGGACTTCACTTCATGCAGTACCAAGAGACACACTATGAAATACCAGCAGAATTAGCTACTCACCTTACTCAGTGAAGCTTTCATTTTTTTAAGACACAAAGCGAGAAGCTCTCTTGATTCTAAGGTACACTGAATCCAAGTTCCTGGAGGCTGAAGATACCTATGACAGAGGAAGCATTTTAACAGTGCATGAAGCTGCTTCAGCAAATTAAACCACTCAAAAGTTAAACAGTTATTTTCCAAGCTACACCTTTCGTCTCCTGAAGCATTACAATTTTGGGGACAAATGCTTTTGCAGGACTTGTTGCAAAAGGACAAGGGGTAATGGTTTTAAACTAAAAAAGTGTAGATTTAGACTAGATATAAGGATATAATTTTTTACACTGAGGGTGGTGGCAGACTGTCACATGTTGCCCAGAGAGCTAGTTATGTCCCATCCCTGGAAACATTCAAGGTCACGCTGGATGGGGCTGTGAGCAACCTGATCAATTTGAAGACGTCCCCGCTCATGGCAGGGAGTTTGGATTAGATGGTCTTTAAAGGTCCTTTCCCACCCAAAGTATTCTATTCTATGATTCACGCATCTCAAGCACATTCACATTCTTACTGCAATTCATAACAATTTGTTCACTTTCGTCCTTTCAGAATCACAGAATGCTTAGAATTGGAAGGGGGCTTGAAAATCATCCCATTCCAACATCTTTGCCTTGGGCAGGGACCACATTGTTTAAAGCCTGGACCTGAACACCAGCCAGCCACAGCTTCTCTGGGCAACCTGGGCCAGTGTCTCACCACCTGCACAGTCAAGAAATTCTTCCTAATAGCTAATCTAAATCTCCCCTCTTTCAGTTTAAAACCAATCCGGCTCGTCCTGTTGCTCCACTCCCTCATCAAGAGTCCCTCTCCATCTTTCCTGTTGCCCCTTTAGGGACTGGAAAGGGCTCTAAGGTCTCCTTGGAGCCTTCTTTTTTTCCAGGCTGAACAACCCCAACTCTCTCAGCCTGTCCTCACAGCAGAGGGGCTCCAGCCCTCACATCATCTTTGCGGCCTCCTCTGGACCCACTCCAAAAGCAGCATAAACTCATTCATTTCAATCTTCTCCGTCACACGTACCAACACTTTTCTACCTCCACAAGAAGAGAAATAGAAGCGTGTGCTGGAAAGGACGCAAACCCTCACCGCAGGGACACACTGCCCGTGAGATGGCCACCCCCTGGTTCCCACCGGCGGCGGAGATGGGGGGTCTCCCAGCTGCCCACCTTTCGCACTGCTTGCAGAAGTGGAGAGTGCCCTGCTTGGGGATGCCCTCGGTGATGTCCACCTGGGCCCGCAGGCAGCCCACGCACATGTTGGCCGGGTTGGGCGGGATGGCCACGCCGCACTGGCAGCAGAGGCTGGAACACAGGGAAGGAAAAGTCAGTCACGAACAACAACGTGTCACTTCAGGAGTGACAGCCACGGGAGCCTCACCGGGAACCGAAGGTACGCATACCTTTTATTTAAGTTTTATTTTGAGGGTGGCTTTTTTTCAAGAAAAACAGTGCCCCAGGAGGGGCGTGTGTCGTCCTTCCCCCCATCCCCCGCCTCGGCTCATGGCCGCCCGCCCCCGTACCTCCCCGTCGCTAACGCGGTAGCGGGGCGCCCCGAGGCCGAGGCCCGGCCGGCAGAGCCCCACCGCCCCGGGACCCGTCCATCGCTTACATGTTGCCTTGGGTGGGGGCTGCCGGCCCCGTCATGTACTCCATGGCGGCAGCTGTGACACACGCGGCCCCGCTTTCCGGGCCTGAGAGGAAGGGGAGGAGGGCGGCGGTCCCGCGAGAGGCCGGGCGGGAGGGGCGAGAAGGCGCTGGGGGCCGCCATCTTGGCGCTGGCGGTTTTTGGCGCCGTCTGAATAACGTTGTAATTCACGGTTCTGTGAAACATTAATTAATTTTTTTTGCGTGAAAATCACGGAATTCGAACCATCCAACTTCCTTCCCCCTGCTGTTGTAGTTGCAGGACATGGTGGCAGGAGGGTACAACAGGGAAGACCTTATTCCCCCTTCCAGTCCCAAAAGGGGCTACAGGAAAGATAGGGAGGGACTCTTGGTCAGGGAGTGGAGCGATAGGGCGAGGGGTGATGGTTTAAACGGAAAGAGGGGAGACTTAATTAGCTATTAGGAAGAAGTTCTTGACTGTGCAGGTGGTGAGACACTGGCCCAGGTTGCCCAGAGAAGCTGTGGCTGCCCCATCCCTGGAGGGGTTCAAGGCCAGGCTGGATGGGGCTGTGAGCAACCTGGTCTGGTGGGAGGTGTCCCTGCCCAGGGCAAGGGGTGGTACTGGATGATCTTTAAATTCCATTCTATGATTCTGTAAGCATCAGTGGCTTCTTGTGTTCTTCCTTTGGCTATTTAGATGTATGTCCTAATTATTTTCTTCCCCATGGAAATGCGCTGCATTCATTTATTAGCATGGGGGCTGATCTGAGAGGTATGGCACATCTGCAAATCCTCCCAAAATCATTGTGGATGGGTGCTGTCAGCAAGGCACAGGGAGGTGGTCTTTTTCAACAGTAATTAATTCTTAAAGGTTGCTGCTAATTTATCTGCGAGAAATACTGCTTTGAAGATGTTTTATTACTGCATGAACCTATTTGTCAGCTACGGGTGAATGTCTCCAAATACTTCAGTGCATTTTAAAAATCTCCAACTTTGGTGGGAAGCATAGGAATATGGATGTTTGGCATTAAATTTATATTACTTTCAGTATTGATTTTGAAAAGCCTGTTATCTTTGAGTTTCAGAATTAACTAGCTACCTTTACGTCTGTCAGCAGCTTCTCATTACTGTGTAGAAACGAGTAAAACCAAAGCACTTGAACTTCTCCCTTTGTTTAGTCGTCTTGTATCTGAGCAATGAGATCACATTTTTTACTGAGAACATAGCTTATCAGTTATATACAATAGATAATGTGATTTTGCAGATGGTTGTGAATGAAGAAGCAACTTTTCTAGCTGGGGATTGTTTTGATTTTAAATCATATCAAGCATGAATGAGTAGAGCTCTCATCTTGTTGCTCCTATGTAAAGGATTAGACTACAATAATTATTAGAAACCTTTAATTTACTGTTACGACTTAAAGTGAAACTGCCCATTGGTTCTGTGAGTTTCTGAAGGGAGGATGCAGTTCCAATAGCAGAAAAAGAGCTCATTATTTTAACTATTGTCAATGATCTACTGTCTTCCTCTTCATGATGGCCAGTTCCTAGCAAAGCTGACTGGATTTTGAGAAAACTTTATTTATAAAGTTATGTTTTACAGAAATAAAATATTTTACAATTTTTAAGATTTCAACTTTCAGACTGGCTCTTGGCCCCCAGTACAAGAAAGACTTGATCAACTGGAGTGAGTTCAGCAGCTGCCACCAAGATGATCGGGGCTGGAGCACTTATTTCCCTGTGGAGGACCACAGGCCCTCTGGCTTTAAGGGAACCTCAAAGAGTGGCCACCAGACTTAGGAGGAGATCATGGAGGAGAAGGGACCAGGCTCTTCCCAGTAGTATATGGTGGGTGGGTGAGAAGCAATTAATATGGTAATATCCTGATGGAGAGGAAGAGTTCTTTTGCTTCCTTTAAAATTGCTTTGGGGACTGAAAATCACAGGCTGTTGAGCTGTCTGACTTGTTTTTTTCTTCTTTGGCACATTTGTCTTTGATGGGCGGCTTGTGTTCACAGACTGTTACTCACTTCTGCTCCTTTGAAATTAAGTTTCTTTGCAGACCTCTCTGGAGACTGACTGTGGACCATATTATAAAAAAAAAAGGAAAAAGCAAAAAAAGACAAAAAAGAAGAGTTTCCCTGCACTGAAATTTCATTTCTATACTCTTCAGAACTCCTGCTGCACAGTGGGTATTACATAGTTTTCACTTTCAAGCCCTGATGAGTCACTCGGTCTTTGATTTCTTTGATTTTTGAAATAACACACTTCCTGTAAATTCCAAGCTGTCACTTGGCAAGTCTCATGTTGCAAGAGGGATAGGACAAAGGCTGTCATTTAGGGGAGCCAGATCTTCTGTGAAGTCACCGGGAGGAGAATTTGATCCTAATAATACTTTAAATGTTCCCACTAAAGACTTATTTTCAAGTGCAAGTTTTCTCCACCTTATTTCAGTGCTAATACAAAAATCCTACCTCAGCTCAAGGCACAGCCACCAGTTGCTGCCAGTTAGTATCAGAACTGTTCTTTGTAGTCACCAAGGTACTTTGTATTGCCTCTGGAAGGTCTTGTTACCCTAGGGCTTCCACCCATCCAAGTAAAATTTGCATGTTTTAAATTATCAAAGTATTGTTGTAGTCTTAGCACCAATTCTGAAATATTTCACATGTTTGCACCCAATAAACAAGATAAAAAGCAGATCACTCAATCCTCTGAGAACTTTAGCAATGGTAAGTCTAGATTTCAGAAGTTACTGTGTGGACTTTGGCCATGTGATGTGGACTGAAAGATTTCACCATCTCTTCCTAGTAGGGATCCAGTATTCAAAAGAAAGCCAGTATTTTTGTTGAGGTGGATGGTATTTCCTCTAAATCAGTGGCATTTTTAGACAGGGGTTTACTTGCTGTAGGCTAGCATTAGCCAGAGATCTGACGTCTTAGGAAATAATTTATACTGAAAATTATTTAAGAGAGGGTCATATAGGTGTGAATATTAATCCTGTTATCCTATCAATTTCTTCTGAGCATGTGATCACCACACACCGATGGTAACGCCTGTAGAAAAAATCAAGGTTTATTTTTCAGCCCTGTCAAGCCACACGAGCTTGATTTGTGGTGGTCCAGATCAGTCTTTTAAATTAATACAATAAATTTGGGAAGATCATCGTGTGTTTTTGCCACTGTACTTTGGTTACTATCTTAACTGATGCTGCAGCCAGACTCCCAGGAGCCATGCAGGATATCTGGCAGGCCTGGTGGGCCTTCAAAACCAGACACGCCACCTCTTCACTGCCCCACCAGCTGCAAAGGGACTGTACCAGTGGCACTGACCTGGGTTGGAAGAAAAGAGTGCATCAGTACATTTGTGTGATTCGTCACTGTTCTGTTCTTGCGTTGGGCAATCCTTCTTGTAGCAGTCGATATAAAACTCTAGCCCGGAAAGAGAAAGGTTGGGTTCAGAATTGTTCAGCTGTGGCCTGATAAAAAGGACTGGAGGAAACACAAGGCAGGAAAGTAACTATGGAAGTGCCCAGTTGCTGTTTTAAACAGGCCAGAGAAAGATGGAGGAGCTAGGCTTCAAGCCAGTCTGGATGTGCTGCTGCACATGTGTTCTTGGCTTCATTCTCAGTGAAGCTGCCATGCACTGCTTCATGGCATATATAATACAGGACAAAGAATGTGGCAATAACTGCTTACCTTTTCTGAAAAAAACCTACAGACGTTATACTTCTAATGTGGGCTGAGAGTTTGAGTGTTGTTTTTCTTTCCCTGCAAACGTCTCTGGAGCTGTTATCTAAAGTGCGAGATGGTAACTCATCAGGACGTTTCAGTTTTCACAGCTCCGTTTAATTTCCCTTTTCACCCAGGAGCTGCAGGAGTTATAAGACTGTGTACAGGCACTGCCATGAATTTGAAGGTGGCTTTGTAAATTCTGGCAGCTTGGGTGATAAAGCTGCCAGGTCTCTGTCACCAGCTACTCGGGTGCTAATGATGGAGAGTGGAAAGGGTGAGAGTGAAAAATGTTCCCCCTTCTGTGACTGCAGCTCTCTAAAACTGTATTGGCACTTCAGCGTATGACTGCTTGCATGGAGTTGTTAATTACTCCTTAAGGTTCCCTGAGGTCAGAGGTATGGCAAGCAGTGTGCTTAAGTTTTTATTTTACATTTTTAGTTTGCAAAATTTGGGGGTGTAGAGCGATTGAGGTGTTTGCCACTTTTTTCCAATTTGGATTTAATGGCTAGGATGAGAGTGTCTGGGATGTAAATGCTCAGTATGAAAAGTATGTACTTGATAATCCTTCGCATCTGGTTCTGTGCAGAGTTCACTTGTTCAAGGGGGGGAGACACTGCATTGTCGTGGCATCAGTCTGAACGCTGTAGTAGTCACGAAAGGGTAAGCAAAAGGCCCCGCTGCTCCTCAGGGGCCCAGGCCCTGCACACTTCTCAGTGCTGTGTGCCCTGTCTGTGTGTGCAGGTCTGTTTGGAAGCATGTTGAGGTCCATGGAGTTCCTCCAAAAGTTGAGGCCACAGGCAAAGGTTGTCCAGTGAGGTTTTAAATAGCTCAGCGTCTTCTAATTCCAGTACATAATCAGAGAATATTAATTAAAATATGTATTAAAAGCATCATCTAGAAATACAGAATTTACTAATTGAGAGTGTGTACAGTACATACATCTAATTCATAGAGCTGTCAACTAATTAGAACCGTTATATAATTAATTCAGTTATCAGTCTATATACTTTATTATGTCCTAGAATGGACCTTTTCACTCTTCCATTAATTATATCACTATCAACAGCTGTAGGAAGTTTTAAAGTGTCATTTTACCCTGATTCATCTCTTCCAAGAGGCACATATATTTCAGTAAACTTTATTTTTAATGCCATTAATCCAGAAACCAGTCATCAGAATGATTTGTAGAAATGGAGACAATATAGAGGAAGAGCTTTTCTGGATGGGTACAGTTGCTAAAGGTGTGAATGGCTACTAGTGAAAAAACACTGCTTTTATGTACTGCTGTCCCTTTGGGGAAGCTTCTGACCCTGTCCTTTGCACCAGGAATGGTCTTTGCCACTGGACTCACATCACTAAGCCAGTAGAAATCTAAGCAGAAAAGAACAAATAGTTTTTGCTAGCAATGAGCTGTTTGGTGAATTTAGACACCTGCTTGAATCTTACCTCTAGTGAAAAAACACATTGCTTTGCACTGTTTTCTCACCTTCCCCTCTTCTGCTTTTCAATGAGTATTAACTGTTATATTTATGCTATTTACTATTTTTCTGCTCTTACTGCTATATTCCTTAGGTTCTATATGCTCCATTACCATAAGCAGGCCATCTTATGCTGTATTATGTTTCACTTCTATTTGTTAGGCTATCCAAATATTTAACTGATGTGCACATTGACATTTGAGTTGTATGAATGACACTGAACTCGCATGCAAGTCAAGATGAATTTATCCTAAGATGTAAAATAGATTTTGTATCCAATATTTCAAAATACTGCTCAGTCTCCAAGCTACCAAATAATACTAAAGCCACAGCATTAAAAGGATGTGTGATGTGTAAGGAAAGCAAACACACCATTTAAAAACAGTTTTAATACAGGTTTACTCTCATTCTTACATGTGGATGACTTTTCCCTTGAGTAAATAACTGTACATAGTTTTTATGAAAGCTCAAGTGCCAAGGAAAGCCAGGACAGTGTTTGTGGAGGTGTGCCAGCACGGTAGCTTAATATTCAGTAGACACTTCAGTAAACAGAAGCAGCATAGAAGTGATAAATTCGTGGCAAAGATATTCCTGTGATTAATTTAACAGACACCTGAGGTCACTATTCCCTCACGTAAACCTGATCCAGGAAAGGAAGTGGCAGAGCTACCTGGGACCTCTTGTCTAGTTAGAGCAGTTCTGACCTTCCAACAGAGGGTTTGTTCTCATCTGGGCTACTGTTTTCATTAGTTGTGTTACTTTAAAAGCAAAACTCTCAATAATTTAAGAACAAAAGCCAACCTAGTGTTTTACGCTTTTTTTTTTTTTTTAATATTCACTGTAAAATAAATTTGAGAGTCAGAGCAGTGCACAGAGCTCATAGGACATTTAGCACCACCAAGTTACTAATTAGTAAAAATAATTTAACTGTAGAAGTGTTCTAACATTATAGATGGATTTACAAGGAGGGTTGTGCAATAACAATGAAGCACCTCTATGGTCTTTACTAGTGCCATATTTAGTTTTTAAGAGGACTGTGATGACACCTGGTCTGTACTTTTAGTTATTGAGGTCCTGAATACGCGTATGTTCCTGTCAATTTTAATCTTCTTCCTAGTAATAATTTGGAGGAATGAAGCAGTTTCCCTTCAGAGAACAGACAAATAACAGAAGCGTAACCAGTGTTCACAGCGGGGAAATAAAGGTATGGCTTTGGCCAAGTGAGCTGTTTCAGGATGGAAGGTCACCGTGCCAGTGGTTCTGGAAGCTGTAGGAGGTATTCTTGTGCAGGAACAGATTGGGCTTTGCCCGCCTGTGGGGCAGTAACTGCCAGCCTCCAAATTTAGTACGAGCCAGGATCTAGCTCCCAGTGGGGACCAGGAAGCTGCTTTGCTGTTCAGGAGGTATCTTGCCCTCCATATGCAGCAGGGGGATTTTGCCCACCTCTGTGGGTACCACTGCTCCTGGGTCATGAGCTCCAGCAGGGGTGGCCTCACATCCCCTCCATGCCTGATTCCTCTTCTCTGCTGTTTCTCTTACAGTTTTGCACCTGCAGGCAGAGGTTCATCTAACCGCCACCACCCTCCCCAGTTAAAGTTTTCATCAGGCATTGCCAAGTAGCCTGTTCCTTTAGGAAAAAAAAAGGCCCTTGTTGCCTGTTACTGATGGCAGCTGTGAAGTTGCAAACTAATAATTTCAACAAGGCAGTGCATGCAGAGCTGTGCTTCGGCAGAGGTACTGCTGTTTCGCCTCGTCTTCTGGGGTTTCAAGGAGCGATACGAATGGGAGGAATAACATTAGCTAATTCTATTGGGACATGATACTTCCAGAGACTGCTTTCTGTGAGATAATCTGCACTAAATTTGCTGGGATAATGCTCTAATTATTTTCCAGTTCTTGCCTACTTCTTCTCTTCCTTGTGAAGAATCCAATTAGCAATCCAATTTATAGTACGAGCCACAAACATTATTACGGCTGAATTTAAGAGGCAGGAACAAAGCGAGCTGATAAGAAACTTCTTCAAAATAGCTTTGCAACAGAGATCAGCATATTGTGACACTCCACTTTCAGCTGATCAGCCGATAAAACCTGCGTGTTGCATCATCAAGCTTTAATGAGCTTCGTCGCGGCACAGATAGGTGGTTTAGTTTCCTTTTAACTGGGTAATGCGTGGCATGAAGCTTGCGGGAAAGTCAGATTTGATGCAGTGCAGGGCACGCTTCGCGATTAACGTTTGAAAGAGCAGCGGCTCCCACGCCGGCTGTGCGAGGGGGACGGCAGAGTGATGGGCAGATGCTGCCGGTTGTCAGCAGAGGGGGGTAATTCTCAGCCCTGCTGTGTGTGTGAAGCAGCTGGGAGAGAAGCTGGATGCTCAGCCTGCCAAAGGTTTTGGGCAAACCCTGTCCTGCTGGCTGAGGTCCGGGGCAGAGCGGATGCAGGCAGCAATTTTGAACTGAAGGGCATCCTGTGCTTTCAAAGTTCCTGGAGCCTTTTAAGAATCACTGCTACATCTGTCACAGAGCTGGGAAGTGATGGATTTTTCTTAGTAGCCCTTAAGAACCAAAATAACCCAAACCATACAGTTACTTGGATTGACCTACTTGAACAAGGAGACATCCTAGATTCATGAACTAGGATCTTCTTCGTATTACAAAGGAGAGTCCTCCTCGTGGTAACTTCTGTTACCCACTTTGTGTTTATCAAACATCACAGCTTATTGTTTCTTGATAACCACAAACCCCAAAGCTTTTAGCTTGTCATCAGGACAACTTCAGCAACTCAACCTTTACGCTGTCTTGTCAACATGCTATATTGGCAGAGAAACTCACTTTGGTAATTAATTCTCCATTGCTTTTAATACTTAGCTGTTCTGAGATAGCCAAGTGTTCCTCTTTTAAAGGGGGTGGCAGTTTTAGTGTTCACTGGTACCTGCCTGTCTACCCAGGAGAACCTGTGCAGAAAGTACAGCCAATTCCCACAGATATGTTCAACTTAGCAATTGCTTTTATTACAGTTTTTCTCAGCATAAAAGACCATGATGGGTCTTGTTACTAAGTTCAGCCTTCTTTACCTGAGTGAGGAAGCAACCCCAGCAAAAATTTAATTTTAATTTTAAGCAAAAGCATGGGCAGGAGACAGGAAGTGTTGCTTTAGTACTGGTATGTTTGTTACCTGTACCAGGATGCACTAGACCTAAACCTCAGACTAAGATGTAATTGCTTTAAAAGGTAAATATTTCTTCATCAGAACATGATGGGAGTGTTGGAGACTAGTGTACAGTAGCTGTTTGCTTTCTGCTCACCTTTTGTAATCTTCCGTGTCTCAGCTGAAAACCTGGCCATGACCTGGCTAAAGAGACCCCAGTGAGAAGGTGGGTTGTGCTGAGAGGTGTGGAGCTGCCACGGGAGGGTCAACACCAGCTTGAATTCTGGGCATTGGCATCAGTAGAATGAATATATTTTTGTAGAATTGATATTTTCACATGCAGGCACTTTTGAATTCTCTTATGAGAGAATATGAAAATGGCAATATGCAAGTAATAAATATTTTGCACATTATGTCTGTTAAAAACCTGTATATAAAAATTAAGGACAGTGTTGACATTTCCTAGACTTGCCTCTCTCGGGCTGATGGGACACAACCAAGCAGAGAAAAAGCCAAAAAAAGTTCAGTGAGCTTGCTCTAGAAACAAACCTGTGTCCCTTGTCCTTTGGTTGGGATGTGCGCTGTTACTCCTCCCTCCACTGCTTTTGAGGGTAGAAACGGGACAGGAGAATGGTGGAGGCAGAAGTTACACATTTTGATGTGGGTGGACAAGCCAAAGATTGATAGTTTATGGGGGAGAAGGAGGAGTAAGGAAAAGAGACTTTGTTGGTGGAACTGGGAGATAAAACAAATGGAAACAATGATCCAGCTTTGTGAGGGGGGCACGTGGAGCCAACTGGAAAGGGTAGGAAAGGTATGTGATATAAAACTACAGCACTGGGTGAGTTGCCTTGCCCCAGACTGGAGCAGCCTGAGGTCTGCTGTAAGGAATGCCTTCTCCAGATCCCAGGAGAAGAGAGGTGTTCAGTGGCTTTGCTTTTGTCCCGGCTTGAGTAAGCAATGGTAATGTTCCAGCAGTCACTATGCCAACCTTTTATCACTGGAGTAATCCTCTGAGGCAGGGCTGGACTGCAAAATAGTCCAATTCAAAGGGGCACAGCGCAGAAAGCAGCTGAGAACTAATCTGCGTGATGGTAGGTAATTTGTGCCAGAGAGTGTGGACCAATAAATGAAAATTGCATAAACAGTCAGGAAGGAAAAACATGGAAAGAGGAGAACAGGGACATCCTGCCCACCCAGGGCTCTGCCAGGCCACTTGAGCATTTTCACATTAAACATCGTGCCAATGGTAACAACGGGATGTTGCTGAAGTTGCAGGTTTGATAAATATAATGGCAGTTAGCCCTTTCTTCTTTTTTTTTTTTTCTGTTTCCCTTGTGACAGTCCTCTATGATAGTATTATATTATAATTATTCATCAAGATAAATTCTCAGGAAGAGGTGTTGCAATTTTAGTGGGTTGAGTTTTTCTTTCCACCGCTCCCATCTTGCCGGCACACGCACAACATGGGGATCTGACACATGGCTATTAAAAGATGTCTGTGCAGGTATTGCTCAGCTATAAAATTGCAAAACCAGAACTTACTGTATGACAGACTTTTAATGTAAAGGCACTGACTGTAGCCTGCTCTTTGTGAGTGGAAACTTCCAAAGCTGATATGAATGCCTGCAGCTCATGATTTATTTAGGAGTATATGCATTTATAGAAAAGACGACCTCAGCGATGCCAGTTTTGTTATTGAAGATTTCTTGGGAGAGAGAGGCCACTGCTGGCTGCAATGAGCTGCTTATTTCAGCGCCAAAATCCTGTGTTGGGCAAAATTTTAGAGGGCCCAGTAATTCTGAATAGAAAACTGATACTGAACTGGGTATGGGGCTCTGCGGTATTTTGGTGCCACCAAAATATATCTGTGATAAGGAAGAGATTTTTGTATAACAAAATGCTCAAGATTACCGGATAGCAAACGAGTCATGTCTGGCCAGATGTGAAAGACTTTAATACAGGAAGCACTTAGCATTTTTTGGTGTTTTTCCACAACAAGTATGAGACAGCATGGCTGGCTGAACACAGTGCTCAGTGTAGGTATGCACACCTCAACAGTGGTCTAATTTCATCAAGTCGTGCCTTTTATTCTCATGTGAGGAGAAATATTGAAAAGGGAAGTAAAAAGCATTCATCTGTGATGTGGAAAGGGCTTCTTGGGATCTGAGCGTTACTTACCTTGAGTGAAATATCTGCTATGTCCTGTACTTCCTCTGGGCAAGGCACCAAGATGTATGGAGGCGTCTACTTGGTTTGCACCATCTTTTTTTCCAGCTGTTACTTAATAAATCACTCAGTATCTGGCAGATAATTAGTGTATAAGAGCTACCAGGCTTCTCTCGTTGGGCAATTTGAGGCTGTGGAGAATGCAAAAAACTGGTACAAGCTCTTCCCTCTGCCAACCTGATGGGTGAGGCTGTTTGCTGTGCCTTGTCACCTCGTCTTTTAATTACATTGCTGCAATCCTATTCCAGCCCTCTCTGATGTTGGAGTGCTTTATTCTGAGCTTGGCCTCAGTTGTTTTGTGTCAAATACTCTTTGAGATACATTTATACCAGCACTTTATCTTCCTATTCTTTTTTTTGTTTAATATGTAAAGCTTGTAAAGATTCATGGCATGTAACTCATCCTTGAATATGACCTTGAAATAATGAGATATTTCTGATCTACTCCATGATTATGAAGCAAAGATAGGAGCTGTCAGAAAAAATAACTGCAACGGCACCCTAGCTGACAATATGTCTATTCCTGATGCTTTCATAATTCACCTTTGCTTCTTCCCCTCCTCCTTTGCTCACTCATTGTAAGTGAAGTAGAATCTGATTTTTTTTTATACAGATTTGCCAGATTTACCCTATTCTCCATTGTGTAGGTATTTCCACTCTCCGCTTTGTCCTGGTTCTTGGCTTTTTTCTCTTGTCTGAGCATGCCTCAGCAGTAGGATACATATTTTGATGCAAAGGGTACACATTCATCTTTTTAATTTCAGGACTAAACCTAGCTTTCAGTAATTGAGGGGGCTATAGCTTATCTCAGACCACATGAAGTAAATTCTACCACCTATTTATAGCTTGGAACTTCTTATCCCAATGTAGAGGAGGCCAGGATACTGGTAACAACTCCAGGAGAGCCCTGCTTTGGGGCTGACTGTACTCAAACACCAGAATCAGCAGAGTTTATCAGCTCTTAGCTGTCCTGATGTAGCAACTACTGAAAGCAGCCTCTGAAATAAGGGTGGAGCAGACACCAATGATGACAAGTGTGCACTCTCAGAGTTAATTCTTACCTCCATCTGTGAATCACAGCCTTACAGCTAGGGAGTTTCCATCTAAGTTGCCTGGATATATTTTCATAACTTTGGCTTCTCAAATTCAGGCAAAATATAATTTACTGCAAGGAATAAATACGTTAAGGACGAAATTGATCATACTTTGAACCAAGGTGTCTTCATTTAGTTCAGGCTGAGTTTTCCTTCCTGTGTTAAAGGACAGAGAATAAAGAGGAGCCCATTTCATTCTGACTCTCTGTGCTGGAGCTGCCTTGCTGGAGTCATGAGATGAGCTCTGTGCTGTTGCTGTGTTCTCTGATCCTGCCTTTGCAGGACTTTGGGAATGTCACAGGCATCTGACCTCCTTTGTCAGCTGACAAACACTGATATTACACTGAATTTTCAGTTTCCTGAGATTTAAGGAACATTTTGCCAATTTCAACTCCCTTGATTCACTTGACTGCAACAAGTTTGCAGCAGGACTTTGCTCTGAGTGGTTTGCTGATGATCTGTAGGAGTCTAGCTTTTCTACTGACTGCCTAGTTTTTCAGTTCCTGATCAGGCTTGGCTTGAAAGGAGGTGCTGATATGAGCCAAATGAGGCACTTCAGGGCTTGTGCTGAAAAATTCTCCAGGCAGCTGGAGAGCTTAGTGCAAGCTAATGGAATAGAATAGAATAATAGAATCATTTTGGTTGCAAGGGACATTTAAGATCATCAAGTCCAACCATTAAGCTAGTGCTGCCAAGTCCACCACTAAACCATGTCCATCAACACTACATGTCTTTTAAAAACCTTGTCATGGTTGGATTGGGCAATGACAAGACTGGCAGATGTTCTCCCCAACCTCCTGCTCCGAGGAGGAATGGTGACTAAGAAACATCATGTTATTTAGCACCATCCTGTTATTTTTCTGGAAATAATGAGGAACCCACCTGGTTTTGGAAGCAGAGCATGTGGGAATCTCACTGGGATGGCAGGACAAAGTGTTGCATTCATTTTCATGCAGTGTGCTGCGTCTTGGGGCTCTGTTTTCCTCCTCCGCCTCTGGGGGATTAATCCTTGCAAGAGAAACTTCTTCAAAGCAGGAGGGGTGTGAAATGATGGTCACTCACTCTTCAGCCAACCCTTGATCCCGTCTGGGGCAACAGCAGCCAAAGTCACAGCCAAAGCAGCTTCTGTGAGGAATGGCAATTGCTGCTGGTGGGGCTGTGGAGCAGGGAGAAACGAAAAGCTGATGTCTCTTGCTGTCTCACTAGTCCATTACCGTGTGCTCTCTTGTCCCTGAAGAAGGTAACCAGTACTTCAGAAAGAAGAGGAGTGGGTATCTTTATCGGGGTATTGTTGCCTGCAGAAGGCCTGGCGACCTGGTTCAGGAACGGCACGGCGACCAACCCCAGGCCGCTTGGTCCGTTAGCTCGCAGACACCAATGTGGTGGACGGCAAATGGCGTTTATTGATGGTTGTCATGGCATTATATAGCCTGGGTTTACAACGTCACTTCCGCCTGCTTACATCATGAACTAAAGCTAAACGCTATTGGCTATCAAGAGAGGGGCCCTATCTTTCCGTACAGTGCGATATCTTCCGGCTGCCAGACCCTAACCAGCAACAGGGTATAACACTAAATTCTGCTGTTGGCAATACCTAGATGCACACAGGAAGTCCAGAGAAATGAATTGTTATCTTATTTTGGCTAGGAAGCTATCTGGAGTTAGCCAATAGAGAGAAACGGGCTCCATGCAAAAAGCACTTTGTGGTAGGGTATCTGTAGCTTGCTGATATAATTGCGGTTTTGTATTTTAGGAGTAAATAATTAAAATTACTTGAGTAGGGCCTGACTCGTGCACTGCAAGAGGGCAGCATCGCTTTTGACGCAACATTGCATGTTGATCATTTTGTGTGATTATAACCAAGTTCTTGCAAGTTCAGTAATGTTTAATTTGAAAATTAGCCTTTTCTGCTTTAATTTCCAAATGCCCAGCTTGGCACGCCGCCGCTTGTCCACATCTCTGCCCCAGGGTGCAGTAATCCATCTGCGAGAATCGGCCCAATTTCGGCAGACGCATTTGGGTGCTTCGCAAGTGTGATTTGCAGTTTGTGTGGTTCTGCTGACTCTTACTGCACCCCGCTGTACTTCTTTTATGGTGCCTTAAATAATTTTTGTTGGGTTTTTGTTTTCTCTCACTTCCAAGTAATTAGGGAAATCAAAGTCCAGAAATGGAGCGTTGTCTTGGTAAGAAGTGAAAGGAGACAGACACAACGTCTTGTGTTAGCAGTTCTCCTTGGGATGTGCTGTGTGCATGCTGGGCAGGGCTAATTCTGCATGGACAAGAAGGCCAGGACAACATCTGGCCTTTGCAGTACTGCAGCAGAAACTTCCTACCACAGAGTGATTTCCCATACCATTTTTATTTGTAGGCAAGTTTCAAAGAGGTATTTCTGTGGAGGCACATTTCTCATGCATTGTGGTTTTTGCATGCTATTGATTGATGATAACACTTTGCCGTTTTGTAAGATTTATCTCAAACAAGACCTTTATAAAAAATGGTTATTTAAAATATGTTAATGACATCTTTCACTTGATAAAAACTTTAGGGCCTCTTACCTTTAACCATAACTGTATGAATCATGGAAAAAAAAAACCCACCTTAAGTTTTTTTCACTGGTTTTGCATGCAAAGCAAGAATCTTAAAATTATGGCCAAATAGCAGTGATAATAAAATGTCAGGGGAAAAAAATTGTATTTGAGCATCCTTAAGATTTGAAAACTTCATAAACATGGGGGGTCTCACTTTTCAGAGAATTCCATGTAGATGAAGTTGGACACACAGATGATGGCCTGTCTCTACAAGTGACTGGTTTGAACTGGGATGCCCTGAAGATGTGTAGGACAGGCAATGGCAGCACTTCTGCACCAACCACCTTGGACAATTTTGCTGGTCTTTTCTAGAAAGATCAAGAGATAGGATGGAAATAGAAGTTTCTCTTTCTTCTTTTGGGTAAGCAGTCAGGCAGGAACTACTGCAAGGCTCTCTGGGGGTATGAAAAGGACTGGGAATATCACAACTCAAATAAGTTAGCACTCTGTTTAGTCACTGCTCACGTAAATGGAGTTTAATTGGCAATTGATCATCAGAGATGACTTTATCCCGCTGACGATCCTTCAATCTATTAACTGCCGCTACCCTATTTCAAACTCTGCATTTTAATTCATGTGCTAAAAGGAATGCACCAAAATAACTTATAAATAAGCTTGCTAGATGGGCAGAGTCACCGGGGTGATGCTGATCCCTGTGTTTCCTGTGCAAGAAAACTGCTATGGAGAAGGTCCCTGGGAAGCTTTTGTTGACAGTCTCGGCTGAAGTCTGCCTGGATGGCCTTCAGGAAGAAGCTTCTGGGGGTTCACGGTCTGGACATGTGCATGTGTAGTCACCCTCGGCAATGGATTTGGGAGGTGATCCATGAAATTGGCCAGGAAACCTTTACAGCAGGAAAAATGCTAGCTTTGATTAAGTGAAATTAAGAAAATGAATTTGAAACAAGGGAAGTATGGTGCTGGCCAGAGGAGTCCAAAAATTTCCAGTGCTTAATTTAATGATGCATTTGCACTTTGAGGGTGAATGCAACTGGAACTGGTTCGTCTCCCTTTCTGCTTTTGTTTCATTTATTACTGTTGGATTATTGGGTTTGTTTACTCTTAACATAGTCCTTTCATTTGCTTTTTTTGGTGTAAAAACTTCCAGCTGCTGTGCTCAGCCTGAACTACAATTAGCATAGGGTAATAATGGAGCAATTAACTACAATTAACACGGAGTAGTAATGAAGCAGGAGGAACAAGTGCCCTGCCAAGGTGTTTTTTATAAAGAGCCCAGCTCTATACTCTTCACAACGGAGTTGTTGCCCATATGCTCTACGTAGCGAGCCATGTGCTGGTGTTACTGGCAGCTCTCCGAAATGCGACCCTCCTCCTACCCCTTGTTGCTGTTACAGCAAATGGTGCTTCCACGTTCATGCACAGATGTAATCTGATTAAACCTTCTTTCCATGCTCTACGAACGGCTTCATCTACAGGGAAAAGGATTTCAAAACCAGAGCAGAGTTTCCTACGCTGTGGTGTGGTCTCAAGCTGTTGGAAGTGGCGTCCCACCTCTTTTTTTCTTTTAGCTGGGGAAGAAATGTTTCTGCTTACTGCTGTGACCCAAAAATGCTTTGAAATATCCTGCTGGAACCCACTAATTTTGAATATTAAGTAGCTAGAGTTATTTCAGCTTTTCTAGTAGAAAGAAGTGAAAAGGATTGGAAAAATCTCAAAACCAGTTTTAGCAAAGAGGTTATTTTCAGCTGTCTCTTTCCTTCCTGGTGAATACCTCTTGCTCCAAAACTTTAAATTTAGTAAAGAAGCTGAAGAACACACACAAAAATGTATTTTCACTTAAGTAAGGCTGCAGGGACCCTCCCAAAGAGAAACTGCTTCTGTTTTCCTACATCTTCTGAGCACCTCCTGCAAAGCTAAACGAAGATAACAGTAATAATAAGGAAGAGAAGTGCCTTACAGGAATCCCACCATAGAGGTCAGTGGAATTTCCCTCTTCCTGAACAAAGCTGTTTGCTTGTTCTGTTTGCTTTAAGTTAAATGTTTAAATAGCAAAATTACATCTGGGTGTGTGCTCTTTGAGGTACAATACACAGCCTTTGCATATCTATAAGAAAGTATCTTTCCCTATACTCCTAAAAGCAGGTCAGTTGTGTTTGATGCCATTGGAAACAAATAACCTTTCTGAGAAATTAAAAACAAGCATTGAGGAGGAGATGCCATAGCATTTACATCATCACATTATCTAGTTAAAAAGTAGAATCTTTTGGGTATAGGATATCGTGAAGTATTTTTGATTCCAGCATCAAGTTGCTATGTAAATAGTTTCATTTTTTCTCCTCCAACATTTGGGTTGTTACTTTTATGCTATTTTATAGACTGCTTTCACAGAAATTTTCACAAGTACTTGACATTGTTTGTTTCCTCCAATGCTCTTTTTATTACTGTAAGCACGATTACAGCTTGGTATCTCATAGTTGCAGGTTAACAACTGTGATTAAACTGATGCAACAGCTAAACCTTTGACTCCCATTGGAGCCTAAACCACTCAACTGTTGTGCCACCAGCACACACAAATGTTTGTTGCCTTAATTTGAAGCCCATCAGTGCTCCAGAAGAGAATTCAGGCACATCCATGATCTGCTTGTATTGGCAATATGAACAAGTGGCTCCAGCAAGAGCCAGAACCTGAACACAACGAACAACTATGGTATAATGAACAGGGCTCCCTACAAGCAGGAGATCTGTGCATCTCCAAGAGTTGCCTTTGGGACTTTGTGAACTTCAATGTAATTTCTGGGTTTTTTTTAATTTTTCATTTTTTTTTCCCTCTCTGCCACCAGAGAGAGGAAAGACCTTGGGCTGCAGCACTAATGGTGACGAGGATGGCAGTCTGCACAGGGATGCATTTAAGGGCCTCTGAAACATTGCTCCAAAACATTTGCAACAAAATAGTCTGTCTGCCATGGTGTCAGCCTGGCCCACACACATCCAGGGTATTGGTAAGCAAATAGAAAATACAAGAAGAGCACTGAAAATGTTTCTGAAGAATAAAATTTTATTTGTGTTTCTGAAAAAACTGCATACACATGTTCAGATCTGTTCAACCTTCAAAACATGTCTTAGTTTCCAGTGTTCTTTTAAGCATGCAGGACCCCACTGCAGCTTGGTAAATAAGGCAAGAGAGAGTTTTAATCCTATAACTGTGCAACCATCATTTGAAAGCTATTTACATTTTGCACCTCTCTCTTCTACTAACAGTAGCATCATCTCTTAGTTACATGCACTGTATAGCTATAACTTGTGACTCGGTGGTGACATTTGATTTAGCTAACCTTCCATTGTTCAAGAAACTCCCCACAGGCAATTATAATAAATCTCATTTCCTCATTATAAAGGAGACTTCTTTAAGCACTCAGACTTCCCTGCCGTTATTGAAATATTACTTCCACTGTGTTTTCTGGATCGTCTTCCTCTGGTGCAGACATGCATTTTGCTTGCCTTGGTGAATGGGAGTAGAAAGAAAAGATGTCTCAGTCTTTATGGAAGGTGGCAGGAGTGCACTGAAACAGAGCCAGTTCTCATTCTTTCTGTCTTTTTCAGTAAACTGCAAGATTACCCAGACTATGTTTTTTTTTACTCTCTTAGACCATCTAAACTCAGATGCAGCAACTTAGATACAAAAGGTTGCATTCAAGTTCATACTCTTGTTACTTTCTCTGCTAATTTGCTTTCCCGTCCATTAAAAAAGCAGAAGTCACTAACCAGACAGATACTAGTTACTACTCAGATCATGCTGTATTACATTCATCTCCTGATATTCTCTAACCTGGGTCAAAGAAGGCATGGTACGTTTTGCCACCACGCTCTGCTGGCAGAACTTCTTTATGTATAATGAGGGTAGTACCCCTCCTCACAGCCATCATAAACAGTCTTTGCTGTTTCATATGTGCCAGTGTGATTAAATCAGGGCACTGAAAGTGGGAGCTGGTGGAGTATTAGGCAAGTGTGGCATTCCAGGTGATGCGTTTCATTAGCACACAGCAAAAGCTGGCCCGTGTTTTATTTGACGGGGACTGTGCAGCCAGTAGTCAGTGCATTATTCTGGTTTTCAGCTATGGTAATTAAGCAAGCCTTGTTTTGTGAGAGAAAATGGTATTTTCATAACTGCAAAACTGCTTCAGAATAAATACACAAAATTGAAGGAGACATTGCATGTCACGAGCTGCGAGGGCTGCTAATCACTACTCAGGCAAGTTCAATTCACGACGGAAACTGTGCCTTCGGGCTGGCCTCCAAATATCTGGGAGAAGAACTCAAAGGCCAGGCGGACGTGGATGGGGACGAAGACATAAGCTGTGTACACCACCATAGCAAAAACAGTCACGATGATGGTGTGGAACATGGACTGCTCCCAGGGCTCCAGCACATAGCTGCAGGTGATCAGTAGGTACTGGTAGTACAGCCAATAGATATAGTCCTTCACGCGCTTAATATCCATCTTCAGCTTTCAGTGACTTTGAGAAGATGATCTGTAACGAGAGAGAAGTCTGGATTACAGCTGCAGCAGAAAGAAAGACTTGGAACTTAAAAATGATGTGGTGACCATCATTTCAAATTTGATACCACGTATAATTGTAACATAAAATAAAGTTCAAACAGAAATAATGGATCGGTGCCATCACTGGCCTCCACTGCCCTGGAGGCTCTACAATCTCTGGCTCTAGCAACTGCTGCTAGAGCAGTTGAAGCTGCTGTTATTGAAGCTGTATCAGTTGGGCGCTCTCAATTCCTACGTTCTGATTGTAAGTCTGTTTTACTATTCATTCTGCAGGAGGAATTAAAACCGCGTTAGCTTACAAAGGCACAGGGTTCATGTGGAAGTCAGGGAGATATGCATTTAAAAAGGGAAGGCTTTGGGCCAGCTTCCATAAATGTGGATGGCAGGCTTGTATGCTCTGGAATAAAGATGAGATTAAAAGAACTCTGTAAAATCTCCTCTGCTTACTTCTGATAATAATTTTTATTATTTTGCAATTGTTAGGAATAAAGAAAAGACAAGCCATGAAAGGGAGGAAAAAAAAGTAATCTGAAATAGCAGAAGTTGTTTTTTCAGCTTGTTCCAAAGAAATAAGACACATTACAGATCAAAAGAGTATTTAATGGAAGTTACATGTCTAGGAAAGATTTTCCTTGCAGGTAATAACTTTATGCATCCATTGTTCCTGCTTCACAAAGAGAGGAGAATGGCTGAGCAAGCATTAACTACGAAAATAATTTTGCCTTCCAATGTTTTTTATTAAAGTTGCTTTTCAATATTTTAAATAATCTTTAAAGTCAGGCTAGAAACACCTACTTAGGGAAAATCCAGAGACAGGATGATAAGAGACAGGTATGAGACTTCACAGAGAGACTTCGCTCCTTTATTGGGGGCTGAGTTTAAGGACACACATGCTGACCAGGTCAGGACACAGTAAAAGGGAATACAGCAGGTTTTAGTCCTGCTAGAAAACCTTCCAAGGTATCATTTTGTTCTACACTTCTGTTGCCTAATATGCCAGGAACAGAGATACTTGGACATATCACATCCCTCCAGTCTTGTGTTTGTACTGAGTTTTGGGGCAACAATTTTTTTGTGCCTGAAGGCAACAAATACAAAGGTAGCACTGGAAAATTTGTAGCCTATGATTAAAATAATGATGGGCCACTGGTATAGGCCAAATATATTGCAATATTCAGTGGTTTACTGCCTCTGGAGGCTGTACAGTAAATTCTGGTGGTATGTAGGTATTTACTGAAGGGAAGACAAATTACTAATAAGAGCATCCCTGCTTTGTTTTGTAACAGCTTTACTTTGGTTACCGATGTGTAAAATTCTTGTCTGGCGGATGCACTGCTAAGTGCACACACCTTGACGGATCATATTTCTCCGTCTTTCTTCCTTTGAGTCACCAGTCGCCAGTTGTTAAGGTTCAACCTTCCCATATTAAGTTGCAAATGGAGCACCCTGCCAGATGAGCTTACACCTCATTATCTGGAGATACTGTACAGTGGATTCCCCCTCCCACCCCCACATATTTTTTGGGAAGGCAACAACTGTAGGCTCACCCCAAGCGTGACAGACTGTCTGGCTGATTTGACACTCCAAATGCCTGTCCAAGGCTGTTGATACAAGAACTGTCTTTGCTGCCCCTCCTTCAACCCTGTGCTGGCTCCTCTCCTTGTGTTTCTCCTCCCACTCCTCGGCTTCCTGTCCCTACCTTCTTGCATCTGTTCCCCAGTTGCTCCTCAACGCCCCCATGAATGCAACCTCTTTGCTGGCAACAAGCACAGCGAAACTATAAACACTGGGCATTAAAAAAGGGAATGGAGGCTTCTTCGTGTTAACAGATTTTTATGCAGAAAATTTCCTGTACTTGCCCCACTGCCCACCCAGCTTTAACTTTCCATCAGCCCCTCTTCTGTGTCCTCTCTCTAACCATCAGTATCTTCCCAAATATATCTTTTTTTTTTTTCACCTAATCCTCCCAAAGCAGTCTGTTTCCTTCAGTTCTATCTTCCCCATATCTCCTAGACTACATCTCCTAGGCTGAAAACCTACAATGCTTTTGGGGGCAGATCACTTCCATTTTAAGTCCAGCAGTGATTGTCTTTGCTGTTAACAGCTTTTCTTGCAAGGGTACAGGCTGGTTTCTGTCCTAATATGAATGGAAGATGGTTCCTTTCAGATAAACTATTTTAAGGCAGAACTCAAGAGAGGCCTTAAAGCCTTGTAAATATTGCAAAGCCTGTAATAAAAATGGCAAAGCTGGCAAACTGTGACTCACTGGGAGACAAAAGTGTCTCTATTTTTACCTTCTGCAAGAAGGACAGCATTTTTCAATGAAGAGGTTAAGCCCTTTCCTACACAATTGAAAGAAAAACGATAAGGGCCCTCTCATAGTATCTAGGATTATGGTATTTACACTGGGGTTATACCTGTGCTTGTTAAACTCATACCTTTCTTGGGTAAATATCTGTTAAGCCTGGCTCCTGCATGGAGAAACTGCAAGGCTGGAGCGCTTGCTGTGGGTGTTTAAGTCTATGAGGTTATCAGAGGGGTGCTGCAGGGTTTTTAAGGGGAGAGATCTGAGGCTAGTGGAGCTTTCTGCCCACAGTGGCACATGCACTGGCATATCTCAATACAGAGCTTGTACAAGGAAAAGCCAGAGACAAGAAAAAAATCCCCAGGCTGATTTTACTGATATTACACCAGTCTACCACGCTGCCGGCTCACCACTATCACTTAATAGACATTGCTCTCTTGGAGGGATACATAAATAAAGCATGAACTGATTAAAATAAGGAGAAGACCTTTTGATTTACACCAAAGACCCTCTTGCACTTTTTCCAGCCTGGGGACTGTGTTTCCATTCAGCTCAGTCACCAAGCCCTAGCAGCCCAGCCTGCACTTCTTTGGTTCTTGCAGTTCAGAGCCGAAGGGAATAACCTCATCCTCAGGCTCTCAGAAGGACCTGCAATAGGACACCCTGAGCTACCAGCAAGAACACAAACTGTCTTAATGCAGTGGCTGTGTGGTCTCCAAATGAATGATAGAGGTGGAGATAAGTAAATGATAAACAGTCAAATTACAGCCTCTGTCCTCACCGCTAACACACTTCCACTGCATTTAATCTACCCAGAGACTTTCTCTGTTAGCAGGACTCTCTTGGAAATGCAGCAAACATGAAGGGTGTCTTGGGATAATGCAATTCTAGATGCATAATTTATTAAGGAAAAACATAGGAGGGAAGAAGGAAAAAAAAAAAGCCATCTTAAACCAGGTGCTCAGTCAATGAGATACAAGAATCCATTGTGTTACTGTGTCATAGATACCTTTTCTGAATGTACCCCATTTACATTAATTCTAAGGTAGTTTTAAGCATAAGTAATTGCCCAAAGCTCCACACCTCCAGAAGCCTCAGGCAGCCTCCTGACCACCAGCCCAATTACCTTGTAGCAATAATCAAAGGGAATGGCAGATCGCTAAACAAATAGAAACACTTCAGGCTAAAAATTCTGGATTTCAGAGAGGTCTTGTCCTAGAGAGGCTTCCATTTATATTTTTAAGCATTACTGGGGTTTATTACATTAATGCCACAATCAGCTGGCACTCCGAGTTGACAGGGCCTTGTGTAATTAGCTCATCAGTTCCCGATATTACAGAATAGGAAATAATTTGCTATTACGCAATTTTAACTTGGAGCTCATTTGTCTACAAATTTGAACTTAAGCATTCAATTGTGTTGTGGAAATGCCTTCCTGTTTAGAGGCCATGAGGCTGTTACAACCAGCTATGAATGAAATTAATAGAATTCAACTTCTAAAACCATTAAGCAGTATTCAAATTATTTTCAGCAATTTCACCTCCAAGCAAAAATAGCAAGAGAAACCTGTAAAGCAGCTTTTATTGTTTTAAGTGGCAACCTGGTTTTCCTGCTTGTTAACACATATCTCTGATTAGGGCACCCAAAATATAAATTACTATTAAAAAAAAAATCCCAGGTTTCGTTTAAGAGCATGCCCAAAAAACCCAAAACCCCACAAAACAAACCCCAACCCAAAACCCAACCAAACAATGCAAAAAATCTTAGCTCCCAGTGTCAGAGCCAGTATCTGGAGTTGTAATCTGAAGATGTGAGCATTAGGTGCTTTACTATATAATTTCTGCTTTGAGCAACAGGGCAGCTGGACAGAACCTGGCAAAATGCACCTGCTGGGAAATTCCTCTGGAAGGAAACAAACATTCTTGTAGGGGAACTGGGATAGACTGGTTTCCAAAGAATGCTTGAAAAACACCTTCCACGCTCAGCAGGAGAGTTTGATTGATTTATACATACAGAGAAAGAGGGTTTCCAACATACATTCAGGTCTAGATAAATTTTTCTAGAGTGGGGAAAACTAAACCCTGGCTGCAGACAGCCCCGTAACCATTAAACAGGTGGTATTTTAGGCTTTGAAGGTAAAGTAGGACCAAGTGCAATAAACAAGGTAGGAAGGGAAAACAAGCAAACCATCAAATCATCCCCCAAATACCCAATTTTTAGCCAATTAAATATTTGCATCTGGTAAATAATTGCTGTGGTAGCACAGCAGCAAGAGTTGATGGGTTTTGCAGAATCCTAAGGGATTGCAGTCATGCTGAAGTTTAAGTAAAATCCTGCCACAGGCTCCTGACCCATATTGGGTCTCATATGCAAGACACTGACAACATGTAGGCTCCAAATGGCAGGTGTGACAAGATAAAGTGCAATAATTACTTTAAAGTTGTCTGATATGTAAATAATGTCAGTTATTAGAAAAACAACAGGTGGTCATTCCCCTTGAGTATTGCAATATATGTCCTTCTGCAAGTTACTTATCTGTAGTTGTTCTTACTTATTCGTAGTTTTATTGTGTCAGGTGGGTTTGTTCTGCTGTTGCTCAGAATATCGTTACTTGTCCAAGGCACCCATCTAGTCCCTGTTAATGTAACATAACTCTGCGATGAACCCATTGATTTTATTTAGACTGACACTTCTGAAAATGTAAACTAGAAGAAAAGGGAGTCACATCCCCACTCCATCATGCATTTACTTTAATATGTTTTATTCTGTGAGCACATAAAGAATGAAATACAGGTCCTGTGGACCAGTCGTTTGGGAAGAAAGCAGGAAGAAGTTTAGATGAGGCAGCAGAGAATCTGGACACCAGTATTTCCCGGGGACACCATCTCAGTCTGTTCCTCTACTGCATTTGTGCTGCTCAGGTTCCCCATGCACAGCATGGTCCTATAGCCTCTGCTCAGCCTAGAAAACTGCTGATTACCTGCTGACAAGCAGAACCCTCAGGCTACTGTAGTACTTACACGTGGATGTTTAAGTGTACCCTAAAGCTTGTTTTCACAAGGAGGTAATGCCAAATAAAGAATGTGAATGAAAACAGCAGCAGTAATCCCAGCATAGCTCCCGCTATAGACAATTATGCACAATTAAAAATGTTTTTACATATAGAGTTCAAAAAAGAACCATCTTCCTCTAATTCTAGAGTGAAAAATGCACAGCAGCAGTGAGGCCATCTCTAGTTTCTCTTCCTCAGCAGTCATCTTCCTGGATCAGCATCTCATTGCATGCTTGGCCATACATTACTGCCAGCTACTGTGCTACAGGAACTGTAAACTCTTCTCATAAACGTGTTCCTGCCAACATCCATGCAACAGCAGAATTAAGTTCAGAGCTGGTAAAGTTTTATTGCCGTACATGACTCAGACATTTTGCATAAGGGTGAAAATGCTTCAACTGCGCCTATGAGGTTTGGGGTTTTTTTTTTTTTTTTGGAAAACACCCAAATCTTCTAGGAGTGGAAAAATACTTCAGGAATGGAAACAGCAAGGCAGAGAAGGCAATGGCATTTGCAACCATGTTGCTTCTGAGCAAGGTAAAGCAGAAACAACTCCAGCATCTTCCAAATCTGTCAACACTAACCCTCCTTCCTGCTGACCTTAGTGATAGCATGCAGGTGCTATTTTCATTCTTTTACATGGGAAAGTTACATAATACATACAAGACCTAGGAATCTAACAAACACCTTTTGCTGTTGACAAAAAGACTTCTGCCTTCGGTAGCTTCAAACAAGGCAGCAAAATGCTCATCAAGTAGCACTACAGGAGTGGCAATGCCACACCTACACAAAGTCTGACCCAGACTTCCTCATCTCCAGATGTGAACACAAACCTAGTCCTCACGATAGGACAATGGGTAATGGTTTTAAACAGAAAGGGAGATTTAGATTAGCTATTAGGAAGAAATTCTTGACTGGGAGGGTGGTGAGACACTGGCCCAGGTTGCCCAGAGAAGCTGTGGCTGCCCCATCCCTGGATGGGCTCAAGGCCAGGCTGGATGGGGCTTTGAGCAACCTGGTCTGGTGGGAGGTGTCCCTGCCCAGGGCAGGGGGTTTGGAACTCTGTTCTTTAAGGTACCTTTGAACTGTAACCATTCTCTGATACTATATGCACATTCCTTCAACTCTTCAGTAACACCATAGTGCCCAGCACCAGTTTGATGCTAGGGTTTAGCTGCATGGACACATCTGTAACAGGAACAAATGGGTGTTTGTCAGACTGTCTCTCGACCTGGATTGTATACCCAGATGATTTCTGAAATACCATTTACTCCATCAGTCATGTTCAGTACACAGATGGAGTGTACTGTGGCCTACAGCAATGCAGGAAGTAATTTTAAGTGTGATATATAAATTGTTGGCCCTCAAGAAAGAAGAGGATCATCTGCAGCACCTGTAGGGATCTCACTGGGGATAGGGTCCCAACCATTCAAGTAACAGCACAGCGGTTAATGTTTACATTGATTTCATGCTTTAACTACTCCTAGCAAAATTACTTTACAATAAAAAAAAATATCAGCTTCTCCTAGCTTTGGAGCCTGGCTGATGTGTTGGTGCACTCTTTCTCTGCACTCAGAGAGGAAGGAAAAGATGCAGCTTCTCTGTAACAAAAACATTCTTGGAGTAGCTCTGTCCCACTTTCTTCCAAGGCCAAATTAATTTTTCAAAGAATTTTCTCTTCTCTCTTCTGAAACATCCTCAGTTTCTTATATAACTAGATTCTTCTTACAATTTAGGTTCAAACCCCTTCCTTTCCAGCTTTCTCTGTGCTGACCACATTCTGGGCTCCAAGTCCTGACCCTGAGATGGGACTTGCACATTGGAGCAAAACTGGCCTTTGGTGATAAGCTCTGTAAGAGAAGACCGGTAAATAGGCAAGCTGAAATATCAGGGCAAGTTTTCCCTGTTTTTTCAGCGTAACAGAGAAAATAGATTAAACAGAGATTATTCCCAAGCAAGACATCAAACCTGGGATTAGAGACCCGCACCAGGTTTAAATTGCAAATACTTAAAAAAAAAATGAGAGTTCTTGAAGAACTGTTCCAGGAGGTATCTCAGAGATGTTTTGCCTTTGCTCTTGGTAACAAGCTTTAGTTCCTGCAAGAATTTTCAGATTTGGGACATCAGCTGGATCGTTCAAGGAGACTTTAAAGTTCAGAAGGTTGTGTAAACACATCACGCTATAAACAGAATAGCTAAGATGTTTAGGCTCTACAAAGAGATTTACTTTCAAATGGGGTTCTTATTTTATTCAGACTACTTTGTTTTGCTCCGAGTCACTTCTGAAGCAGCTGAAAATAATAGCTGGTCTTGGGTTATATGTAACACGAGGAGGTGAATGCTGTCATAGTCATGACAGGTATTAGTGGGAAACAGGTACCGAACTCTTGTGCAAGTGCATCTCCTTTGAGATCTAATGAAAGGAAGTAGTGTTGCACCATGGCGGTTACTGGTCTAAAAGGGGAAAAGAAAAATGAAGTGAGATATTTGCAACAGATAAGTAGTAAGAAGGGAGGTTCACTTTTCACAGAAATGGATTTAACCCCACGTATGCACTAAGGAACAACTTCCTTTATAGACTGCCTCATCCATCCCTAGGAGCAAACAGTTTCAAACACAGAAAACTATAGCAGAATACCCCTCAGATGTGTGGAGCAAAGCCACCCTTCAGTTCTGGTAGTGAAAACACAAGGAACAGCTGTTCAGCTGGAAAGCGGGAAAAGACAGGTCTCTTCAAAGTTGCAACAAGCCCCTGTCCCAGTTTCTCCTGAAGAGCAGTAGGACCTGGGTTACTTTGTGTTTGTTTTTTCCTATCAGCCACCTGGACCACCTGAGTCACTGCATCACTTGCTCCTGGATCAAATATTCCCATGGCCCTGAGCTGCTCTCCAGGCACCCTTTCCCCACATCTGCCATTGCTACTGGATGAACAACATACCCACTTCTGCGTGGAGCTTCCCTGCATTTCTCTGTCAAAACCACACAATCAAAAAATTACTCCAAGAACGTGCAGAATTGCTCTCAAGACAGTTAGTTTGCCATACTCAGGATGTTTATGAGCAAAAGATAAATAAGCATCCCAGTTCCTAAAGTATTTTAAAATACACAGTCCAAGAAGTACCATGCATGCCAATTAAGTGGAATAGTAGCATTGATTATAGGGATTCTCCTCTGTACTATCTCAACTCCATTTATACAACAGGGAGGTGCTCTTGCACCTACTTCATGGAAGCAACCAGCAACTGTAAGAAAACCTAAGACCAGACATCCGCAAACTACCAACATTGCCACCACAATGGTACGAGTAGCACCTTCACCTCCACCACAACCCACCTATTTCAACTTTTTTTTTTTAATTATAGAATCATAGAATGGGTTGGAAGGGACCATCTAGTTCCAAGCCCCGTGCTATGGGCAGGGACACCTCCCACTAGACCAGTTGCTCAAAGCCCCATCCAGCCTGGTCTTGAACACCTCCAGGGACTGGATGTTCCTCCAGAGGATGGAGGCAGCTTCTCCGGTCAACCTGTGCCCATGTCTCACCACCCTCACTGGGAAGAGTTTTTTTTCCCTAATATGTAACTTAAATCCACCCTCTTCCAGGCCATTAGGCAGACCATCTTCCCAACAGTTGTACCAGCAACACCACCTGGAAACCCCCGGCTGCAGGTCTACAGCAACAAGTCCAGAGAGACCTTGCTGAAAGCTGTAGATCCTCCTGCAATGCCACCAACCACCTTGAGGAAGACACGCAGAACAGATCCTGGAGGCTTTAACGCTGCTGCCCCTGCTCCTCTAAGGCCTTTACTCCAGCAGCGCTCCTTCCCGACCTGCCGAGAGCAGCGCAGAATACGCGGCTGCGCTCGGCCAAGGTCACCGGTTCCTTGTTTCGGGGAAGCCCCAGGACGGCGCCTCCGCCGCGATGCCCTTGGCCAAGGGGAGCAGAGACTGACCCCCGGTACGGGGCCGTGCCGGTGGGG